>VRYO01001366.1:564919-757034 GCA_009812075.1 Sialia sialis
AGTGCGGCTTATATTCAGGTGCGGCTTATAATCGTGAAATTACTGTACATTTAACCCTCTTTATCAGCCATAAAGCTCCTGAATGCACACTGCAGCAGTGATCTTTGTGGTGTCTCTCAAGTGTGTCTTTCCATCCTCTGGAAACACACAGGGGACTTGCTGCCCTCAGACTTACAGGCTTTTCATGCTGCTCAGATCATCAAATGGGGAGCCCCAGTTGGACATGCAGGGCCAAAATCTCTCAGGAAACCTCCCAGAAACAACAGGCAAATTATCTGGAAAGCAAAACAAGCCCATCTGCAGAAGATAGTGGAAAGAACTTGAGAACTTGGACCTTACAACTGCATATGTAACTGTATATTCACTGCTTCACATTTTATCAATTTCAGTATAATTTCATCTCAAATTAATCTTGCAGGTAATTGTAAGTCCATGTGAAATACTCAGATACGAAATGCAAAGCCTCTTACTTTGCACAATATTGTCAATTATCTCCTGCACTGCCTTTTTACCTATTATGTTTGTATTAGTTTCCTGTTGTCTGCCATTGTAACACCATGTCCCTACGGCAAATTCATGAAGATGCCCCTAAAAGAGTCTCCTGGCCCACCTCTCCCTTGCTGACTGCTCAGGGTAGGAGACTGAAGGAAGTTGCAAAGGGCAGCAAGATACTAATGGATCAGGTTTGGGCAAATATAAGAATTTGGTCAGAGGTACTGATACGCAGGACCTGGACTCATTTGCTCTATGGTGGGTCTTTTCTGCTCCACAGTTCAGCCCTGTAATAATACAAAAGATGGAAAAATTAATTAATGGTTTTTCAAATCAAGGAAGTTCTCCCTGGGAATACTGCATTATTATACTTGCCTATTGCAATACAAATATGATAAGCTTAGATCACCCCTGGTTTCCTCTACAGTCAACAGATAAAACTGGTGGTCAACAAATAAAGTCACATAATACTTTTAAATTTGGATTTTGGATTGCCTAGATTGGAAACAATGTAACATTTCTCTAATAGATTCCTATTTTTCCCCCTCTTTATAATCCATTAATAAAAAATAATACATAGATCATCTTGCATCAAAACCAGGTGCACAGCATCACCTGGAACCCACTCTCTAAGCACAGAAAATAAATCCAAAATCTGCCTTTCAAAACAGAATGGTCACTCCATTCTTCACCAACTCCAGTTCACCATACAGGTTATTCTGGATGAATTCTCATTTGTTATCTGGGTGAACACAAGTCTTCCTGCAATTAGTGTCCTTGAGAACCCAAGCTTAGTCTGTGTCATTTGTCATGCCTAGATGAATACTAACACTAATAATTTTACATAGTGATTGTTATCTATCATGTAAATAACTACTATGAGCTCCTCAGTGTCAGTCCTTAGCATACTCAGAGCAATTTAAAAATCTATCCTGATGTTATTCCAAACTTCAGTGAAGCCAAGAGAAAGATTTCTGTTTATTTCCAAAAACAAGAAATTCTTTTAACTATATACTCATGACTTTAAAAATTCTGCCTCTAAGGCTTTAATTCCTTTGCAATCAAAATATTCTTGCGAAAGTACTGGGCAAGACAACCCTGGCAGGTCTCCTGGGGTTTCCTGCCATACCACTACAGACTGCTATGCTGGGCTTCTGCATCTCCACCATCAACCACCAACCTGGCAAGCCCTGAGAGAAGTGGCTGTGGACAGGGCTTTTAGGGCTGGTCTCCTGGATCTTGGTAAGGTGCTGGTAAGTGCATAACTGCATTTTGCATTTGTGGAGGCAGAAACTTGAAGTACTGGCTCCACTTCTGGCTCCATCCCAGGCTGGATGCCCTGGGAACTCAGGCACAAGCCACTGAAACTGCCAGGAACTCCTGATTCTCTGTGAAGTGCTCTTCCAGCTCAGCCTCCTGAGCCAAAGGCCAAAGCAACTCAAAGCCTTCAGTTGCAATGCAGCAACAGATCCAGAGCCAGTGCCTCTCTCAAACAGGAAGCTCCTACTTGATTCATTTGATGATTAAAACATAACCAGTCAGAAATTTTATATCTTAAATGCTTGCAAGAAGTAGCCCATTAGTTATGATCACACAATACTTGCTGTATTTTTTCATAGAGGGACACTGATTTAACAGACAAGCTGACACATTCTGCACTGGCTTTATCTTCTACATGTGCCAAAGTCAGCACATTATAATAATCTTGCCCTGGAACGGAATGTGGGAGAAATTATTTCTTCCAAATATTCTCATACATATGTACGTCTCAAAATAATCTGGTGTATGCTCGTAGTAGTAGCTGGAACAATAAATAAATTAACAACTTATTATCTCTCTCTTCTGTGAAGATTATAGCTCTCTGCTCCCTGGCAAAGACTTTGGATTTTGTGCAACAACATTACATTTCACTCTGCATCACTGTCACATACTTTGGTGCTATGAAGCTTTTGTGTGGGATGTCAAATTTGTTACAAAAATCTTTAAAGTGGTTTAAATTTTAGGCCATTTCATTCAATTGCTTGTTAATGCTATTAAATACCTCCAACATCCATATTCCTGACAATGCAGTTTGAACTGCAGATGACTTTGGAAAGTATCACTTGTTCAATAATTAATGAATTAGTTTATACTGCTGAGCCACATGGAGCCCAAACTTCAGCCTGTTTGCACAAGTGATTTAGAAAAATGCATGCAACTGAAATTAAGGATGCCAGATTTACCACTGGGATATTCTGCTGCATTTCCACTGATCTCCATAGCATTGGTTAATAGCAAAGGTCACTTTGCATTGCAGCACACTTGAACAATCCCCTGAAGAGCAATGCCTGGGGCTCTGGAGGGCTTCTGAAGACTAACAGAGAAGAGGGGAGGTGAACAAGGACAAGATGTCACTGATGTCTTGAGGTACACCTCCATAAACAATCAGGGAAACTCTTTAGAAAGAGATTGAGTTCTAACTGATTGAGTTTTCAGAGATCTGATTCATCAAGAGAAAAAACAGGGCACTTTGTGCTAATTTTCTTAGAACTAGCTGATTGCCACTACTATTTAATCAGCATACTTAATGCCATTCATTATGATGAATATTCACTTCCTGATGAACAAACCTTCTGTCGCATTTGTCAGCAATAATTTGTCAGTTCTTCAGAGGAAGGCTGAAACCTCACAGCCCTCTGATGAACAGGCTAAAATACACCAAGATAACCAACAGTAAGAAACTGAATTTGGCTGTTTAAGGATTATGTTCAACTGGCTGATGTATATCTCAGGCTCTCATTGATTTTTAGCTTATTATGGTGATACTTACCTTCAGTGTTGAAAAGCAACCAGTAAGTGAACAAAACTGGTCATGTATATAAGCACGATGAGAGACCTGACAAAAATAACATTTAACCAGTGAGGAGGCGCCCACAGGCCATATGCATGTGGGTTTACTCATTTCACTGTGCATGACTTGGCTGTGTAATACATATTTTACATCAGCTTCTGCCCTGACGGTGTCCACATCAAACCCTTGTAAGAAGATCGACAAGCTCTTAGTAGGATATGAAATTACTGACACAACAGAACATACATAAGCCATGGCTTAATTCAGCAGTGTCCTTAGGTGGCCACCTTTTCCTAGAGTATTTCCAGCTTCCACAAAAAGTTTCTGGAAAGCTAGAGAGCAATATTTAAAAGTCAGCAATACTTTAACTTACAGACTTACACTATTTACATCTATTTATCTTTTTTTCCTGGTAAGGTTTCCATGTGACAGGAGAGTAATTTGCAACTGATAGCACTGAAATGCATGACTTTGCATACATTACCCACTATGGTGCAGCATAGAGATATTTCCAGATAGCTTAAAATAAACTGGCTTGAGCACAAGAAATGGGTTGAGATGTAACAACACAGAGCTCTGCCCACAGCTTCATCCATCCCAACAAGGACCAAAAGCAACTGGCACAGCTTGCAGATACATTAGGCTTGGAACAGTGCCCACCTCTGCTGCTCCTACCCCATTTTGAGCAGGCATTTTATTCCATTTTAACAGCACTTCTGCAGAGAAAGCCTGGGCTCCTGCTACCCATGTCCTCAGTGCACAGCCACTTGTCACCAGCCCTTGCAGCAACACCCACATCAACATCAAACAGGCAAACAACAGCAGCTGTGGCATCTGCAGAGAGCCCCTAAACCCATCCCTCAGAACCCCATGGAGACACTGGAGACCCTGCACTGGAACAACCACCATGGTACCCAGCACGGCTGCTACACTGGGCAGGGGTCAATGTAAATGTAAGGAATAAAGATTTCATATAACTCAAAGGTGATTTACAACAAGTGGAGAAGGGGAAATTGGACAGGAAAAGAGATTTTCCTCCAAATTTGTATGGAACGTGAAATTTCCTTCTTAGCATACCAGGTCCTTTCAGGATATAGAAATTGTTGTGACTTAAACAATAACAGGATGATGATATAAGAATCAAAACAAAATTAGGTGTCTGAGACACAAAACTATATTAACACCTTTGAATTATTTTTTTTTTTAAAGCTTTGTAAAATTTTCAGTATCTTCTCCTTTTTGGGCTGAGCAATTATATGCTAAATGTTCTTAAAACTGCAAATACCACAGAAAGGGAATCAGATTCACTCTTTCAATGAAATTTCTGATTATGTAGGAAGGATCAAAACCCCAAAGAGTTAAAAGACTAAACATTTAGTATGCTTTCAAATATCAGGTTTATACTTGATCATTCATCAAGTTTATCTCTTCCCAGATTCAGGGATGTGATCTTTTCTGTCTTTAAAGCACTTCCTAAACATCACTTCCACAACACCACCTAAACAATCAATGCACTTGTTTGCAGAGTGCATGTTTTATGATCTGCTACACCAAGATTGTCTGAAGTGTGTTCAAGACAAAGGCCGCTTGAAAGAAGACTTCTTTCCATCTGCACAGCCTAATTATTTTTAGTTGCTTCTGTTTTTTGGCAGATTTTTAATGCTTCAGTTCAATTTTTATTCTACTCCCTCTTCCAATCAAGAAAGGAATCTAGAAATTTAAAGGATAAGTCCAGGAAAAACTCACAATTTATTACAGAGGCTTACATAAAAGCAAAACCAGCCACAGTGGATTAATGTATTTCCTTTCCCACAGCTTTTTCACTTAAACCATAACTGTGCATATTTACTGCAACTCTTCCATCTGCCAGCGACATTATGCTGACACATCCGGCACACAGGCTGAGGACTGATGGCAAGAAGACAGGTCCCACCACTGCTCTCGAACTTTGTGATTAATATAGCATGAAAACTGGTGAAAAGCCACACTTACAGACATTACTGACTATCAACAGTGACCCAAATCCTTGTTACTTCAACTCTTTATCCTAAAACGTGAGTCAAGTCTTTAACAACATAAAATGCTTATAAACAAAAACTAAAATGGATTGTCATCAAAAGCTTAAGGGTTATAATCAGACTTGCTCATTTTTTTTACAAGTCCTGAAGAGCCTGCATAGGGAAAGAAGTAATGGCTCATGCAGGCATTTGGCTTTTCTTTTATTGAAAGCAGTACAACCAAAGAGGAGGTACTTACCTTTTGACAAGGTCAAATAGAGTTCACATCACTGTCAGAGTTTATCCTTTGAACCCAATCCTTTCAGCAGGCTTATATATATAAACACACACACTTGACAATATGGGAAGTGTTACTGATAGATAAGTTATGTAAATGATACAGCGTACTATAATCACCTCTAAACGTATTCTCGGAGTTCAGGGGTTTCTGGAAGAGATCAACCAGCCTCAATGTCACTCCAGTGCTCCAACATGACAAACCCACTACCTGCAATGTCACAGCAATTCTTCCAAGAGCTTGGTGACCTCTTTGCAAACCTCTTTCCAGTCAAACATTGGCCTCAAAAAACCTAGCTCCTCCCCAAACAGAAAAGCGCATATAAAAGCCTATATGTTGCTTCCATGTAGTGAACTTCAAGAAAAGTGATTTTCTTTTCTTTTTTTTGTGATGGCAAGCTCATTTGGGGGATGGTCATTTCTGAAATATAATTCGTAATTACTAATAAATATTCTGACACTGAATTCAGAGGTCAGTGGCGTTTCACCCCTCTTTCATGTTTTCTTTCCGTCCAACAGTTTCCAATGAGCAAGATGGGCAAACTCACAGCAAAATGTGGCCTTTTAAGCAGCTTGAGAAGGCCACCAAAAACCATATATAATCCCAGTTGTCAAGAAAGCTGAAATCCAGATGTCTTCAGACTACTGGAAAATACAGCCATCCTAACCACCAGCATCCTACTGATGCACCAAGCAACCTCAACAGAGCCAGAACCAATAAAATAGGCTCATGTAGCTCCCACCATGGTAACACTGATTTATTCCAGAGGTTAAAGTAATGCAGTCTCCCTTGGCTGAGAACAAAAAGCAGGCTTGGTGATACAGATGTTTATTCACTGGGAATACAAATCAGACATATCAGTTTGCTGTGCAGAAGTCAACAAAAACATCCAACCTCAGATATTTCCAACTGGGTTTTACACTAAAAACCATGATGTGAACACAGACAGACTTTCCCTGCCTCGTGAAGTTTCCTGGCAGGTGCTTTTTCCTTAGAGATGACTATTACCATTGATGACGCACATCAATGCTTTTCATGCCCATTTAAAAAGAAAAAGCTGCAAGCTTTCTTAACTCTCTGCTATAAAACTTAACCATTTATATCTTAGCACAAATAATATTTCCATGTGCCACACTAGTCTCATCTGATACCAAGCTGTGAAAAAAGAATCACCGACTGATCCTGACAGGCTTAAAGGTAATAAAATGACTTTTGGTCAAGAGTGTCAGTTAAGACAGCAATCTCATAAAGAAGTCTTGTAAGAAATACCACCCATTGCTGTTCATAAACACAAGCCTGGTTTGGCTATATTCAGTTACAAGCAAAGAAGGATAATTAAACAGTTCATGATATGGAATGGCTAAAACATGTGCAATTTTATTTATGTTCTCTGCACCTGTGTTTTCTATGGCTTAAATTATAATACTGATCTTTTAAACTGCACTCAGAGAGTATCCCAGCTCATTCACACGGGAATGATATGTTCTATTTTTAATTAATATGTAAATTTAAAAGGATGCAGGATATTGCAGAGCCTTGTCACTAGCCAAATATATACTGGCAAATAACTATTAAGGTATTTACTGTTGTGTCAAGGAATCCAAGTACTTCCAGTAGTCTGTGTGCCCAGTTTGTCCGTGTTATTCTCCTTTGTCCTTTCCACCTTTATTTTACTCTTTTTGGTGTTTCAACGCAGTATTTAATCTAGAGTGTAATGGAGACCTCCTGTAGCTCATTTTTCAAAAAGGATTGTAACCTCTACCCATGTAAGCTGCAACTGCATTTTCCAACGCTCGCAGCAATGAAACCACAGAACCCTTGCTAAAGCCCTCTAATCCTTAACAAAGTCTTTGAGGTGGAGGCACCCACTGCTGTCAGAAGTGCGCAGGGGACAGGCACAGGCAGCTCTCAGTGCTGTGGTGGCACCGGGGGTGACAGCTCTGGCTCCTTGGTGGCCGTGGGACACCCGCCTGTCCCACCGGCGGCGAGCAGTGTGTCCGTGCAGCGAGGGGCTGGCAGTCCCCCACCTAAGGCTTGGTGTGTAATTCTGCAGGTTTGCTGCAACTCTTGTCCTAGCACCACAGGCTGCTCCTGCCCTAAACATCGTGAGAAACATAGCATCCTCATGCTTTTACTTAGTTATTACATTTTTAATTAATTTGTGCAGTATCATGGTAGATTACTGCGCTGTCTGTAATTTCATCCGCCCTATATTCCAGTCATTACTTTTTACAAATCTTATAGGAGTTACAAAATAATTTGCAGGTATTTTTATCTTCCTTCAAAGAACTTGAAAAGAAAGCACTGATAATTGGTTTCGATACAAAAATTGAAAGAAATCTAATTTAAATTTATTTTTAAAAAAAGCCAGTTCATTTCAAGCCTCCTAAACTCAAAGAAAAAGAAAGAAGAGACTGTACAATATGTGTGAATCTAGACAGGGAATTCATAATATTCGTGACTGCTCTTTATTACCAGGTTGTTTTCAAGTGTGCGGGTAACACACTACATTTTTTTTTGTTTGGTGAACACTTTCCCTTAGGGGAGAAGAATCAAAATGGCTCAGTAAAGGAAAAGTACAATTATACAACTGAAAGAAAACTAAACTACTTTGAAGATACTTTAACACATGCAAAAGAAAACAAATTTATATCCTTTAAAATTTTAAAATGCAACCTTAAACACACTGTGATGGTTAAGCACAACCATTAGTTGACTTCTGTATTATAATGTGGATTACTGGTAATTAAAAATATTTATATAATGATCTATTATATATAAATATCCCCCACAAAAATCTAATGCCAAACATATCAAATAATTTTCTGACACAAAAGCTTATATTATTCAATCTTTGTAGTACACTAACATTTAACTACAACACTAAAATGGTTTTGCATTTGTTACCTGTACACTCTGGTCAGCACAGAACTTTCTGAACTAAGTGAGGATTTTGAGAAAATTTTTTCATTGCCAGTATTAACAATGCATATATTAACTTACAAGAAAGAGAAGTTCTGGGAGTTCTTTTTACTATTCTCATATATTGATGAAATGCCTCATTCAAAAGACTATTTTTCCCTTACTTCCAATCAACTGTCTTTCATATCTGCTATACTTTCCTTATACTTTCCTTCTTAGAAATGTATAGAAATATACTTAAAATTTGCTATAAAACAGTTTGAAAATACTTGACTGAAAAAGATAGATAAACATCAATTCAAATCAGGTATTACTATTTTTTTAAAAACAAGTTTCTAACATAAGAAAAATTATTTTAATAGAATGCACAAAGAATAAGATGTTTTAAATAAGATCTTCCTACTATGACAGCTAACACCTTGAATTATTTTCGATGCACTATATTTCAACAAGCAAACAGCATAGCAGCTTTTAGCTGTATGTGCAACTCAATCCTCTCAGAATAGCAAGAGAAAAAAATTTATTAAATGTTGAATAGATTGCCAGCAGCATAGTAGTGGCAAATTATTCTAAAAGTTATAGCAACTATGATACTTTCTCCCAAGTAATTAGAAAAACATATGTTATTTATATAGGGGTTTTTGTTTATAACTGTTACTCTTTCTTTTCTTTTTACTTCCAGGTGATATTTTATTTCACAGTAAAAGGAAGTGCATAGCCCGTTTTAGATTATGAAGGATTACACAGCATTAAGACTGTCAGAAGAAAGAGTGAAGGCAAACTGTGAACCAGCCAGATTAACACCAATGCTGTCACCAGGATTTTCCTTCCAGCACCTAACTTCTTACATTCAACATATTCTCTATTTTTTTTAGATTTAAAACTAATACTTCAAACAATCTTATAATTACCTTTATTTGAACTTATGATACATCCAGTGCTATCTATAGTTTCAGTATTTTGCAGATTTGTCTGCTAACAAGGATGTAACAAACCCATCTGAGACATTAACTCTTTTGTAATTTGTGGGTTCTTAAAGATTTCTTTAAAGATGACAATTATACAACAGATGAAATTGAACATTCATTCTTAGTAACCAAACCTGAATACAAACAGATTTTAATACTCTGAGCACATCATTGAGACTTGTACTCAAGAAAACCTGCAGAATCTCAGATGACTGAAATACCAACGAGTATTCTTAATTTGGGGGATTTACCATAATAAATGAAACAGCAAGAATAAACACGCTCAATTGCCCCTCAACAAGTACTGCATCACCCCTTTAATTGCAGGGTTTTTCCAATATTAAAAACATCAAAACCAAGTTTATATACTTTTAAGATTATATGCTATCATAAATGATGTGGAATGAATACAAAAAGTAGTCATTAACATATTTATTTACTAGTTTCAATACCACGTAGTTTCAATTATGGTTGTCAGCCCTTTATTTTCAGAGCTTTCCTACAAACTTTAAAATGCCAGAAATAAAGATGATTAGAACCACATTTATTTATTTATTACAACTGTTTTGTATAATTTACTGCAACACATATTCTTTATTTTTATATTAAGTAATTCTACACTACTTCATATGCAGGCAATTAAGCCACTGAATTTAAAAAAATCTTTGAAATAGAAAGTAGAGCTTTTATAAGTTTCCAGACAAGTTTACCACTATTTCTTAAATCTAGCAGTGTTAAGAGTCAGGTCATGGTAGCCCACTTATGGTTTCCCCATTGCCAATGAAACAAACAAAATAATACATATCATACACATTTGATGTGATACCAAAAAAAAACCAAATCCAAATTTAATAAAAGTAAACCGCAGTATTTATGCAAAATTTTGACAGAATTCCCTGTCAGTATATTTAGTTGGAAAAAGAGACAGATTAATTAATATGAAGAAGTATAGAAACATATTGTCTACCAAAATATTTCTCCCTTTTATTAACTAGCCGCTTATCTTAGAAACTGTTGAAATACATTCTGCTAAAAGCTGTCTGCTAATATGACATTCTTAGGCCATTTTCACTACACAATGATCAGAGGAAACACTTTCATGCTCTACTGAAAATGCACAGGTATTTTTTAACACTCTTTCAAGCATAGAAGGAGCTTCCTTAAACATCCTGATAATGTGTTGAATGTTCTCTGCTTCATTGACCATTCACACAGTTTAAATCAGCTAAAACAGAAAGCAATCAACAAAGAGGCATACGTTTGATATGTTTGCTTACAAAATTCTAAGTGGACAATGAAATGCAGTAAAATCAACTGAAAGATTTTGCTTGTTTATTATTTTGTTTTATCGCTTGTTTTGGAGTTTGGTTGTTGGGGTTTTTTTTGTTTGTTTGTTTTCAATAAATGCTAGAATCAGTCTAAAGGGTCTCCCAGAAGTTATTTGTTGAAATTATTTTACAGTTTTCCAAGAGGGGGCTGGGTTCAGACTTCAGGATTCAGACTTCAGGGTTCAGTGGAAAATCTGCCCAAACTCCAATCTAACACAACACAGAAACTTAGCCTCTAAACAGATTTAATCTATCGGAAATCAGCTCCAGAGATAAGATTCAAATGCTGGATCCAGTAATTCCAGGTGTTCTCAAAGCCATGGTAGCGTCACGAATGGAAAGGATTTTACCCTTCCCCACATCCTGTTTAAAAAGCAGATGTGGGGGCTCCCCAGACCCTGACAGAAAACTCTTTGTTCCCACTTGACTGGAGGGCATCCAAGCATTCCTGCTAAAGAAAATGGGGTTTCTCTGACCCAGTTGTTTATAAAGGAAAAAAAATTGTTAATTCCATTGGCTCTTTAGAGGACACTTCTCGATCAGAGTGGTCAAGGTTACCAACATCTCCACAAGTTTGACAGTTGGCTCATTTAAGGTGCTTTTTGTTTTGTTTTTCTCTCAAGCCCAAGAATTTAAGTGAACAAATTTTCCTGAATAACATTTCTAGGATTGAAATCTATTGATGAAAATCTATTTTCATCTATTGATGAAAATTAATTGCTTGGGATTTAAATTGTCTCATGCCATCTCCTCATAGAGGAGTATTTGAAATCCCTGACTGAACACAATAAGATAATTTCCCTGCACAACAAAGTCAACTTTCCCCATTCTTTCTTTAGCCGTTTTTTTAATTGAGAAATACAGTATCTATTTCTTCTGCTGGTTCTTTAACAAATCTTAATATTGAATATTAACACCTATGATGCTTAGATACCAGAGAGCATGAAGAAGATTCCCTGGGAGGCTTCCCAAAACAAAAATTCAAAAAAAGAATTGCTAATTCTAAAATAGAAATGTTCAAGCTCCAGGAGGACTAGTGAACAACATACAGAAAACCTCAAGCCAACCGATTTTGGAAATCTTGCATAAAATTAAAATTCTGAGAGTTGAAAAGGAGTCTCTAAAATATTAATTTTTGGTACAATCTTACTGAGAGATATGATGAAGATATTAAAAGGAATAAGAAATGTATTTTCATGTTCCTGAAATGGAAAGGTTCATGCTACTTCCTGCTCTTTGAGGGTAATAAGACAGGATATATTTATTGGTGTAACTTATTAGATAATTTGGTAATTTATTGGAGGTCTAAACCAGCACGATTTTATTAGTTATATGCCTATAATATATATGCACTGAGTTAAAAGGCACATGCAAAGAACTGTTCCAGAACTATTTATTCCTAAGGAATGCAATTCCATTCTGATTTTATTAAGTGCATTTTAACAACGGCTTTGGAGTACTTTCAAAAGATAAACAAATCTCATGTCCCATCAATGTGGTATTTGATATATTGTGCAAATGAGTAATTAGAGATATATTATATATACAATATAATTTGATATATTGTACAAATGAGAACTCCTTCACAGGCTTCCTCCCAGGGCTGTACACAGCAGGTCACTGCCAGTACTGAAAAGTTTTGCTGCAGTTTAGCAGCTCCAGCTTTCAGACACACAACGCTGCAAGATTATGAGTTTTCTTTGCCACTCCACTTACTGGGAAACATTTTACTCAAACCGGCAGTAAGACCTGATTAAAAAGTAACCTCTCTAGCTTTCACTCCAGCTAAAATAAAAACAAACGGGTCATTGCTTTAGAATGCCAACTCTAAGTGAAGGACTGCAAAATACCACTGAAGGAATCTGCTACATTCAGCATGGTTCTTACACTCTGCTGACTTGTATTACCTGTTTGATACATGAAGAGCCTGAAAGCTGGGGTTTGGAAAATCTAAAAAGTCACCATGACAAATTTTAACACAAAAAACATCAATGTGTTGCAGATGTTAAGCCATATCTACTGCTCAAGCAGAATATTTTAGCTGTTTAAATCCTTCAAGATAGGTGGCTTAAAGAAATAATCCCAATTCTCCAACTGCAGAGGTGGAGAGGACCTGGCTGGGACCAGAATTGCTTATTTTTTACACAGTTCGTTTTTTCTGGTTTTTTGGTTTTTGTTTTGTTTTTTTTCTCCTTCTAAGCTTTTTTTTTTTCCCTTTTTTGACAGTTGCAAAATGGCTGAATGACACTAAAGAACGCTGACACTTTCATCCAGCAGCTCCACAGATCTCTACCTACCCAGGAACCACGAACTACCCACTGAAAAAACCAACAGCACTCTTTTTAACAGGTAAACACTTTCATATCTACTCATCTAGTCCTAGGAGTCACTGGGGATTAATCTACATTTACAATCCATAGGGTTAGGGAGTGCTTCAGAGCAGCCTATGCTGCTAAATTTGTAATTTTTATAAGAGCATTTCACAAATCTGGGTAGTCAGAATTATCAGCTCCCAGGACAAGGAGTGACCGCGTTGTCTAATTTGGATTTTTTAGTTAATAACTAGGACTGTTAGTGGTTAATATACGAGTATCCCTTGACTGCCACAGAAACCATTTATTTTAATAGTAATTAATAAGATATACCAACAAATTTATGAAGACCTTTAAAGATCTTTGCTGCTTCGGGAAAAACAGGGGTATAACTAAACTACAATTTATTCTGTCGTTTCAACTTATCTTCTGTTTTTCAGAAATTATCTATAGTGATATAAGTAAGAAGTATGATATCAAGGAATTATCTGTTCAGCTTTTCTAATAACTATTTAAACTTAATACCAACTTGTAGCACTTTTTTTCCATTCGGTACAAAGATACTCTGAGTTAAGACTTCATAAAACTAACCATTTTATAAGAGTTCTCCCGGATCCATGAGATTAACATCGCAAACAAATAATATTTGGACATAAAGCAGTTAATACATTGAAGATGTTCAGAGAACATCTTATACATGCACTACTGGACGTGTAAACTGCCTCTGTGATAACTAGGTTATCTCCGATTAAAAACTTGTTTCGAAAGAATTTCAGTTTTCCTTTCACAGTAGTATTTTCCCCTCATCCAGAGACTTTCACCCATTGCCTAATAAAATGACATAGATGCAGGTGTTAAATAGTAGTTTCTACATGGATTCACTAACACAAGGTCAAATATATATTATGTATCACCTTAATTTTCTTTTTCAGGTATAATTTACCACTACTGCCAATCACACAATTGCTCATGTTGGTAGGCATGTCAACAATTGGCATAAAATAACCTCCATAACCCCTAAAAAGAGTATTCTGAATCTACCAAGAGGAAAATATTCCTGTAATGTATTTTCCATGGTATGATAAAGTTGAAGAGACAGAGGCAACTTAGCGATTACTAATAATTACATCTTTATACATCTTTGTGTGAACACACACAAAGAACATTTCATTTTTCTGTTAACACAGAATTTCATGAATTTTCACTTTGGTCTTCAAAGTTCTGCTAAAATTTTGCAAATGTGTCTTTAGATAGGGAATCATTTGCCAGTTAAATGCCTGTATTGAAAAAATGGTTTCTTCTCTTTGCCCCTTCCCTTTCAGTAAAGGAAGTTGCTGTAATGTGTAAGAGACTGATAACAGAGGAAAATCTACCACTTTGCCAAAATCATCTATATTTATCCATAGAGATAACAATGCACAGTCTCTTATGGGATTTTCTTCTTGTGCATTATTTATAGCTAAAAAACCAAAAAAACAAAGCAGTTACAGTTTATTTATATTATTTAATTCTGTTTTTAAAATACCAACACAAATAAAGCCAATCAAAACACACAGTTTCTCACTTATATAGCTCTTTATCATTAACCAACAAACAAAGAGAGCAGCAGCTCTGCAGTTAAACTGCTTTGCTCTTTCAACACTGCAGGGTCAAAGAATTTGGGGCAGGGGGCAGTGTCAAGCCAAAACACTAAATGGTTAAACAAAATCCATCATTTAACAATGTGAATCACCCCACTACCATACAACAGCGCAGCAAAAGCACTTTTTTATGCATTCTAACAGTTTCCACAGAACCTGGTGTGTTCCTTCTAAAAGTTCTTTCAATGCCTTACCTTTATGAGGGCCTATATTAAGTTTTTGCCACTTATCTAACAAAAAATATTTTAAATAATGCACATAACTTCTCCTTAAACAAAACATTATGTAATTGCAGTAGCCCTGCTTTAAAAGGAATTAAGATTAATTAACTGCTTAAATTTTAAAAAATCCCAAATGCACCAGAAAAATATACTTTGAAAGTACACCTACTGAATAAACCAATAAATAAACAAATAAAGATGTTTATAAAAATATTTTATACTTCTAAATTGTTTACAGTTATTCATGCTTTTAGCAGATTTCTGTTTAAGGAAGCGTGATTTCCTATCGCTTCGTGGTCTCACTAGCAGTGTTCTCCCACGGCATTGTGGCTCACTGAGCCTTGCTAGAGACTTTAATGAGCATCCTTAAAAATAGAAAAACGTTTTTGACTTCTCCTATCTAGGTGTTTTAAATGCCAGCACTATCAAGCAGTCACTTCAGGACCCAGGAAGGATAAGGGTATGTTGTCAACAAAGGAAAAAAGAGATAAGGCCTTCGGTGCCCACCCCCTTGACCTAACAAAAACCCAGGGCTTGATACTGGTCTCCAGGTCAAAAATAGATTGTCTGCATCTGAAAGCAGCACAGAACATTTCCACAGTTATCTCATTCTCAGTCGTTTTGCAAACCACATTAAGCACTTCAGAAAAACAGCACCAATATCTACTGTGGAATCATTTGGAAACAACAACTCTGAATGATATTTGAGAAAAAGCACATTTTACAAGAGCAATAGAAGCAATTAAGAAAAACAAATCCTACCCTGAAGTCCTTTCTCTTGTACCTTATTATTTCAAGAGACGTCTTCAAAAAAACCACCAACAATCCATTCCACTGAAAATTAAGACCAAAACACATAGACCTCCCTATGCCTTTTTCACTCAACACAACATCTCACACTGAAGGCACAAATACTCAACAAAAGATCAGATAGCCACTCACAGCAGTGAGATACACTGTGTTCTCCTTCTTATCTATGAAGGAAAATATAGCATAAACTACCAAATTCTAAGTAATTTTAACAAATCAATATAATCAAGGCAAATGAATACACTACCTTTTCTGATTCATTATCTTTGTTTTTGTGTTTCTCCTCCCATAAAATTTTGTCTGCTTTCCTCTGATAAAACTCAGTAATTCCCCATGCTCTTGCTGAGCACTCATGTGAGTTCAAACTGTTCAACTGCTTGTGTTGCCCAAGCCAGTATAGCTTAAATCCCAGTCAGCCAGGAAGCCAGACAGATAAGCACTGGCCTATGGAAAATTTATCTTTTGAAAGGGAACAGGGTGCTTGAAGCAGAACTTAAGGTCAGGACAATAAGTTAATGCAAACAAGAGTTTGTAGATCAAGGATCTAGTAAATGCATTAAACGAGATTGCACGCCAAGTTCCACTAGGTGTTCCTGATCAATTCATTTTATCTCATTTGAATAGGCAGGTTCTGGATCCACACTTTCTCCACTACAGAATTTCATAATTTCATAACAAAATTAAATGAAACAAATTCTGAGATATACAGTTGGATTAATAAAAAGGTGGTGGGATGCTTTTTAGCTGAGACACGAAGATTTCCCTGCAAACCAGCAAAATGAAAACATTTTCCAGTGGAAGGCTCTCTTGCATAAGAAATGTTTTTCTTCTCTTTTAAGGAAAATGTTTGCTTTTATTTTAAAATCATATATTTAAAAATCATCTAAAATGTTCCATGAATTGAGTACTAGTGGGTTGGTTTCCAAGACTTTAAACAAACATAAATTTCATAATATGTTTTAAATCAGAAAGATCAGAAAGCTTTACAAAATAATTAATATTTGCCTTTCAAAATCTTCAGGTATAATGGAATTCTAAGGCATTGAATAATTGCAGAGAGAACAAAAATTTCATTAAATCAAGGGGGACAGTCATGTGTAAACAGTAACTGAAAGCACAGGTATTATTAAGTTGTATTTACCTAATCACATTTGACAAAATATCAGTGTACAGAACAGAAAAAAACACCCACTAAATCAATGAAATTAACATTGTTCAATTATATTTGTCCTTGAATGTGACTTCCTCTTATTTAAAAGATTTGTACTCACAAATTCGAACTAAATTAAATTAATTATTTATATCCAAGCCTAAGCTAAATAAAATAGTTGTTTAACATAAAAAAAAGTCAAGGCTTTTCCTGTATGTGCTCCGAAAAATAATTCAAAATACCACTAAAGAGATTAAGACACGCGCAAATATCTTTCATTATATAAATTAAACTAAATTCTAACCTAAATATTATATATGTTTAGTTTAGAAGTTATAAAGAATTTGATCTGCCTGTCTCCAATCTAAGATTCTAACCCAACAGGAATTTTTTTTGTCAGAAAAATTAACTCCTGCTTTTGGAATTGGGTTTTTTCAGTGAGGTGCTATCCTCTTCATGGGAGACAAATTCATGTGCTCTCCTTCTGCACTACACATATATCCAAGAATGGGAAGCAATTTAAAATTTACTCATAAAGTATCAGCTCTTTGAGCTAATGGTTTCACCTTCTGTGCTCAATGTATCTAGAGAACGAGCACAAAAATGGGATATTTCTGCAGTTGTCTTGGAGGGAAGAAATACACTGATAAAGTAAGCAAGAATGAACTACAATATCAACAAATATGAGACATAATTTTGTCAAATCTATCTAAATAGAAAATATTTAATTACAGTACAATTGTCTGATGTGCCACAGCATGTTACTGTTGATGGATGAATAAACTTAAGTAGTTTTCCATTTTGCTCATTCACATGGCAGCTCCACATCACTTCCCACTAACCTAGTCAAAAGCGTCTCTTTACAGGACAAGATCTCTGGATGGTTATTGGTTATCTATTATCAGTGGGAAATAAATAAACAGTATTGTTTGATATTCTGTTCTATGATTTCTGAAAAAAAAAATTTAAAAAAAATTCTGTAAGTGGAACAAAAGATCATGTCCTGTGACTGCTTCATAAAAGCCTCCCGCTTTAAACTGAAAAAGAGCACAGTTAATATTCACAACCTGCTGTTTTATGACTAAAGTGACCTATGCAGGAGAAATGGTTTATGGTTTGCTTTGTAGCTTTCTGTAAAAGTTACAAGTTTGGTGGATTTCGATAAACACAACTCTTAAGAAACAATGACAAAATACTGCACTGCACTACTGATTAACAAAAATTGCCTAATTGGGATTAATTAGAAATTGAGTGCTGAGGTGGGAACAAAAATGTAGCTAAGAATGCTAAAGGAACATTTGAATCATAAAAAAAAAATCTCAGTTGTATCCGAATGATTTTTTAACCTATTTGTGCTAAAATGATTCTGTATTACTGCTGCAACTGAATAGATGCATGAAAGTATTTTGACTGTATTATGCCTAAAGAACTTACTTATAGGCAGATGGATTTTACACTTTTTTCTTTTAAAATCAGAATATGATGTTAAATTCCCAAAAAGCAGAAGAGAAGTACAATCTTTCAAAAACACTGTCTTTTGGTCAACTGATTTTCCTACTGGCAGTACCACTTTAAACTGCAATGGAATTTTAAAAACTGTCCTGAGATATCTAAATCAAACTCAGGGTATCTAACAGATTTCTCAAGTTTCTATGACTAATAGTGTATCACAGAGTTGGTAGTTATGGGCTAAATGCGATCCTGACCTTTTGCGCTTACGGCTGCGAGTCCTGCAGTCTGTGCACTGAGCCAACACAAAATCTACGCTTACAGCAGCGTCTGCACTCCAACAGTCCTCCCAGGCAGGATCCCCACTCAGTTTATAGCCTCTTTAAAATACAGAGCTGCAGAAGGTTCCCTACTCCTCCTCAGGAAGGTAATGTCGTTTATAGTCGCTGCCTCCTTGATCAAGAATGCAGATTTATTTTTTTGAGAGACCCTGCAATGCTATAAACCCACTGTTAATAAAGCATTTTCAGGCTTTAGATAAATGTTACATTTCTACAATGTAAAGTTTTTCTATCAAGTTTGAAAATCGCTGGTCTCTCTCAGTCAAACAAATGTTGAATTTCAATTCCTACCATCTTAAGTCACTGGGCTGGATTTCTGAGCAAAAGCCCTTCCAGGTGTCCAATCTACAGTGATTCTCTACGGCATTTCTTACAAACAGGAAGAAGCAATGGATATTTCTACTTTGTGCTTTATACACAAGTTTCAGCTGTTGAGAAAGAAACAGCCAATCAAGAAGTCTTGGTAAAGGAGAAGAAACTAGGAATATTGCAGACCTGGACATGGCAGGACATCAGGAAGCCTTAAAAGATTCCATGTGGGAGAAAACCTGATTAAAAAGTTCCTGTGGGGCAGAGGAAGAAAGGGAGAAGATCTGTGGGAGAAGGGTGTGAAAACAGCATCCTTTCAGGACCTTTTCTCCACCTCTGTCCCCTTTCTCAGCCCTTAAATCACTGGTGAGCCCATTCTTCACAAACTTTTTGCAAAAAGAAGCAAAGAGGTTACATGAAACTGAGCATCACAGCCCTTCCCCTGGGCTCAAAGGAATATTTAATGAAAAATGTAATTAGGTCACTGCTACTCTTCAATTTCCAAAAGCCACTGTCATTAATTTTGTTTCAGATGACAAGCCATAGCAATCAGAATGGCAAAGCACTTCAATCACCATCAGCACTGCAGTGAGCAAAGACAACCTAAGTCAATAAACAAGCCTGGCTGAGTGACTTACAAGCAGACAAACTGAAGATCATCCGGAAACTGTAAAATGAGACGTGCATCATGCAAACATCTCCTCTTTCCATCCTTCTCTTCAAGGGGTTGATCTGACACTGAACAGTGGAATTCTCCAGCGACATGATAAAGGAAAAATAAAAACAGCTACCAGTTAATCAATGCCATGCATGACAAAAAACAGATGAGGGAGTCACTGGGTAAAACAGAATCACACAACAATTTTTAAAAAACTGTGTTGGAAATTGCTCTTCTTTCCAATGTTTCTCAGCTCCTGTTCCAACCCTCCCTGCCTGAAAGCATACAGACAGGGTAGAAAGTGCTATGCCAGATCAGATCAACTAACCTGGTGATCTGAACCCGCCAATGGCAACCCATGGCACATGGTCCATGGATAATTAGACAACCACAAGATACTAAATTCATCTCAGAGAATTCTCTCATTTCCAGAAGCTAGTAAAAATCATGTATTCATGTCTCTTTTGCTATTATTCTCTCCATCACATTTTTCTGGATTTAACCAAAGGGTAGGATAGCCTAAAGAAGTGTCTACAAAACACACTCTAAAGGATAACTGCCAGCAGACTGAAACCTCCTACCCCAGCCCTAATCCTCCTTGAACACTTCTTGTATGTAGGTTCAAGTGAGAAATCCTACACAGATGAATGTCAGGATGCACAGGGAGTTTTTCTTCCCCATGTACTCCTCAAATCCTCCCTCTTCACAGCAATACTGCACCTGTCCCAACACAGTACCCCTGGCGCCTTCAATTAATGCTGAGAAAATCCTGAGTTAAGTGCCTACTTAAATTTGATGGGTTTGCCATTCAAATGATGCTCTGTCAGCCTAATAAAAGCACCAGTTAGTAAACAACATTACTGCACGAACACAGGCAGAATTATGAGCAACTGCAAGCTGCGAATAATTTGACCTTAGCCACCATGCCCACACAACCAGTGATGCTAATGCTGTGATTTTATTTCAGATCAATGTAAACAGCAACAAATCAACATTCCTGCCATTTTTCCAAAGAGGAATCAAAACTACCCAGTGCAGCTAGGGGAATTTGCAATTGAACAGATGTAAACTACTTCATAGCCCTGAGGAAAATGGAATTCATTCACTGATGTGTAGCTTGAGCTAAGCTAATCCGAGTTGCATATCCAGTTCTCGAAGAGCTTTGAGTAGCAATCAATCTTCCTGCATTCACCAAGTGATTTGTTAAGCTGCAGTTTTCATAACATAATAAAGAACATATGGATTAACCAGCTATTGTTCGTAACAGCCTGATGAGCTTCTTAGAGTCTCTTGGTTACTTATTGAATCTAACAGTATCCAGTGCAGTGAAACAAACTGAGCAGTATGGATTACATCATGTTCTACCATCTGGAAAGCATTACAATATAATCACTAATACTGTGAAGCCCCCTGAATCCGTTCTTCATTTATAACGCGACTGTTTGAGCTCCAGAAAGAGCATCTGAAGAGCGATTTGTAAAATATGTTACTGAACTCCTAAGTAGGATATTGTTCTTAATAAAAGCCATACCTAAGTACAAACTCGATTTTCAGCTTATATCCTTAACCAATTAGGTACCAATGCAAATCTCCACTGGTAAGTTTTCTTGCTAAATCCATTCTTGCAGTGGATTAGTTAGCTCAGAGAAACCATACTGGGATAGAGCTTTCCAGGACCAGCAAGGTGATTTGAATATTCCCCAGTGCCTGCTTAGTACCTTCTATCAGGTGTACAGAGAGACTCAAAAGAGTGATGGCATTATACAACAACACAGAAAGCTGGGTCACAGCTCAGGGAGTGGGTGGGACATGCTTGCAGTGGGCAGAGCTACTGCAGCCACAGGGGCTACAGGGCTACACTTATTCCTGGGCTACCCACTACTCCTGTGCTGATGGGTAGAAAAAACTGCTCATGGTCAGCTGCTGAACAGAAATGCTGCCCTAAGGATGCACCACAGAGCAACTCGGCAGACAAATATTGTGTTTTGTATAGTCCCGGTTGTCTTTAGTGTCACCCACTTTTCCCACAATGAATGTCCAGCATCCTAGCTTATTTCTGGCCCAGGATGCACGTGCTGCAGGGCTCGCTCTCACTACAAGAGAAGCCAGCCTTGCTCCTTGCCAGCAAGGGACTAGCACCAGTTCTGACAGGCGAAACAAAGTCTGCACAACAGCCCTTAGATCCATTTCTGTGAAACTTGTTCCACAGCTGAAAGCCAACAAGGGTCAACAACACGCAGCAGTTTAGTTTCACAGTGAATCTCCTTTACAAATAGCCCTGGCCTGACAAATGCCACCATGCTCTTTAAGATATTTTTTCCAGTAAGACAAAGCCAAGCCCTTAATAGGGCAACCTGCAGAGAGCTCAGTAAATGAAACCTCTGGATTGGCTTTCCCAGGCAGCCATTCCCATTTTACTTCCAACACTTCAGTATCCCTGAGGAGATATGCAACAGCATGATTATCCACAGTTCAAGAAAATATATCTACATCTGTGTGCATGTGTGCATATATATATAAACACACACAGGCTCCATACAAAGCCACATTGATTCAAGAATCTCAAGTCTTCCATGATCTCCAGCTCTCCGAACAATCAGGTCATGCTAACCTTGTCACAAATTTATTACAAATGTGGTAAAACTTATAGAAAGAGTACTTTCTAGAAGTTCCTGTAAAAGTTAGGTCATGACACAGGATATGCAATGATCTGAAATCTCAACTGGAAAAAAAAGGCAAACCATTAGTTTCTAAAATTGTGCCCTGAAAATAAGTCAGTTTCCACCATATCAATGCTTTGACCCAGGAAGTCCCAGAAATGTGGTATGAAACCAAGAGACATTTTGGACAATACAGTTTATCATATACATCATTGTTCCAACACTGATTTTACACAATTTCCTGGTGGAAGGAGCACAGGCCTTTTTTGGATGACATAGCAGCTGTGTGGGAGACCAGAATGGAGTATTTATACATTGGGAAAGGTTAGTGATATTAATAGCTAAAATTGTGCATAATCTCTAAAACAGGAGCTCCTTACATAAATAAAACTGTATATAAGTGCATAAACACACACATCCAAAAAACACATGCACGCATAAAAATGTAGCTGTATTACACACATCTCTATTATTAACACTGAGATAGATGTTTTCTATTCCACCTGCACAATATGCTACACAAGAAAGTTATTTTGTCTGGTTTCACTATCAGATCACATGATGGCAATTTTGCCATTATTTTTATTCATTTCAGTGAAAAGCACTTTATGACCTGGCTCTTTAGTTTTACCACCCACCTAAACAAATACATTTCATGTGCCATTTTTGTACTAAAAAGGAGGATGCTTCAAATTCTTCAAATAAAGCCAACTATTGCAACTATTTAAAGCCCAAATATGAAGAAAAGAATTTTTATAGTTTTTTAAAACTACATGCTTAGCTCAGCTAATAAATCCATTCATGTGAACTCTGCAGCATTCAAACAAATTAATAAATGCTCAAGCTGCTAAAAAACAGATACTGTTTCCAATTCTCCAGTTATTTAACCCCATCTATTGAAAAGGACATTAGAGAATTCAGTGTCTGCTTTAAAATAAGATTAAGCTCATAAGATACTTTTAAACAGGCATAGACATTATAAAAATAGTTCTTTTTGCCACCTTGAGAAGTGCACTTTTAAGATGATCTAGAAGGACAATCAGCAAATTTTCTAGACTTGCATGCACAACATTCTTCTTTCCCTTTCAGTACTCTTCAACCAACGTTGAAGGTAATTGCTGTCCTGATTGCCAGCTCGTATTGAACAGATGAGCACTAGTAAATCAAAAGCTGTCCAGATCTCCTACTGTGGATCAACATATACATAATGGCTCCTTGCCCGTGACTGGAAATCCTTCTGATAGCTTAATGCTGTCAGGCGCTTCATTTCCAGTGGCCAAAACATAATGTAACATTCCAGAGGACAAATTTTTTCAGGCTTCATTTCAAGCACACAAGTATGTGAACACCATTAAAACCCACTGATTTTGCCAAGTTGCTTTTGTCAAGCATGTGTTTCACTAATTCATTTACTAAAATAAACATACAAAACTAATCAGTTTAGAAAGCTAAATAGCAGCAGAAGATGCAGACTAAGATGACAGAAGCAGAAGTTCTGCATGTACTGTTAGTTCGGTGTTTTTAACGTTGGACTACAGTCTCAGATGGAGGAAAGGCAATCTAGTCATGTAACCAGCATTATTTTTTTTTAATTGTCTAGGTGAACATCACATCTGCATTTAAGTCTGAAAATCAAATTTTACACTTCTCAAAGAATAAGCAGTCTGTGTATTTCTTTACAGGATGTAATATGCTCACATAAATCTTCGTGCTGACAAATTTTCAATCTGAAGTAAAAAATGAGCAGCAGTACAGGAGAGCATGAACTGAGAGACAGCAGCCAGCCAAGGCAGTAGGATTTACAGAAGAGATGGTTTGCCAAGGGTTTTCTGGAGAGGGCAGGGAGGGGGTGGAAGCTTGGAACAAATTAATGGGCAAACTGTTCCAAGCACCAAGATTGGCATGGGAAGACGTGTCCAAAAGACTGTGACTCCAGGTTTGTGTTTTACTTAACATCACTGTCTGGCTATCTAACTCTACTGACACTAACCACTGTGAATAGCAACATGTTTCTCACCAGTGATACAAATGCGCTGTCATCCAATATCCAAATCTATGAAATCTCCGGTATTTCTGGTAAGCAGAAGATGTGTGAAAGTCCAGCAGTCAGAACAGCAAGTGGGATTTGCCAGGCCAGATGTAATCACACTCACTGCCATGCCCAGGTACCAGCCACCCTAAAGACAGTTTGTAGCAGGCCATTTACTCATTTAGCTGTCAAGGGTAGGAGTGCAAATAGAGTTCCAGATGCTCGCTGCAGGAGTGTGTGGATGAAGGCAATGCCTTTCAAAACTGATCACCTCACCCAGCCTCATCTACCTGACAGCTCACAAAGGACTCTGCTCAGTGGAGCTTGATGACTGCTTAGCCAGACGTGAGAAACTACAGGGAAAACTCTTCCCAAAATCTCTGTTGTCACAGCCACTCCCCACCGACAAAAGCAAAGGAAGCACGAAAGCACTGAGGAGGTTTTTCCCTTTTTGCACTCTGGTTAGGGTCAAGAGTCAGTCCCACGAGTATGCAAAGAAGTGCTGTGCTCTCCCAGGAGTGTCCTTTGCAGTGACAGGGGGCAGTTGGGAATGAGTCGCACAGTCTGTGCTTCAAACAGCTGAAAGTCAAAGAAGTCAAGGGACAAATGTCACAGGGAACAGAGACAGCCTTTCCCCTGGTACCTCTGGGTGCAGCGCTGGGTTCTGAACGCCGCGTTCGTGGACACGGTGTTACGGGACTGAGCTGGGATGGGAGGCTCTGCAGGAGGAAGGACACCCTCTGCAGGCTGACACTGTGCCTCTGGAAAACAACAGTGCTCTAGGCAGGCAAAGGCAGCTCCGTTTGGAAGGAAGTTGCATGAATTTTTTTCAAACTCACTGAAATGCAGAATGAATAATTTAGTACATCTAAATCAGCAGGAAAACGGTACAAATCTATGGTATATAATCAGTTCCACTGCATCTCCTGTTCTGGGATCACATCATCCCTTTCACACAAACAAAAGAAAACACATAAAACCAAAATAAAATAGGAATAACCCTGCACAAAGCAAAAGATGTGAAGAAATCAAAGAATTAAAGACATTCACTTAAAAAAAATGGGTATTCAAATTATATTAAAGTGCACTTTCTCATTATATTTTCCAGGAGAACACATGAAACAGATATATAAAAACCTTATCTACTTGCTAATTTTTTAACATATTAAAAACATTTTAAACATGCACCATGAGGTTTCTATCACTGTAAATAATAACAGAACTACAGATTAAGAATAAAACTAATTAAACAAATATCAAGTAGCTAAAGTGTGTCTACAGAAAAGATTAATATAATTATAGCTCAGCAATTTGAGAAGAGAATATTTTGAATAAGTAGGTAATTAAGTTAAGAGAGGCCTAAAGAAAGATTTCACACTCACATTCATATGCTGAAGCAGTTTAAAAATAGAGAGCAAGAACTGCCTGACTTCATGTTTTAATTTTAGCTGGGTGATGAGCTGGTCCCAAAGACAGAAAGGGACAGCAGTATTTTTTCTCAGCAAAGTGCCCTTCGTATTTTTATGTGAAGGAAATGCAGTATGTTCTATTAATATCCTGTTGTGGCCCTACATAAACCTAGGCACCCTTTCAATCAGGAAAAAGTTCTGGTTTGCTTCCTCAAATCACTTCATTTTCAAAGATACACACAGAGAATGTCCCAACTGCTCTGGCCACTTCACAGGTAAATAACATCCACACGGGAATAGACACTTTGTTTTCCCATCAGTCACCTACTGCAACTACTAAAGCTGTCGTTTTCTATCATGAGGAGGGAAAAACAAATGACTGAGTTTGCACCTTAATTTCATTCTCATTTTCATTAAGAGCTGGGGAAAAAATGTCAACACCGACCAGAAAGGTGAGTGAGTGCAGGATTGAAGAAATGTTGTTTGACTTAACACTGGCATAATGCCTAGGCTGTCCAAAAGAAGCTGGGAGAAATACATAGACTTTTCCCACACAAAGAAAGATTATTCCTCTGGGTATGGCTCTCTCATAGGCTTCACCTTCCTGACACCCATCTGATTAACCTAATCCAAGCAAAAGCTCCCCAACAGCAGGTCCCTGCCCATCCAACACTGTTTCTGGTTGGCAAATTTTGACAGCAGTACAGGACCGAAATTCTTCTTGTTCAATAGCATCACACTGAAAACTTTTCTGGCCTTCAGGGAATGGTGGAAATTAAAGCTAATCAGCTTGTAGATTATTTTTCACAAATAATCTACCCTTCCCAAAGTGTCAACTATGCAAGTGAAGGTCAGATTCTTGTCCAAACACTCAGGTGTCACAAAAGCACATTTTTAACTAAGACTAATTTTACTGATAGATGACAATGGTTAAAACCAAGGCAGGAGTCTGAGTTAATCCTGCATTGAAAACAAGCCTGCTAAAGTCTCCCATCCTCTTCCACAACCACATTCCCTTGCTTGTATTTTACAGCAACAACCAGCAGTAAGACTTCAGGAGCATCCCCCTTCTCACATTGGGCACTTATTAATAGATTCCTCTGAGGCTTCACCTGTAAAATTCCACATGCATTAATACTGGTCAATGATTCACTCCAGCTCCTTCTGTGAATAAGCATTTGCAAACTGTATTTGCCAGGGAAGTGAAATACAAGTCAGTCGAAGTTTGCATTAACATCCTGCTGGTCAGCACTTCCTAGGTGAGGATGCCCTGCCATCATGATCTTTAGAGCACTGTCTTAGTGGACTGTGTGTCCAAAAGCACAAAAGAACTATACCATCCATTTAGGGACCTGCTTCTCATCCATTCAGCTCTTGAGGAAGTAAAGCAGAGCACAACACCTAGGCAGGTCAGCCTAGGAAGATGCAAGTAGTTGGTTTACACCCATAGAACTAATACATTTTGTTTTTAATCTTAACATGGTTTTGCATTTTTAATTACCACAATGACTTTTTTCCCACAATCCTATCTAACCCAATCTCGATTTAGGTTAGAATTTCCATATAGTTCTGAAAACTATTTCCATTATGCTATTCAGAAGAAGGTCACTGTCTTTTCTCCCAGCAAAAGCACGCTCTGCATTTCATTTGTACGCATGAAATGAGCTCATTTACTCTTATCACTCCTAGCATTTCTAGTTTTAAGTGTCAGATATCAAAACAGGCCCAGGCACCAAGAGCACTCTATCCCCACCATTGGAATGACAACTTCCACTTGACTTTTTGCAACAAATGAAGTTAAAGCACTTGAAACTAAAGACTGAAGAGATCACCAAGTCCTTTTGTTTCACTGAAGACCTCTCTAAAATAGAGACGCTCCCTTGCAAGAAGGTTGTTGGCTGGTATTTTTACTTTCTCCTGCTTAAGTTTAACACAAAGTTTATAGGAAGAGATCATCATTCACTGCATCACTATTTATAGTTACTTACTCTATCGTTATTCTAACAAGACCCTAACCACCAAAGCTTCTGATCCTCCCAAATTAAAATTGTAAAATGAAGGCTTTATTGTTTCAAAGAGCTTTTAATATAAATGAAATTTCTGCTTTTCTTGCTCTAAATTTAAAAAAAATAAAATTGAAAATTCAAAGACCAATTCCTCTTCATTTCCCTTCCTAAATCACTAAGATAATGTTTCTCTTTCACCCTCCTCTGTAAACAAATTGTTCATGGGTTCTAGGTATGAGACATTGGTTTTCTGTGGCAGTAGACATTCAATTTATTTTTCTATTTTCTGAAAAAGGAAAAATACCCTTTGAAAGAGTTTACCATTCAGACAAACCTTCCTTCTCCACAGCCCTTTGCCCCTTCAGCAAGATGATACACCAGATCTAGCAAGGGGCAAGTCCATCTTTGGCAAAGCAGTTCTCATTTCAGAAGGGAATGTAGAAAATATTCATTGCTTGCTCAAACAAGCTGCCAGGTCTGAGTTTGTCTCAGAGCCTGCCCAGCAGGATCTAAATGCAGGGGAATGATAGGAAACTCTCTGGCTTTATAAGGCTGTCTAGCAGTACTATATAGGAAGCATTCTCCAGGACTTACTGAAGATGCAATGCAGTCCTTACAGCACTGGCTTTCCTGCATGAGGGGGATACAGGGATCCAAGCCAGGCTTCCAAGTGATCCAGCAACAGTCCCACCATCAACGCCTGCTGCCCCTGCCACTGCCACCCATGCGGTTCTGTTCTTAGAGCAGTGCTGACTCCTCAGAGATGATCACTCTGCCAGCTTCACTACAGATAAATAAGTACAATTACCTCAGGGAACTTAAATTAAGAGCTGCCTCTCTGTCTCACACAGTTAGATATAACGCTGTCATATTCAAGCTTGAGGATGCATTTTTTTCCTGCTCCCTTGATGATTTTTTTATTTCTTAAGAACAGGAGCTGGAGGAGGAGGGCTAAAAATTATGTATCCCAAGTCTCCTCAAATTGCTGAAATGTCTAACCCCAGATCTGGGGGTCCATTTGTCATGAGTCACACTCTTGGTCAGTCTCTGCTTTGTCCACCAGGAGCCAACCAGCAAGCCCTCCTCCCACACTGTGCTATTTGTGCAAACTGCTAGCTTGGAGAAAAAACGTAGATACAGAGCTAGTTTACTTCTAGTCAAGTCCCCCTGCCATCCAGCTAAGAGGTGAGAAAACTAAATATAACAAACTTAAAACTACAATTATTGTAGGGGAGTTTGCCAGAGCTGCTCTGAAGCTCCTAATGGTCTGTTGGGGATTTATGGATCAGCTGTGAAAATTTACTCACAGCTAAAACTTGCCAATCAAGTCCTTGGCTTTGAACACTGCTACCAACTTCTACATAATACAGTTTGAAATTACAGTAGGTTTTAATGCTTCAGAGAAGGATACAGGAAAAATCCATCATACTAAACAGACCAATGAGACAAGCGTGCAGAGGCTCCCTTCTGAGTGTTTGTATCTTTGCATAAAAGGCTCTTGCATTTTTACAGAGCAGAGGAGCTCAGAAGTGCTGCCAAAACACACAGTAAGAGGCAGTATGTTGTACAGAAAAGACTACAAACTGCTGTCTTGCAGTTTAAGAGCAGATTCCCTCCATAAATTTTGCCAGCGATCCAGAAAATAATATTTTTTGCTGATATTTTATGCTCTTGCCATATGGATGGGGATATAAAATTTATAAAAGCTTCTCTGAAATTGTATCTGCTATTTCCATTTTAAAAGGGCAGCAAAAGTAAAAAAAACCTGAGAACTTACACAGAAAACAAAGGAAGCAGCTATCTTAGACGAGAGACATAAGACCATATTTTTTTTCTCCCAAATGCCCAGCACAAATGAGAAGACAGCAGTGATGGCCCTCTGCAAGGCCAGGGCTGTGCAGAGGAGCTGATGGGCTCTTTGCACACCCCACTCCAACTCTACAAATCCCTGCAGCTGGTGAGGCTTCAACACTCCAGAGTACTGGTTTGAAAACATGTCAGACCTCTAATATGCTATTAAGCACCACAAAGGAGCATGGATCCGTACTCCTCCCTTCACAGATCCATATCCTTTTTTAAAAGGGAAGTTTTCATGTTGCAACATAAGGTAACTTTCTATTATTTACTTTGGCTTCTACTGCAGTAGGTCTCTTCTGTCAGCAGTTACCCCAAAAAACAAACAGTAAAGAGTCATGAAGCCTTGCAAATTTAGATGATAGGATCTGATCCTTTAAAGCCTTATACAAATAAATAATCCTCATGCGTATGAATAAGGCTTTACAAGATCACAGTATATACACTTATATACAAAGAGGAATTCAAGTCCTATTTACCACTGACAAGTAGACTCTCAGCCACCTAACATTATTTATGTTATGCTATAAATTATGTTATTTATTTATAAAATAAAGACATATTGCTTTACTCTGCACAGATATACTTTAACCATCTGCACAAAGTCACTTCTAGCCCTTGCAAATTTCAATTTAACTCCTTTTTTTTCATCTGTAAGGAAATTCAATCTTCTAGTACTCTGCACAAAACCTAGGTTGAATAATAATGATCCCATGTCTGTTAGAATTCTGATCCACAGAGGGAAGTCTGATATATGACATGTGATTAATTTAAATTTCATTGTCTAATTTGGAGTACTTAACTAGTACTTTTTTATTCGCCAGAAGCTGGGAAAGAGGAGGTATGTTCAAGTGCAATAAATGAGTTGGCTTGGATTCAAGCACCGCAGAACTTCGATTATTTTATTACTACACTTTACCAATGAACCTGTTTGCCCACGCCACCCACAGAAGTACCTCTATCACCATCACTATTCTTCTGTAATTCTTACAAACACGTTCCCCTCTACATGCAGCAATGACACATTGCTAAGTGTAATGCATGGCAGGGTAACCTGAGGCAGACCTCTTGGTTCATCTCAGAGTCAACAGAAGATGCCAACAAAAGGGTCAGCCCTGTTTGCACCACGAGAAGGTGCTGCTACACACACAACTGTGACCTTGAACGAAGCAGTAAATAAAGAGAACAGGCCAATGTTTGGTTGTGAGTTGGCAGGATGGTGGAAAGTTGTAGATGACCTTAAAAGAATGTGCCATGAGAGGAACACAAATGGATGGTACAGAGTACATGGATAGCAAGGGTGTGAACGTTAAGACGTGTTAATGGAAGACTTTGGAAGATAAGAGGAGCCTAGGGCTGAAAAAAAATCCAATCCTAGTTCACTAATGTTTCTCTCTATAGTTTCAGGAGATGACAGTTGTCTTTTCTCCAAATGCCATCCTTAGACTGAATTGTGCATAATCTTTGACAGAATTTTATGTGGAGGATGAGAGGAAACCTCTGACAATCACTGAAATAGAATCCAAACTGCAAACCATGCAAACAGCCATAGCTGCACCCAGCTCTGCAGGGTCTGGAGTGTCCTTCTCTGCGCCAGATGTTATTCTGCTCTTACTCTATTTCCAAGAAGAACAGAAAGAAAGAAGGGTGAGAAAGACATTATTAAAATACTTGTTTGAAAAATGAGGCCAAAAACAGAACAGTAAAAGATGGTCAGTGTAAGGAAATGTATGTATCATCAACTTAACAAAACTACTTAGCACATCTTCCCTTAGGAGGAAAACATGTTAATGAGCAGACACAGAAATAAGATTTCTTCCTGCAGAAATAGACTGTATTTGTTATCTCAGTAAAGGCAATGTCAGCCATCAAGCCACTTGTTGAAGAGGTACTTAAAGTCTATTTCCTAAGACAAATATTAAAATGTAAGTTTAAATGCACTGCAACTCCGTCACATTTCCAAAGAAATGGCCCTAACTCAAACACACCATCAACTCACACACCTCTGCACATCCAGGAAAAACGCAAAGCCATGACACATAAAACTGTAGATTTTGACACTACCGAATTGGAGACATTTACATTGCTTGAATTCCAAAATTCTGCATCCTAATCTACAGAAAATCACAAGTTTTATGGCACGTTGAGGCAAGTTAAGACCAGATAACACCAGATGCTTTTGTTATCTCAAAAGCTGTAAAAGTCAGAGAAGGGACCTGGTGATTAGGGAGCTTGCCCAATATGCCATTTTCTCTGTTCATCCTTGCCAGCAGAGGACATTACTCAAGGAAATGTGGGTTAAAGACTTCCTTATCTTGTCCCTGTCTTTTCTTCAGAAGTAACCCAGAAGTGGAGTCTCTCTCCAAGGAGTGATTGTCATTAAGATTTCACCTAACACAGGCTTTAGAGTTAAAACCACGGAGGAGTTAGACTATGCACAAGCAGCATAGCTACAGATTGCTGTCACTCCCAAAGTCAAGCAGTGCTCATGGCACCTTTGGAGCACTCTGCAAAGGCTGGTGGCACAGCTGCACATGTTTAAACAATGGAGATGACAAAGAACCAATCTGAACTGCATCATTCATGCAACAGCCACAAAGAACAACAACCTGGTCCTGCTCATTGCCTCTTCAGCTCATCTCCCAACACAGACATGGAGAAAACTAACAGCAAATGCATCCTCCTTGTAGTCCTTAGATGCATGAGATAATTGTACCACAAGCTGCATATTCAATGTCAGTTGAACTTCCATTTCACAAGTTTGCAACCCAGAAATGCAGTTAGCCTGATAAAAAGGAACTGCTTCTGCACTCAAATCTACTGATCCTTTAAGAAAACAAGCCCTTGCCTCCTTCCCACAACAGAATATCCAATGCTTTTATTCAGCATTTCTTCTAAATAGGCAAGAGGCATTTGTAAAACGGGCTAGGCTTGAGCTGTCAGAACAGGGCAGATATTAAACGTTTCTAAAGCCCAAAGGGAGATGTTTTCTGGCTTCCCCCTCTGTGTCAAGTGACAGCTCCACTGTGATGGGTCATTAGCGTGACAAAGGGAAAGCAGCTGGACACAGAGAGGGGCAGAGGCTAACAGAGCGATTACATCCTTAAATCAACTATAAAATGTTACAAAGGATGAGGAGCAGGAAAAAGGGGAGGAGTACATTCAGGGGAATAAAGTCAGTTTGATAAAGTGTCCAGCTGCAAATTATGTGAAATTAATTTATCTAAATAAAAGAAAAATTAAACTAACTTATTCTTCTGAGAAAACAAATTCTATTTGAAGAAGTATTTTAAAGTAACTGAAATTATTACTTCATGCAAATAACCCATTTTTCTCTCCTAAATAAATTTCTACAGCCTCTATGAAGTAAAAATATATCTTTGAAGATCTAGGTCCTCCCATTTTGACAGCCCCCAGAAAGGACTAAAACTGGTTAATGGGGTTTTTCCCATCTCCATTTCCCTTTCCTCCAAATGAGAGCAGGAAGATTTTAGTACTACAACACACAACTCTTACTATTAGGTGCACACAGCTCTGAAAGGACAAGTGGTGCATTAAGAGGAAAACTAAAGGAACATATTTTCCAGTCTTCCCATTAATGGGAACAGTATATTAAATTTCCAATAAAAAGCAACATCCAGGCAACTGAGTTTTACTAAAGAGGACTCCACTGCCGTGTGTTGTACTCCAGAAGTCACTTCATATATTGCTTCTTATAAATTGCACATTAAGTTTTCGCTAAAGTTGGCATCACAGCTGTTAGGTCTTTCTCCACTAAAATTTGACATTTCTGGGCAACTAAGAATTGATTGATAACTGATAATAAAAGTCAGATTACTTGGAAATGTTTGCATGCAATACATTCCTTCTAAATTCTTTTGTTCTGACCCCTTTCTGCTTTTGTACCTCTGTGCTCTCTCTTCAATCTTTTTATTTTGCCTTTCTGCCAGTAAGCTGTTAGGTTTTCAATCAGAGATTAAAGAAAAAAATCAATTGAACAGAAGAAACTCAAGTGCCAAACTCCACACTTTCAGTAATTTTTGTTTAAAAGAGAACATCCTTATGATTAAGTCATCTTTAATCTTTGGGTCACAGCTGATATAAAGGAGAGGTCATTGTTTTCTACAAAAAAAAGAAAATAATTTTTAAAATAAGTAAATAAATAAAACCATAATCACATGACTTGAAGATAATTATAATCACTGATGCTACTTTTGGAAAATAACTAAACTTAAAAGTGAATATACCCTCCATGAACATACACATTTGGTACACACATTTGGCATTTTAAGTCTTGATTCTAATCTCAGGTGAGGTGTAAGAAGAATCTCAATAATTACACATCAAGAAGACAGATGATTCCAGATGCAGAAAAACTGCATTTCCCCCCACTGTGTGTTTCGTAAGATGCAAAGACAATAAATGGGAAACACAAGGAGGAGCTTAGCAATGTGGGTTTACTTCCCACATTCCCTGGCAAGTCCCACACCATGCTGCTTTTGCAGCTCCTGTCCCTTGTTTTGGTAAAGCTGCTCAGTTAAGACAACTACAGCCCCCCTCGGTTTTGTTTTCATCTCCAGTCAGGCTGTTAGATTTGTTTCAACACAAACTCTGTGAGTTCTCAGAGCCCTATCAGGTAGAGAAGAAACTCAGATTTTGGAGATGTACTTTAAAAGGCAAATAAGTGTGGAAAGCCTGTATCAGTAACAGTAAGAAGAGAAACAGTAAAACCAGTGTTTCTCCTTGTTAAGTATCAGCTTAGCCTTTGCCATATATGCCAAACTATTTGCCATGACTAATGTATATAATGGGAGTACATTTCATATTTTATCTCTCCTGAGAGAATTTGAGTTGGGAAGGGGAAAAAAAAAAAGAAAGGAAAAGGAAAAAGAAAATATCACACTACACAAAACAAACAGATAATGAAGCAAATAAAAAACTCACATGTTTAACATAATGGGTTATAGTTTAAAAAAAAAGAAACATAAACTGAAGGTAATTTTTCCCAACAAGTTTTCTCCTTGCTGCTATAGGAAATAAAGGACTCAAAGCACTCAGCACCAGCCTGCTTCCTCCTCTCTGCCTCCTGAACTGGCACAAACTGATGACAACTTGGGCGCAGATGTTGGAAATTCCATCTTCCCTCCAGAGGAGCTCAGAATCTCCAGGGCACAATGCCTTAGGAAAAAAAATATTAACTTTGGTTTTCCCCCCATTATTTGAAGGTGTCTTTTATTCAATTTGTAAATTAAACATATATTCCTGTATCAACACAGAGAATTAAAAACTGCTCCATTTCCACTGGACAGATGTGACCCACGACAAATCATTAGAACCAAAAGCATACAAAGAGTTGGATTTCAATACAATGAGGTCCTCTGTAATCACAGAGTTTATTTGTGGCAAATGTTTTCAGCAAGAACTCTCAAAGAAAGCACTCTTCATGCAACATCTCTGTAGTTAACCCACAGACACCACTCAGTCCTTTCTCTCAGTTATTTCCAGCTAGTTGCTCTGTCAGGCTGCAATGAATCACACACCTGGAATTATTAATAGGAGTCTCCACTCTCTCATGCTGCTTAGCCGCTCCAGCTGGTACTAAACAGCAGGTACTAAAATTTGTCACACACTGACCTGTCATCTAAAGATTACATTTTGCAATGAATGTAAATTATAAACAAAACTTTCAAACCATATAAATTTTCTCATAAGAGCAGACTTACCAAGAGAGTGGGGAAAAATCCGAAGCCAATAGTTCCAAACACACATTGGTCTTTTCAGAGATATTCAATCCATGTTTCACTTGCTGACCCTACAGACCCTACCCAGCATTTCCACTCCTTCCACACAACTGCAGCAGAAACCAGTTATGAACACTGGCCAACACCATTATAATTGTTCTTCTCAGTCTTCTGCTTTATTTCCTACACAAGGGTGTGTTTTCGTAAGTTATCCTCTGAAGCATATAAATTCAGGTTTCCATTTCCCAACAGTTTCTCATTCTCAGCTCTATAGCTTGAGGGCTTTGACTGCAATAAGGTTTTTAGTTTTGGAAAATAAGAAGTATTTTCCCACCAAACATCACAACAACCAGCATAGATAGAATGCTTTAACTCTGTAAATCTTATCATTGGACCTTTATTATCAACGCAATTGACGTTGTCACTCAGGGGGAAAAAGTACCACATGCAGAGAGCATATTTCAATTTCTATCTTATTGTAATTGGACACTATCAGCAGGGAATTTAAACTAGAGGTTTAGAAATACTTTCATTTAAAAATAACATTATAAATGTTAAAGCAGAAGGGCATTCAAAGAATACAGTACATGCTACCTGTGTTGCATGAGTTCAGCCTATGTAGCTGCTACGACATTTCAGATCTCCAGTTTCACTAAATTTTAATCCTTGCTCCAATTCAATCCTTGGCACTTGAAGCTTTATCAGCTGCCCATGTAGGAAGCCATTTTTTAAAATTACTTTGCTCTTCACCTAACATCTATAAACCCTCCCAACAAAGCTATTGAGGGGGGGAGAAGGAAGGAATCCAGAGAACTTTCAAAGTTTGAATGGTATAATGATAATGTATGTTTAATACTATATTATAAAGAAAGACTTAAAACAGGGAGGTGTTTTGTTAAACACCACAAAATATTCTGATCTACTTGACTCTGAATTAGCATTCTGCAACCGCACATTTGTTTATTGCGGCTTGCAAAGCAAAAAGATGGCAGTTGTTGAAAAAAAGTCAAGAAAAACAAAATGCTCAGAAAACAAGATCAGTGTTTCTTTCTATAATGAAGACTTTATTTTGTAGAAGAATCACTGCTTTCCTTTCCATTGTATTTTACTAGTCATAATACCTGTTCTAGCGTGTTAGAAATAAATTTGGAAGAGCAATTTTGGATATTCCCTTATATCTCCCTTCAAATCATTCACTAAGTATTTAGTTTAGATTATAAAATACCAAGTTATTATCAGCAAAACAAAGTACAGTTTGTCTGCATTCCCAATTCAGTGCATTTATTAATTGTCAGGTAAACAGGCGCACACCAAATTACGCCACAGGGTTACAAAACTCTATGATCAAGTTGCAGGACCTTAGATGGAGATGTTCGATGTTTGCCACCCTGCGTCACATTAACATGACAAAGAACACTCAGAACATGGCACCTCTCTCAAATCTTTCCATTAAAGGTAGGGTCAAAAGGAAACCACTTCAAGTTTCCTTACCTATAATTTGCTAGGAAGCATGACTAGCAAGAATGTGATGCCCTCATATGTAACACACGCCACATCAGAAATACGATCGTGAAGTATTCTCAACAGATCTACCTAGCTGACTTGCAATATGCAGCCACATAAAGTGTTGGTGATTGTGAGAAAATAAGGGCCATCTTTAGAGAAGAATATAGTTTAAAATTTAAGACTGATTTTGAGTAAGTGTAAATTACTCTGTGGCTGCGCAATAATTCACATGTATCGCAGCAACAGCCCAGTGGACTTAGAGGCTGATGATTAGTGTTTCCGTGCAAATCCCCAAGTCTACATTTCCAATGAGAAATAAAAACATAGGTCACAAGAACCTTGAACGTTTTCACCAGTAAGTTACAAACCACGATTTAAAAGCAAACAGATTAAAAGAAAATCAAGCATCAAATTTACGGACCAGATTCTGCAGAAAGTTTGAAAGTCCAGTTATTTACATATGTATGAAAACTGATGTTATTCCCAACTTAACGTTCGTACTTTAAATTTGCAGTAACAAAGCGTACATTGCACATAAGCATTTCTATGCATGTGTGTATTTTGCAAATGTGAGAAAATTGAAAGCATTTCCTCCATTAGTTGTTTTTGTTGGGTTTTGTTAAGACAGTGACAATGGAGATGCCTAAGCCAGCGCCTTTGCTGAAGGGGTTGTTGCAGGAACGCAGCTCAAGCCCAGCGGCAAGGCCGTGGCAGCTCCTCAGTGCTTTGTCATACTCGCGCTTTGCTTGAGGGCCGCACACGGGCTCAGTCCACTTGGCAGTCTGGGACATGATATCGAAAGCGGTTCTCAGCCTGCACCACTGCGCAGCACCCAGTGTCCTGCTCGTCAATTCAAGCAGCAGGTCTTAAAGTAGTGGAAGGCAATTCTGATAGCTCCATAGCCGGTATTTGTTAGCAGATTCAAAGCCCTTACCTCTTTTAATACGTTATAAAATCAGATACCGTGCACACAACCACCTTGAATCAGCACAGGTCATCAGCTTAGGCCTTACTCGTGCTTCACCTATTAACTACAGAGCATTCGGTTTGTCTTCAAGCTTCTCATTTAGCCTGCTAAATATCAATGGCACCACTTCATCTGTGGTGCAGAAGTGCTTTTTCCCCTCTTTCTGGGTGGAAAACGAAACAGCAAAATGCCATTCGCATCACTGCATTCATTACGAACTTCCAGCCCGCACAGGTTACTTTCCCCGCGACAGTTTCGCAGAGATGCGATCGCTTCTGGCACCCCACGAGCCCGTGGCTCCAGGCCTGCCGGGGACCGCAGAAGCGCAGCGGCGGCGGGCAGGCGGCACACACCGCCGCGGGGCAAGCGACGGAAACTTCCCGGCCCAGCTCCCGGGCGCGGAAGACGCGGTGCCGGGGCGAATCCTCGGGAAACTGACACGAGCACTTTTCGGGCAGAAAACTTCTGAGGGCAGCGAGGCCACTGCTGCTCTTTAGGGGAGTCCGTGCCCCTAAGAGCGAGAACGGGCCCGCCGCCACCCGCATGGCGAAGCGAGGCTCAGCCCCGCGGGCACCGCTCGGGCACGGGCAGGGCCAGGGCCGGTGCCGGGCCGACCCTGCGCCCGCCCGGCTGTCAGTCTGGGCGCGGGGGGAGGGAAGGGGGGCACCGCCACCGGGGAGGGAGAACGACCCGCGCCTGCCCGCCCGCCCTCCCGGCGCGGCGGAACGCGGGGCGGCTCTTACTTGTGAAGGAGCTGGGGCAGGCTGGGCGGCGGCGGCATCCCTCGGCTGGGGGCCCCGCTGCGGGCATCGCTCTCCGGCGGGTCAGCGCCGCGGGGAGCCGGGGCCTGGCTCATGGCAGCGGCGGGGACCATACGGGGCGGCCCCTGCGGCGGGAGGCGCGGGTGGCCGCGCAGCCCTCGGCCGCGGCGGCGGGAGGGAGGGTGGCACAGAGAAGGGAGGGAGGGGGTAGAGGACCGGCCCTGGAGACAACCGCGCTCCCCCCGCCGCCCCCCCGCCGGGCTGGCGACGGCGGGACAGGCAACCCCCTGCGACTGAGCCCGCCCTGCCGGAGGGCTGCGGCCACCGGCGGGGGCGGCCGGCGCTGCGCGGAGCCCCAGAGGCGCTGGCGGGGCCGGAGGGAAGGGCGGGCGGAGCCCCCGGCCCGGCCCCACCTGGGCGCCGGGCCCGTTCCTTCCCTTCTCCGTCCGCACCTGCCCGACGGAAGGGACCCATGCCCCGCGGCAGCCCGGTGGCTCTGCCCTGTGTCCTGGCCGGAGCAGGGTGGCTCGGGCGCACCTGCTCGGAGCAGGGTGGCTGGCGCGCACCTGGCCCTGCCCGGGATGGTCCCGAGGGCCGCGCGTGGCAAAGGACGGGCTGTACAGCGAAGAGTGAGCAGCACCGGCCCCTTCACACTCCGGCAAGAGTTTAGAATCTTTAAAAGCCAAGGGCAAGAGGAAAAGCGTGTGTACTGTTCTAATCCGTCGCTGGTAGCACCTCTAAAGAAATGTTATCAGTCATTTATCAGTCATAGGCTATGTCGGCTGATACAAAACGGGTGAGGAGAGTGTATCCCAGCCAATTAATAAACCTCGGGTAACAAGTCATCTCTATAGGAATCCTGAGCCCAACCACGATGGGCTTTTAATAAAGGATGTCGATCCTTGGCTCCCTGCTTCCAAAAACATACGTTAGCACGATCAAGACTTACTTAGGAAGGCTTTACCTGCAGCTGTTATAATACAGGACTAAGGAATGGAATTGCTGCCTGATGATACAACGTGAAAAAAAAGTTTTACCTGCACACTTTTGGGAGAAAAGTTCACATGACAGATGGTTCAGAAGTTGCATTCTTGCATTATACAAGAAACACTGAAAATAGCTTTTGCTCCCTTTGTAATGTGCTGTTTTTGTTAGAGAGAGACAGGTCAAAGACCATTTCAATACTTGCTCCTGCAAATACTTGCCACGCACCCTCCCCCCAGCACACACACACAAACACTCAGAGAAAAGCAGAAACATCCTAGTTCCTTTGAAAAATTAATCCTAATTCAGGGGAAAAACGAATTTTGAAAGGGTCAGGTTCTCCTCCCCTGCACCTGGCACAGTCATTTACAAGTAAGTATGTTGCTTTCTAAATGGGAACAAAATGCCACCTCCAGTGACTGGAAAATTTTAAGTTACTTGCATTAATCACGTACTTTACACTTTGCAGATGGAAAGCACCAACCAGGTGCAGGGCAGTGGAGAATTGGGCCGGATTTCAGTTGCGCAGTTACTTAATGGTAATGTAACCAAATGCACCACCTAAAAATAAGTAGTCATGAATACTTGTTTAGACTCATTGACTTAGACCATATTCTGAGAAACAAAAAATGGAGCTTCATATCCTTTCCCACAAGGAAAAAAAATTTGCGAATTATGTGTTTTCTGGTTCAGTGAGGGCCAAGGGGTGGTCAGCACTGTGTAGCTACAGGATGCCTGATCTTCCGGCAAAGGAAAAGTAAGGTCTGGCGGACAGGTGAGGCAACTCATGGGAATAAAAGTTTAACATGTGGGACCATCTCTGCCCAAAGTTTAATGCAAATCCCAGGTGTCCACTGATCATCCACAGAAAAGTGGCTTGGTGTGAGTTTCTGGAGTAGCAAGAAAAAGCCCTTGAGACCAAGCAGCAGCCACTGCTGCCTGTAATTATTTGAGGAAGTGAAAGATGGTGACTCATGGATCAGAGGGCAGCAGGAGCACAGCTATGACACTAATGCACGGCCCTGGATTAGGAGGTGGATAGTCACAAGAATGTGTTACTTCACACAGACACATTACATCACTTGTAATAATGGATCAAGTGTGTTTTACTAGGCACTACTATTTCTGCACTTAATATATCTACTGTACAACTTGGCATTCAGTCTCAGCATGTGGTCCTAAAACTCTGCAAAGATTTTCTTCATTCATTTTAGCAGTTCTCATCCCTATGTCTGCTTCTTGTCGAGGTGGTTTGGTTTTTTTCTGTCATATCCCAGTGTTTGGCTTGGCATGATCTGCTGTGGCAAAAGCACTGACCCCTCACCACCAGCTAGCTGGTCCTTGCCTCACCACAAGGCACTAGCACAGGCTCACTCAGAGATTGTCCTACAGAGAAATTAGTGGGTGGGTGTGAGCAAGCACAGGCTGACCGATGTTCACGGACTCTCTTATTCAAAAAATCAATATAAGCAGTTTTCTGGCCAACCCTCACAGTATTTCTGGAGCACTGCCATAAGAGAGAAACAACAGGAGCTGGTCCAAAAAACACAGTTTTAAGGTCTAGGTTTGGCAGTAGAACTGAACAAGTGCTAACATCTATACAAGTTCCTATTCTCCTAATATGGAACATAGTTATGCACATGGAGAAATCAGAACTGTAAGTTTTTTTTCCCCTTGGCTAGAGACATATTCTGTGTTTGTGTAACTATCAGTGAATAGAGATTTTGTTAAAAATATTATTAAAACGTTGACTTTCCTGTTGCTGACTTCATATGTATTAAATATCTATGATTTTTGATTTAAAATGTTGATTTTTTTTTTGGGTATCTATGCCAAGGGTATTAATGAGAGCTCATGCAAAAACATTTCTGGCTAGTAATTTCAGCTGAGATTAATATGCTCACTGCATCTCCCAATACAATTAAATGATCCCTACCTCTTACAGTACCTTTTTGGAGTTTCCAGTTGTAGCAGCCTGCACGCTAAAACTGAAATCCTGATCTAACTGCTGTTCTAACTTACATGAGGATAAATCAGAAGCAGCTCTCTGGTGTAAATGAACTCACACTCAGAATATTCCATTTTTAGGAGCAGATCAAGAAAGGCACAGGCAGAACCTGGAAAAAAAAGAAAGAGATCATAAAGTAGGAAATGATGGAGCAAGGCACACATAGGATACTGTGCTCCCAAATAGTTCAACATCAAATAACAAAAACAACAATGCTTTAAGAGCTTATTTAACCATAGAGTTTCACAGTAGCAAGGAAACACATCTAAGAATAAAAGACGTCAATCTGCCTATTAGTCTGATTAAGGCATTTCATTGGTTTGTGCCTGAACCTGTTATTCTGTGACCTGAAATTTAAACCTTGGAGAATTAATTGCCTTAGTTGTAATCTTCTGAAAATTAACATACAATCAACTCTTCATTATCAGGGAAAAGAAGCAGTTGGAAAAAAATGAAAGATGGAAAATCTAGATAACATGAATACCTCAGGGCCAGGGCTGGCCCAGCCCTACATGTTGTGTCCTGGTGTAAATGCCCTGCTTACTTAAGCTGCAATGAGCAGCACCAATTTAGGTACCACTGCTTGTCTAAAATGGTTTATTCCTGAAGTGGGTAAGGCAGCCAGACACAATGGAGAATAAACTCTGGTTTTTACTGTTACTACTGTGCACAGGTACTTTAATTCATATTTAAAAAGTGTCATCTAGATAGTATTGTGATGGTTCTACAGCAGCAATAGTCATTAAAATACGAACATGATTTCATGTAGAATGAGATGTCATCTCTGAAATAGGACTGAAGTAACATAAGTATCCAGTTGCAGGAATAAAAGACTTCATCTAGGAAGAATGGCAACGTCGTACTCCTTAGCAGACTGTGGAGAGAGGCAGGAAAGTTCTCTCTTACTCAACTTTCAAAACTAATGAAGGAAAATTCAAGGGGAAAAAAAATGCAAAACACTTTAGTCCAGTCAGTTTATGGTTATCAATGTATTAGGTTTTCCCAGGTTACACTGAACCCTGTTTCTGGAGCTTGCTGTACATGTTTTCTTGCTCTCTCTGATCATTGTTTGGATAGAGAAGCTGAAGACCGAAGCCGAAACTTCCAGTGCCTGGGTATTGCAATCTGGCTTCTGGGTAAGTCTCTATTTACTTCTATCAGCTTCTCCTGAAAAATATTTCATCAGCACCACTTTTCACTTTTTCCTTTTCAGTGATTTTCTTTTCACTGGATGTGAATGGCAACAGGTGGCTACAACTGGTAGGCTCTTTTGCAGTTACTCTGGCTTTGCATTCTCCTGCACCTGTGTGGGCTCTGCTGCTCATGACTGCATGTCATTGAAATGGTGGTGCTCAGAAATACTCAGGCTACATTTACAAAGGACCAGGTAAAATTTAGCAAGCCTGCAAGTTGCTTTATAAGTAAACAAAATTTTCTGACATTTGAAAGCAGAAAGTTTCCCAATAGTTTGAAAGGAAAATACAGGGGAAATCTAGTCCTTTAGAATTAGTTGATTATAGAGCAGATGTTTTTATAGGAGAACAGAATCACCTGAAGACTTTAACTAAACACATTAGGTTAGAAGCAAAATAATCACCCCATGAATAACCAGAAAATGAAGCTTATGAATGATTCAACAGGAGATACTGACTGGTTCCAGACCTCTGAAAGGTAAAAAACAAAACTCAGGAGCTGGACTGACTGCTTCAGTGTGCAGATCGTGTGCTTTCAAGAGTCAAGCAGATAACAATAGGATAACTTTTGGCGATAAACTGTCAGACACTCAGCCATGGCTAGCTGAGACTTTCAAATATGCTGGGACAGCCAGCTAATGAGAGACAAAAACTGCAGAATTTTAAGCCTGATGCAGAACAGTGTAAAACAAACTAATGATATCTTTTTGCAGGTACTCTGAGAAGCTGTGTACTCCTTCAGCACCTTGAGCCGGTGACAATATAATCCTCAATTCACATATTATAAATTTAGAAAATATTGGAATGTACAACTGATCCTACCTAGGAGGTATACAGACTCTTTGATCCCAGAATACTGGCTTATGTCATTAATGGCTTGTATCATGCTCTTTTTTAGCTGCAGAAATAGCACATGTTTACCCTTTTAACTGCATTACCCAACTTTAAGTAAAGAACAGCAGAATGTAATTAAAGAAAACATAATGGCAACAGTAAAAAATTAATGTTAAACTACTCTGAGGAAAAAAATGCGCTTTAAAAAAAATCCTTGATGTTACTCTCAGCTCTTCAGATAACTGAAATATGCATGTTAATAACCTGAATTATCTTTCCATGGCTTCACTATTACATACTTCCATTCATATCATGGAGTAACTGGTCTGCTTCCAGTCATCCTCACTTCTGTTTCTCATCCTTCATGGCAGCGTAAGCACAAGAGAATTAACAATAATTGCTTATTTATCTATTTACCCCACTCCTTTCTAATGTATGAGTGGGGAGGTTTTCCTCTCATTGCCAAAATGGGAGGTAATAACTGCTACATCTTCACTATTAATAAAAATACCCATAATTAATATATTTGGTACTGATTTTACTTCAGTAATCTTTAAAGATACTATATTAGAAGTAATATCCAGCCTTTAAAAAGCTTAATTTTTCAAGCCTTTAAATACTAATTCTTCTTTATGTGCATGCAAGCTCTAAGGATATATGCATAGCTGGAGGCAAAGTTTAAACTTAATAGTGTCTTTACCCATGGTAAAACACTGATTTTTGCATAAATGCTGAACACCATTTGATAAATACTATGGACACATAAGGACAAACTGGGCATAAATTAGATTACAAAGTGGAGTGTTTTAATATTTTATATGAAGACAAGCAATTTCTGGAAGTCTGCCTGAGTAGAACAGCACCAAAGACTGCACAATTTATGCCCCTATAAATGATGTTTGGTTATATTGAGGACTCAGCGATCTGGTCTACGGCAAACAGATCCATTCCCGGGTCCATTCCTCTCACTTGTCAAAGATGTTCTGCAGGACTGAGTTTTTGTCAGACCACTTCTGCAAGTCCCGTCTGGGGGTGGGACCTGCCGAGGTGCCCTGGCTCTGGGAGGCTGCAGAGCTTACAGAGCCAAGCCAGAGCTGCAGTGCCTCCTGACGGAGCCAGGCAGGGCTCCTTCCCCCTTGTCCGCTGACAAATTGCACAGCTGTGGTGTTACATGTCAGCACTTGCAGTGCGGATCTCCGGAGACAAACCAGGAATGTTCTGCATGCCAGACGGTGGCACTGAGCCATTACATTGAGACAACCTTCTTGAGGGAACCGTGGGCCCTGAGTGAACAAGAGTGGGGAATCCACTGGCAATCTGACCTGCAGCCATGTAACCAGTCTAGTGCAGCAAGGCCAGCTCTACAGTTGAAAGAAAAGAAGTCTTGCAAAAGTGTGCCAAATCCATCTAGCATTTGCTGCATAGATACTACAGTGATTTCAAACAACTCTCATGGCATTTAGATAAGGTAGGTGAGACTATGTGTCCCTGAAGTCTGAGATATGCTTTCATCAACATTCATGGTGAGCCCAAAGTTATTTGATGATGTTTATCATCATCTGGAATACTTCCAGTGGAAAACATGATCTTGCTGATGTGGAATCTAACTCAGCTCCTGCAACCTACATATTCGGGGTAACAGTCAACAGAGAAATGCACACTGACACTTAATGCAGAGAAGCAAAGGACTCTGAAGGTACCTGAAATGATCTGCTCACCTGTTGAGGTCATCTTGTAAAATTAGCCGTTCAGTTTAGAACCTACAGTTCTTGCTTGTTTCACTGAACTACCAATACAGCTGCTAACCTTTCACCTACTCCTTCCCCTTAGAAAATCTACAAGGACTTTTAAAGTAATTTCCCTATTAGGAAGCTGAAGAATATACAATATATAGGATTATAAAATAAATTTTGTAAATAATTATCCTAGGGACTGAAAAATGAAACAGCAATATTGAAAGACGATTATGGAGGGAAAATACCCAAAATGTTATTGTAACCATAGAGGAAAAAATGTAACCGTTATTACCGTGATGTCAAATTAGTTTATTTAAATGTGCCATCTAGGATAGGGAAATATTAAGAATGAAAAACATTTTGACTTGAGTTCTGAAGGGCTTCTCCTTTGTTACTTCCCACTTTAGTAGTTTACCTCTTTATCAGCATCTTGTGAGGAAGGGCATAGAAAACAAACAGCAAAGATAAATATTGGTGTAAAAAGAAACATGACTTAAAGAGCAATAACTCATGGTCACAGGTAACACAGCAAAAGCTTCAGCATCACAAAATAATCTTAAAAGAGAACTAGTAGCACACTGTAGATGAGGCTACAAGAAGATGAATTCATAGCTTCTTGGAAACCTTCACTTACAGCTGGTATGAGTAGTCTGCTGTCAAACTAGAAAGGCGTATAATTTGGAAATCTGGAAGGGTTAATTCCTTTTCCTATACTGTTATTCAACAGTAAGGGTAACAGAAGAGATCACACATCTGAAATGTGCATGTGGGGTAAAGTGCTATAGGCAATTTGGAGCACAGAAAGAGTTTTCAGAACGATTTGGAGAGATCAGAAAAACTGTGAAAAACACAGAATTCAGCTGAGGAAGGACAGGTGTTAAGTCCTGTATTTAGGAAGGGAAAATATTGTCTGGGAAAGTACAGGATGGGAAATGACTAGACAGAAAACAGTTGTTCTGGACAGAACTTGGAGAGTATTACAGAGGATCACAGCTGAACATGAGTCAACAATATCATGCAAGGAAGGCATCCATCAACCTAAGCTATATAAATAGGAGTTTTGTCTGACGTAATTCCCTTATTTTTCTTGGTGGTGATAAGGCCTCAGTAAGAACACTACATCCACTCTGGCAGTGGTACTTTCACTAGGAAATGGATTGAAAAATTCAGAAGAAAGGGTAGGACTAAGCAAAAAGAGAAGCCACCAAAAAAAGGATGATGGAAAGAGCATTGTCCAGTCTAGAAATGAAAAGACTGAAAGCAGAAAATAACCTTTAAAGAGAATGGAATATATTGGTTTTGATTCCCAGGGTGAAGAAGATAGAGGAAAGTGGACTTTAATCACAGCAAGAAAAGTTCGTATTAAACCTGGTGTCTTGGGTCGCAAACTAGGACACTTGCTAATCGCAAATGAGAGAATATGTCAAATTTTGAACCAACTGCCAAAGCAGTTCTAGAAATAGGTGGCAAAAAACATCTGACAGGAATGAGTTAAACATGATGCAACTTTAGGGCAAGAGGAAGGATTGGATACTCCTACATGTCCCATTATCCATGATTATTGCAGCAAGCAAACTCAGGAATGGTAAAGAAAAATGAAAAATCCATTGGAAAGCAAGAAGCACAAAAGTTGATATAACTTACATAGTTTGCAGATCCAGTAAGTCTTCACAGTCCTTACAGCTCCAGGTTCAGGTGGCTTGAAGATGGCAACAATTTATATAATAAAAGGCATGACCATGGATCCAAGTGATATTGTCAAAGTAGGGAAGAAGAAAGGGCTGTTTTCTTTGGGAGGGAGACAGAAGCAGAGATCACACAAACTTTTTAAATGTTTGTATTTGTACCTAGTGAGAAGGGAAGTCATACAGTGTCTCTAAGGAATGCATCACTCTCCCAGACACAAAAGCCACTGCAAACACAGCCCTAAATAGAAAATAAGATTTCACATGTGGAGCGTGTCTTAAATTCAGTTCCATCCAAGAAACTCTGAACCGGAGCCTAAAGAAATCTTAGTTTCACTGATGCTTGTTAAAATCCAAGTTATTAAATATTTTGGCTGGCTAATAGGCATTTCAAGTAAGAGTCTTGAAGAAGATATGTCTCTACATACAAAATATAAAATAAATATGATCATCTCAGGATACTTTGCACTTAAAGAATCCAGTCTGAAAAGTCAGTTACTTTAATCCACTCATAAATGCAGCCTGGTGTCTCTCCACTGTTAAAAAAAGATGTATGATGAGACTGTGGCTAGCAATCCCAGGGGAAAAGAAATGGCATAAACCCTACCCATCAGTCACAGTCCACAAAGCTTTTACTTGGACTGCCCTTGGCAGTGATAACACATTATTATTACCTTCCAAACGTTACACACAGACAATCCAGAATGCAAAGACTACCACGCAGTCTGCAAACTGACAAAAGCAAAGCCATTTGGGTACTTCATGCTCAGGATACAAGGGAAAAAAAACAACCTTCAGCCAGGGAAAGTGTAAAACTAAAGTCTACCTAAAATTACATATGAAATTAATTCTGATTTCTGGAAATGCTCATTTCTGGAAACCTCACAATGGTCTCCTTGAACCAAAGAACACATAATCCATCTTAGGCGCTGAAAGCTCCCTTACCTTTCATAATTAACAGAGAAATCAATTAGGTTGTAGTTACAATGTATGGATTATTCCATTTATTTTTTTCTTTAACAGGGCACTTTCAAGACAAAAAGCTATAAAAAGGAAAAAAGAAGCTTTTAAAAGAATATCTTTCCTCTTCCATTTTTCCCCTTTCCACTTGCTTCTTTCATGTCATTGTATTTTCCAGTAAGCTGATCAATTGCCAAAAGATATGTAGCCTCAGGAAAACTTTACCAATCAGCTCATGCTGAATTCAGCCCAGGAGAAAGGTAATACTCCTGAAAGAATTATATCATTTGTCTTGATTTTTCTCACAAGCACAGTTGTGTCCTTACCTTCTCAGGTTCAAGAGACACTAAAACTGTAAGCAGAGTCACAGTGAGGTCACATGCTTGAAAGAAGCAAGAAAATTTCTCAGGACCCACATGATTTAAAAAATAAAAAAATTTAAAAAGCCCATTCATAAGGATGGGCAGGAGGAAGGTGGAAGGTAAGATGGAATTCAAAGGGAGAAATTAAACCTAAATAGTTCTGACTCAATAAAATTCTAAGTAATTGAAAATAAATTTTTAGTAAAGGAAATGTCAGGAAAGTTCAAATTCCTCTGCCTTTTCAGAGGCTGAGTTTGAACTGCATGTTCTCATCTCTCCAAAGTTACTTTAATTTCCAGTCATCTGAGTTTCTGGGATTGGTCTCTGCCTTCTGTATTGAAACCACTTTAGCTAATATAAATATATACACAGCAAAGCAGCAGGAATTCAGTTCAAATGCAAGTTACCTCTCCCTGAGTCTGACTCTGGTGAAGTTTTCACAGTGTCAGTGATCATTTTTCTTTCTTTTTTTTTTTTGAGTGAACACGTAAACATCAAACAAATGCCTTCAATTCTCAAAATATTCACAGAAAAGCTGGTTTGGGTTAAGCTCAAACCAAATGGAATTTTCGAACAATGATCAGAAGCAGTTATTTGGTTGAAATGTTTGCTTCCAGATAGCTTTTTTAGCATCTCCAGCTAAACTGTGTGCCCTTTCCTAGGACGTGATTAGAGGGCAAAGTATTAAAAATCCAGCTCTTAAGTGAATGGCCCATACAGGGATTGAATCCACAACCTTGGTGTTACTAACACCATGATCTGACCATCTGAGCTGATCTCATTTCAGATGGCTGAGGCTCCATCCCACTGAGTACTGCCCAGCTTCTCTTGCAGAGCCTTCTTGACTGCACCAAAAACAGTGCTAGAGCTTGTGAGGTGTTAGAGCAGCCAGAAAGATGCAGCCCATTGGGTCTGAAGGGTGCAGCACTCACCAGGACCCTCCATCACCTCAAGGGAATGGCCCCAGTTACACAAGTTATAGACAATTCTGTCATTTCCCAGGCAGTCAGAACAGACCCCCCTTTCCATCCACATAAAGGCTGGATAACAAAACATGTAAATGATACAATAGATTGCTTAACAATAACATATGCTTCCTTTGAGGTCTCTGCTTCATTATTCCAGCTGGTGATGAATTTATGCTGGGAAACATGAGGATTGGTGGCCTGCGACATTTTACCAAAATTAATCTGACTATAGACGCTGTTTTTAAAATCCTAAATGCCTAATCCTAATATTTTAAATGCTTTTAAATTGCCTTGAACAGCATCTTGCAACTGTAAGCACCACAGGTTAAATACGAATCATTATTTGTTTTACATTAGTAGCTCATAACACATTTCTGAAAAGAGTGTGAGGCTAGTATCAGGCTGCAGAGAGAACCTTTCACACTCTTCACTTGGAGCAACCCCATTACAATATCTGGCCCCCTTTCTGGATATGGCTCTGAATGACTTGCCTTGAGCCATTCAAAAATTTGTGGTAGACCTGGGTGTTGAAAGTAGTTCTCACAAAGGCTGATCCAGAGCTTATTTAAGTCAACAGAAGTCTTTCCAATTGATTTCAATTAACTTCTGAGCAGGTTCTGAGTCTCAGGGCACTGCCCTTGCTGTGGCAGCATGCTTTTTATAATGCTCATTTTGTACACCTATCATATTTCTTCCAACAATTTTTTCCAAATTAAATTGCCTTAGGGTGCAAGGGAACATTTCAGAGAGATGAGGGACTGTAAGCTATCTCATTCCCATTGAAATCAATGTGACTTGGATACCTATCTGCAAATGTGTGCCATTTAAAATTTTCCACTTAATCAAGCCAGACCTTTCTGCTATACCTTTCCCCATTTTTATCTCTTTTCTTTTCTGTGAATCACTTTTGCAGTCTTTTCTGATGCATAGTGGGAAGATGATAGGAGATCTTAGCACAGATGGACATTAGACATCTCTGAGAGATTGACACCTCAGAAATCTATCTGAAAAAGTACAGTTGAAGAAAAAAAAATATTTATTATAAATGAATGAAATTGGTTATTAGTTCACTTAAGATGTGATCCTCCAGTTTTATCTTCTGATTCCAGTAGCACACAAAAAAAGAAAAAAGGCTGGCCTGCTGCCATGATAAAATAGGCCTATCATTTTCCAGTGGTTTAAATATGGGTCAAAACATTCAATCAGACAATATTAATTTATTTTAGTATTCCCTGGGGAAACCCAGGGTGACTTTAACAGACAATTCCTTCTAGCTTTTGAAACAAAGAAGAAATGGAAGGACATCCACTGTGATTTATTTTCTCTGGATGATCAGGGGAGAAATTGGATACGCATGACACATTCATTTAGTCCTCACTTCCCTTTGATGATTAGGGCTGAATTTTCATTCTGGTATATGGGGATTTGTGTGTGTCACTCCAAACAACAAGTGTCATACATCTAAGTCCAAATGTAACTTTCTAAGAGTGAAGTTCAGAGACAAGAATCTCCAGTGTAAGTGGCCAAAATAGAATATCGCAACAGCATGCAAGTAATGCTTATGCTCTAACATTGGAGCCTGAGCCTCACAGAGGCTTGACTGAATGTGTCATTAAGATCCTTTCCCTAGCTTTGGTGAAAAAGCACATTGGAAATACGTGCAGGCATCAACCTAATTAAATCTATAAAAATTGATTAGCCATTTCAAAACATCTGTTACTTGGTCCTCTGCACAATATTGCAAATAACCTCAATAATGAGGTGTGACCAATTGCTTTATAGTGGGAGCATTGCAGCCTCAGGCAAGGGAGACTGAAGAGGCCTAGCTGTAGCTCAAACTGATTGCAGTGAAATGCTGGGTCTGTGTAGTTAGGTGCTAGAATCTCATTCATTTATAACAATAATTTGTTTATTAACAATTTTATTAATTTATCAATCCATTAATTCATTAATTATTTAATTAATTATTAATTCATTATTTATTTTACAGAACATCATAATTATATATAAATGTGAGCAACAGTTTTTCCAACAAAATCCTTTACCCTTTGGGATTACTTGACATTCACCAAAATAAAGAAATTCTATGAAACTAAGCTAATGGAATGAAGAAAAGAAAGCTGTATAATATGTTATAAAGGTCTGTTAATTGCTTCTTGCAACTCAGAGACAATTTGAAAGGCTACTGCTGTGGCATAATATTTTCCAGTTTTCATTCAGTCCCAATGTCAAGTGATACAAGCAATAAAACTCTCGCTTACCTTCCTCTGTAAGACTATTCCATACATCACATTGTGAGCAAGTTTTATTTTTGGACTGTGATGAACACCTCACAAGACCAAGCCAGTAGCAAGTCACCAAGCACGTGGTGGTGATGCATCACACGGATTCAAGAACACTGCCTTCCACCACTGCAGCACCAGCTGCACTCACTGAAATGAACACATAATTAAAAATACAGCACAATTGCATTACTGTTTGAAATTTAAAGAAATACAGTCCTCACTAAATAATCACACTGCACTACTGGTGTGTGCTAAACATCTGGTGGATCTATTTTAAGATTAGACATGTAACACCCCTGGACAAGTCTCAGCACTAGAGGAATCAGATTAAAGTGTTCACAACCACACATATGCACTGCAAGAATGAGAAAGGCTGACCTTGAATGTGTCAAGCTGTACCCAGCAAAAGAGAAGTGGCAACAGCAAGCAACTCAAACTCTGCTTTGAGGATGCAGCATCTGTGCAGCTGCCTCAGCTTCATTTGCAGATAACCATCCTTGACTCAGCTCAGGAGAGGAAGCTGATACTCTCAGTATCTGAAACACCTCAAATCTTCTGTGTACAAGTATTTTATGTGCATATCTAGAGAAGGAAAAATAAAAGCAGCATTAAAAGTATAACTTTTTGGTATTCAAGACTTACGTCCTTATATTTAAGAAAGCTGAGCAATTTTACTCAGGTGAAAAAATGCCATGGCATTGTTTCAGCTAGGAAGCTTAAAAGAAATTGCTTGAAGAAAGTGAGAGAAGAGCAAAAGTTTTTAATAGTCATTGTCATGCTGAAGGAGTGAAAGAGAGAAAACATTCTCTTCTGTTATTCCTCCTTTTGTAATTCCAGGCATTAGTGTTTGAAAATCTTGGCAGTGAAAGCTCCTGTGCCAGCAGGAAACCCAGACTGCAGTACACTGAGAAAACTTCAGTCAGATAATCCTCACGTAAAATTTCTGTGCTGGGCATTTAATATTGTAATTTCCAGTCCACACAGATAAACCTGTGCTGGAAGAATGACATAAAACAAACCCATTCCCACTGAATGGGCTGTTTCAGCTCTAATTCTGCATAAGAGATTGCATAATACAGTCAGGGAAGCTGTTTGTGTCAGCATCTTCACTGAGTATTCCACTAGAGTGGAAACTGTAGTAAAAGCAACAGCCTATGCTCAACAGCAAGGGATGGGCCGAGCTGCAAAGTGATGACAAACACACTGTGTGGCTGCAGGCCTTTCCCCAGGCTGCTCTCAATCTCTATTTGCCCTCCCACAGCCCAGACTATTTTCCTGACAGCCTTAGCAGTGGGTGAATGAACTTTTCCTCTCACCAGTCCGGCTCAAGGGCTACAAGACAGGACTTTTGCTGCTATAAATGGGACTCCTTTAAATGAGCAACAAATAACGAGCCTTAAAACTTTTTTGAATGATCCTGATAGGATTTTTCATAAGGGCATAGTTTGTGGTGCTGTTATAAGGATGTCAATTTTGGTGGAAATAAGGTTAAAACAAACAGAACACGCAAGTCCCAAACCCAGGAAAGCCATCTCAGAAACTACAGTTGGGATCCCACCAATGAACGTGATTAATGGACCATGGATACTGTTTAAGTCTTGCTGTAGGAACTGTTAGCCCTCTTAAGTTTTATTTGGCTTTAAATGTGTCTTTTAAGGAATTGGGTTTTTAGGTCAGAGCAGATATGCAAATTTGGAAATAATTTTGCTTTTCACACCTGCTATTAATACACTCTACATAGTTTTATTTTGGATTTTATTAAGTTCCCTGCAAATTCTACAGTTAGATGGGTAAAATGACCCATTTTGTATGAATTATTACACTGACAGGGGTTGAAACCACTTGGCCCACAGGCTTGTATCTCCCTGTTTGCCCAAGGCCTCTAATCATCCTTCAGATGTACACAGTGCATCAAATGTTGCTTCATTAGAAACATATTACCTCAGTCTGCTTTCCAAAAATCTTTCAAGGCAGCCAATAGCTGTGTGGTAAGCCACACTAATCAGAGGTGGCAGAGGACCAATAAACCTGAAGTAGGCTTCATTGGCAAAACTCATTCATGTTTGCCTCATACATGTTTTTACTGCAATTACCTTCCCCTTTAGGTTACCTTCCTAAAATTGTATGACCTAGGTCAATGTGTAAGAAATTACAGAAAGGTTGAGCTCCCCATGGAGGTATTTTCATAATCTTATAAAAATAACCATGAAAAAACAGATTTTTTTTCAACTCCTTTTTAGGACAGGATTGTTACTTGCATATTCCATTCGAATGGCTTTGAAGTAAAATTATTTATTTAAATTTAAGAATTAATTTAATTCATTTTTACATTTAACTCTTAAAAAAAACCTCCAAAACAGACAAAAAACCAAAACACTCAACAGGTGCAGTACAGACAGCAGAATTACCTGATTGTGCATTCTAGAAATTTCAACTTGTATCTCTATCCCAATTCACAGCTTCACCTTATCCAGGCTCTCTTTTTGCAGTAAAGTGACATAAATACAGCTGTTAGCATTACAACCACATATGACAATTTCCAATTAATTTCGATATTAAATAAGTTCTTTTCCAGTAATTCTTTGATGTAATCTAATTTTCTGCCAGTTGGTAAATTCAGAGAGAGACAGAAGTCTCAAAGTAATCTGAATTTTATGGTTCTAAACTTTTCTCCCTTACAAGGAGCAAACCATTTTTTGCTTTGGTCTTTGAGGGATTATTAGTGCAGAGGAACTATTATAACAACGATGAAGGGAATATCTGATTCTCATTTCAACTCATAAATCCATCTCTGTTCTTGAAACTATGATCCCTTATGCGTATACACTGAGAACTGATCAGAAGTTGTCTCAAAGGCTCATTAATACTTAAACACTAAAAAAAGCACCAGGAAAACACATTAAACTTTTTATCAGTCACTCCACCATCAAACCCCCATTTCCTCACACTGAGGTTACATGCAGTGGATTAATTTTCTCTTCCTCTAGGGTCACTCAATAATAACTGCCAGTAAAGTCACAGAGAGAGGCTTAAGGTTTGGGGTATTTTTAAGCTAAATTCCAGCAGAAAAAAACAAGGCTATGTCTGTTACAGTAGGTCTAAGGCTCCCTCATGGCAGATATTCTAATTCTCTATAGCATGCTCCAACAAGTGCCTGTGAACATACACTCTGGGCCATGTGTGAGGGGGTGTCATAGCATCCAACTTTGTGTGCCAGGGCAGGCAGTCATGTGGCTTCACATACCTGTGACTGCTCTAAGACCAGCCTTTTAGTGCAGCATAAGCAAGACCTCATCTCAGAGCAGCAATCTCATCTATTAATAGACAACCACAGCTGAGTCTGAGCAGGCTCTGATCTTTAGAAGAGGCTGGATTCTTCTCAAGGGGTGAGAACAGCTATTTGCATTTGCAATTATCAGCCTTCAGCATCAGCCTCTTCAGCTGCTTCACATCCAGACAGGACTGCTTGGACACACAAGACAAACCTCTGAACACTGCATCCAAAACAGGTGCAAAAACATGTAGTCAAGTTGAAAAAAAAAAAAAAAGAAAGAAAGAAAAAAAAAAGAGTGCTGAAAATTAAACAAACCTTTGGAGTTGTTTGGTTAAATTATATTGTGCATACGATTTGCATAACACTACACATAATTATTCCTTGTCAGAGGTAATCCTGATCTAGAACACCTCAAGAGTTATTTATTTTCTAGGCATGCTACATATGCTCTATCATCTACTTTCTACATGTAGGAATTTCCTCCTCTTCCTCATTGCTGATCAACTTCATTAAATCTTATGCTCTAACAATCTTATGCTCCACCAATCCCTCTGCTAGCTCAGTATCATCTCTGGAAGAGGTGTTAATGTAAATCCACGATGCTCTGTGCCATCTTTTAGTCATATCACAGCATGGAAATTTCAGGTTCTGATTGGGAAGTTGTTCCTGGCCCTTTTGGGTATACACAACTTCTTTGAAATATGGTTTGCAGGCACCTTTAAAGGTCAAAAGGGAAACGTCAAACAAAAAGAACTGACAGCCTTCTATTTAAAAACAAAGCTCCATCATTTCCATACACTCTCACTTTTTTTTTAAATACTTGACTCATCATCTTGTAACAGCACTGGCATTACTACAAAAGTCACTTCCCTGAGGAGCTGCCCAGGCACTTGTATATCCCTGTGATGGCTGCCAACAGCAGTAAATAAACTTTCCAGTCTTACACTCATGCTAAAGATCTAGCTATTTACAGGAAAGCTTCCAAAAGATTCCCCAAGTGCTTGCAGACATTTTACTGCTACATACAGTCTTTTGTATCTACACACTTAATCTAAAGTACTCCATTAACTCCGTTTAAAAATTCCCATAAATCTCAGAAATCTTTGGATCAAGTTCTAGAGTTAGTAGTGCTAGCCTAGTTTCAAAGGGTTGACCTTTGTACCTATTTGGCTGCTGATACTTATGTCACAATCATATATTCTTTATTTCATAAAATGGAGCACAATGGAATGAGCAAAACCAATTTTACCTGGCTTTCTATTTTTGTTTCATCAAAGCCTGCCTGTCTCAGTAGTGTCTAAGTGCATCCGCATTTAATGTTTTCAGACCTATGTTCAGTTCATTTGGTCAAGTGTCCTCTGCTGTTTTAGGTGCAAACCAGGAAGTGTCTCATTTATGATTTGAAAAACTAGTCCTCTTGTTAACTTTGAGCTTAAATAAAGTACTCTGCAAGCACTGGCTCTGTGCATGAAGGAAGTAACTATTATCGCATTCTTAATGTTACTGTAAACAGATCCCTGCTCCTTGCATGGCATCTCAGGCCAGTGGGTGCATAACATACTGGAGAATTACCCTGGGAAACTGAGGACTGAGCCCTCGAGGGCTGAGCAGCGAAGGTCACAGACCCAGCCTCCAGACCTTGACCTTGGCTGACTGTGTGACACTGCCAACATACCAGGCAAGAGGAGAGTGGGGGAGAAGGGTCAGCAGACATTGGAGACAGATGGCCTAATTCATCATACACCAGAAATAAATAAATAAAAAAAAAGCTGTAAGCTTTACACACACAGCAATGGTTGTAAATTCCACAACTGTGGAGACCTGCCAAGCCATTATACACATACCCATACCGCAGTCACCGGGTATAGCTCCTGAAAGGTGAGCTCAGGAGAAACTACAAAGCATGAAGGGTGCTGAGACCTCAGGAAATTGGTTCATAAAATGATCATCCAAGCCCTAGTGGCGAAACAGCATGTAGAAGTTAAATGATGTGATGTGATAATGCAGGTTATTTATAAACAATACACTTACACAATGCATAAGCTGCCTGGATGTGATACTAGGTATTTTATACCTAATAAGCTTCTTTCAATTTTTTTTTCTCTTAATAGTTTCCCAGTTGGAACTATTTGATGGCATGTCCTGCTAAATAAAGTTCTCTTGTCACCAAGCAGAGTACATCAGAAGGAACTGGCAAGGCTGGTGATGCCACTTTGGGAGTATGAAATGCAAACCAAACAGACCTTCCCCCAGACCATGTATTTTGGTTTCTCAGCAGAAAGTGCAATAGAACATTCTGGATGCTGCCTTTCAGATTTTGGCATCTAGAAATCCATAGAGAGAAGGAAATAGAGTGACATCAGTAATGATGTTTGTTGCACAGGCTAAGAGCTCAAAGTGGTTTTGTGAGCACAGCTTTCCTACAAGGACAACAGCAGCCATTGAGTTACTGAATGTCACAAAGCAAGTGCCAGAGAGTTTGACATGGCCTTCATTCAGCCCCTTCAACTCTCTTTCTACACAGGCCAACATCTATGTTCTACACAACAGAGTTATTAATACAACCTCCACAATCAGCCAGTGTAAAAACCCACACGTACATCTAAGGGGTCCATTCAGGGGTTCCCTAGGAGCACTATGCTATGGATAATTCTGCAAATTCTTGTCACTAATCTGAAACTGCAACCCACAGAGCAGCCTTTCCTTTCACTGCCAGGTGACCTTGGAGGGATCAGACAGGAGAAGGAACTTCTTTCTGCACAAGTTCACCATGCAAACACATTTGACAATCCAAGTATCCCTGTCTGACTGTCAGTCTCCAAGCATGTGGTTCTGGGTTGGTCTCCCAGAAGCTGGTGCTGAGTCAGAGAACCACCACAACACACCCCGCGCTACCTCAGAGCCACCATGGACACTTCTGAACTGTCACACAGTCAAGATAAAAAACACCCTGAAACTGTCTCCTTTTATCACACCAGCTGTATGCATCCCTTGTCTCACTGCACATTCCAGAAACAACCCCAAGTTGCATCGCTCAGCAACTCAGAGGACTTAGACAATGAAGCCCAAGCGTAATGTGCTGAATATCACCAGCTGATCCCCTTCTGACAAAGGAACATTTTATTCACTGAGAAACTGCTCTACATCCACAAAGTACCCCAACCTCCCGAGGAACAGTAAGGAGGAACTACAAGACAGAAAGCAGGTAAATATCATCCAGGTTTCCCTCTTACTCTAGCTATCTACCAGATTATTTCTTTGTGAAAACAAATCCTCCTTCTCCATCCAGTTTGTGGTGTCTGCTTTAGCCTTCAGATCAACCTTGACATCTAATCTAGGAACAGTTCTCTTACAGTTTGAGCCCTAGGTAGCAGATGCAGATGTCTTTGCAGAAGACAACACCAAATGGGTCATTTTGGGTTCTAGTGCCTCACACTACTACAACTCCAGTTGTTTTATTTTCCCTCGCTCTTTTGAAGGAGCACAATTGCAGGGTTCCCTTCTCTTTTTCACCCTCAAATTTGCAAGAAACCTTTTACTAGACTTGCAAGACATCTTTCATCTAGATACATGGACCATTGTGCTTGAAAGCTTTGAGATATATTCTGAAAGTACAGATGTGAACACAGCTTTTAGAGTGTCCCTTATTAAACAAGGGGTTTAAATGTTGCCATACTTCTAAGTTGTGCATGCATCTACCCAGGTAACCATCTGAGTCTTTCTTTAGCATCAGAGACATCTTACAAGCTTCAGCATAAATATCTTTGTGGGGTAAGAGAGGATTCATTATGGCAATGAGACTGAGTAATTTAAAAGTTGGCCTCACAAACACTGCCTGGTCCTCCAGAGTATTTTTCTGTTGAAAATTTGTTCTCTGAATGAGCCAGAGAACAAATCCAACAATGCCCAGAATCCAGCACTAATAAAGGAAGATCAGCTTGGACCTCAGCCTGAGTCTAGTATGGCTCATGCAAAATTACTAGGTACCAAAAATCCTGGAGCACTGACTGAAAGGTGGTTAAAGAATTGTCATGCATAAAAGAAATAGGCTTGGGAAAAGACTGTTTGAAAGGGGCTGAAGCCTTAACAATGATGAATTTCTTCATATCCTTTCAAGATAAATAATCCACAATATAACTCATCAAATATCCCCAAAGTTATCTATCCTAATAGTATTTTAGGCAAGCAGAACTGGGAAAGAAATGTTCAAACCCAGAACTGACATGGCACATGTCTTTTAGAGACTTCTTAAATAAAATGTGTTTTTTAAAGTAGGTAAAGTAGGTCATAGATATCACCACTGTGTATTGCAAGAACTGTGTGAATGCCTCCTCTGCATTACAGTGCTTTTACCATCTAAGCAAGAAAATCCTATGCTGTCCAGTCCCAATTCAGGCAAAAATTTGAATATGGCTATTTCCTTAATATGTCTTTATATAGACTAGATTTTTAAAATATATATTACATACTTATACCATTTAATATTACATTTTTTATAATATATATATTCTAAAATCTAGGAATTCCTCTTAGCTGTCTTGGAAGCAACATAAAGTAACCCCAGCACAGGTTTTGGTATCTGTACCGTCAGACTGAATGCAATTACAAAGCAGTGGGAATGCAATTTATTCCCAAGTAACCAGTGCTGCAAACTACAGCTGTACTTGAGAGATCCCAGCTACTCAATATTTACAAATGTGAATACTAAAATGGGCCAGAAATTCATTCACAAGCTGACTTCTCCCAGTTTAAGCAAGGGAGTATTTTCCTCTGCAGTATGAGGGCCTGCATCCAGCTGGCCAGATGCTGTGTGAGTGATCTGAACACTGAAGGTCACGGATGCATTTTTCTCCTTCAAAATGTAAGCAGAAAAATCTGTGAAGGAACAGAGGCTGATTTTCATTGTACTCAAAGCTCCAGCAGCATATGCCTACAACCTTTAATGATACCAACAGCAATTAGATGTACTTCTGACTCAAACACACGCTCTGTCTGGAATGCCTCCTATTTAAAGCCCAGTACACGCAGATTCTATATCATTGACATCCCGTAACCCAACAAACATCTAATAGGCATAGCTGCAGGAGTGAGGCCTAAATGCTCATCTCACCCCATGTAAATCTCATTTCTAGAATGGTGGGAACTGTCAGGCATCAGAACCTGAGAACCTGCATGTCATTTCTCATCATTACATTTCCCCACAGAGGAATTAAGCCATCCCAAATGCATGCCATGACTACAGTAAGAAATTACAAGCTCTTATCTGCATTAGCAAACAGAAGTTTGAGGTGCTTAATAAATACATAAAAATAATGTTAGGGACGACTGAATAATGATTTTTGTCCACCACTATTGTTGCATTATATAAGAAACATTTGCCTGAGACAAAATATATAGGCAGAAAACTAAAATCAAAATCCTGAACTCAAGGCAAGCAAGGTGACCAAACACAAGAAGTGTCCTCTTGTGGCCGTAGCCAAAATATGGGGAACTAAAGAGATTGAGAAGGAAAGAGTAAAAATGACACTAAATGAAGAGAAAAACAGAGTTACTAGAAATAAGGATCACAGCCTAACTGGCTTCCCTCTACACTTCAGCTGACTGTAAGAGAGAGAAGAGGGATGCAATGCCAGGACTGAGGTGAGAAATACTTCCAACTAAAATAGTCCCCAAATAACTTATAATTGCAGTAGAAGGAAGTGGCTATATATTTGCTTTTCTGCAAAACGAAACTCCCTCTTTCATAACCCTCCTGGAAGTTAAAATGCTATCACTGGGGAAGTGAACTTTAGCACACATATGAAAAGATTTTCATTTTGTTACTGGGAATGCTTTTATTGGCTATTAGGGACACTGTAAAAGCATCCATTGTGTCCAAGGAAGAAAGACAGCAGATGCTGGAAATAAGTATCAATGTCTGAAGACTCTCAGCTTGCAAAATCAGCAGCTATTTCCCCCAGATGAAGAGCTGTTATCCATCAGAACCTGGCGCTCCAAGCAAAGAGCAGCTGTTCTTTGGCAGTGCTCTTGTGTGCCTATGCAAAAATACACTCAAATAGGAGCAGCTGAGAAGATCCCAGCAGTTACTGACTTCAACAGTCAGGGTAACTCACTTCATACCTCCAATCTAACAGAAGAACTTTAACAGGAGCATCCCACCCCCTCTGAACATCACTGCCTTGAGAATCATCACCTCCCACATCCACAAGTTCATCTGCACAAAGAGAGCAAGGATCTCATTCACTAGAAAGAATTATTAGTAATTTCTCATAGAGGAACCAGAATCATGTATCTTTGTGATTTTTTCCCCAATTTTTACTTTATTTGAACGTTTATTTTTACATAAATTTATACATTTTTCTAGATTGGCAAAGTTCTACTCAATAGGAACATTTCAGCAAATTTTTAAAATCTTAAAGGCTTTTATAAATTTTTTAAGCAAAAACTGTAAATTATTTCCATTTACTTACATTCATGTCAATCTATCTATAACTAGTATTTCTCCATTTGTTCAGGATCCTCACAACAACTGTAAGAATCTCTGGAACTCCAAAATATCTCACAGAAAAGCTTTGATTTAATCCTCAACTTTAACAATAAAGCAAACTTCCATTTTGCATTTAGTCTAGTTTGGCTCCATCTCCTGCTCAAACTTACAAACTACATATGGTAACATTTAGCTAAGCTTAAAAATATGAACCTCAAAGGTGTTAATCTTACAAAGTACTTGAAGAATGTTTGCTAGAGATGAAAACTATCCTAAGATATTAGAAGTGATTGTGACTCAGGTGTTAAGTCTTGCATATTGATTATTAAGAAAAAGAACAACTGAACACCTATACTGGTGAAACAAGTGGCACTCTGGAATCTCCAATTTCTGGGATGCCCTACATTTCAAAGTAAGTGTGTAGTTTCACTAATTCTGCCTTAAAAATTACAGGTAGTAAAAACAGGACACTGAAGAAACTCAAGAATGCAGTAACTCTCAACACTTATTTTTAAGATTCTAGGAAGAATTTAAAGCACAGACAAACTGACAAGGCAGCTTGTAAATTCTGATGTTGTATGGAGCAGATATCAACAATGACAAAGAGAATACAAGACTATCCATCTTGGAAACACTACTCCAATTACTGCATTCTGTAGCAAGCTGAAGCAAACAGCAAGGAAAGCTGCTACTCCTGACCTTAACAACAGACTAGGGAAGAAGGCCTCCTTTAATATGTGGTGGTATTTTTTTCACAATACTTTCACCTTTGTATAAGGACTTTCTGTAAAAAATTTCAGCAACAAATGAGGTTCTACGTTTCCTGCTTTTATGCAGTTCTCTCCTATGCAAATAAATTGTCAGTACAGTGGGCTGGTATGGATTCTGCCTGACTTCATGCCTGTTTGAGGCCCTCTTTAATTCTAACCATAGCTTCTGACTTAGCAACCCAAGCTCACTGCAGGGCGTTCACAGCACTTCAGAGGCTGTACTCTGACATCTCAAGGAGGTACTGTTATTTCAGCCTTTCCCATTCCAGTCCCATGTGTACCAACATTACAACACACTCAGTACACCAGATGAAATAACTGGTGCCGTTATGTTTTTTCACTCTGGCTACACAACAGACACAGTACAGCATTAAGGAGGAGCATGTGGGAAGGAGTATGCTCAGAGGGCAAGAAAGTGTCAACTTAGAGAGGCCACTTTCTAAAAATGCTTTTTCAAAAACAGAATGAAGTTTAGCAGCAATTAAACAAAAAAAAACCAAAAAACAAGAAAACGAAAAACAAACCAAAACCAAAAAAAATCACCATCCCCCTCTAAACTTACCTTGAAGAGGGATTATGAAAATCTTGATAAATCTCCCAAATTGTGTGCAAGTAGTTCTAAACCTTATTCTTTGGTAGATGAGAAACTGAATGATAGCCAAAGGCCTGCCTACTCTTCTTCTGCACGTTACCAACATAGTGGTCAGTTCTTTCCACCTGACTGCTGGTTACCCATTTTCCTACTGTGCTTAACCCAACTTACAGCTACATTCAACCCAGAGATTTCCTAACACAGCTGAAGTTGTTCAAGTTATTCAGCTCTATTTAGGCTTCACTATGCTGAGCATTGTAGGAAAAAAAATCACCAAAACAAACCCCTTTGCTCTAGTCTACTTCCACTTATTAATGAGACTATGTGATAAAATTTATGATCAGTCTTAGATGGATTTAGTACGACACCTCTTAAAAAGCACAGTAATCAGCTTCATGGCCTGTGAACTACTTGTCTCTTCCAAAATTCAAACTAACAACTATCATGATGATATCCTAGCACTAGCAAGCCTAATGAGTTGACTGAGAGCAGAGCCTGCTACTGCCACATCAAATTATGTATCTGGTGGTCATGGATTAGACACCTCAAGCGTGTCCTTACACAGACTGCACCAAACACCTGAGGTGTTAACCTGTGGCTGCATTCTTTGGGTCCTTCCCTGAACTCACCGGCTTCCCCTGCAAGTAATTCAGGAACACTCTGGTCTGCAGCAGCCACCTCAAGTGCATATTCACAGCTCTGTATGAAAAGGACACTTTCAAATTCTTCAGGGTTCTCAAACATAGTCAGTATCTGCGCTAGATATTTGGGGACGTTTGGGACACTGTTTCACATGTTGTACTTCTCTCTCCACTGAGAGGAGTCTTCTCTGTAGCTAGTGAGTCCCCAGAACTACAGAAAGCTTTATGTCAACCTCTTCCTCCTCCTGGCTTAACACTTACTGCAGGTAGTAATCACTACCTGAGGAAGTTGCTCCATATCAGCTTTGGTACTCTTCTCTCCTCCTGCCTTGTGATGCAAAGATAAGCATTCCCGAGCCCAGCCATCAGTTCATGCTCTCCTTTCCTGCACTTCCTGAAGTTCTCAGTGGGGAGCAAGGGTGTGTGCAGATCAAAAACTATCAGAGAGCTTTATTCTTTTGCTTTGTTGAATGTGCCCTACACAGAATAAATACAACATACAAATTCACTGTTTCTCATTGTACTACTGAAAGTCACATAAGGTATTCTTTAAGGTTATTGTTTTCATAAATGCACTATTTTAACATCAATGGATTCTCTTTTTACAATGGCTTTGCTACTATGAAATTCATGGTTTGTAGTAAATCCTTAAGTGTTCCAGTAGAACACACCAAAACCCTAGATAGCAGGAAAATATTTCACTTTTTGACTGGGGACTGTTACTTGGCTCAAGTTTTGCTGGTCTTTCAGGCTGAAGGGATGTAATGGAGGACTTGTTACACAGAACAATGTGCAGGAAAAAGAAGGGGCTGTGATTTGTTTTGACATAATTTTAGGGTCTTCTCAGACTACTCAGGATTCTCTGATACTTACCTTTTTTTTCAGTTCAATAACCAAAACACTATGAATTTGGACAAGCATAGATTTGGGACAGTTTTTTTCTGACACTGGCAATTTGAGGAAGAGGTAAAAAAGTAGAGGGGTTTGGTAGAATTGCTTTGTCTCATATTCTGAAATATGCCACTCCAATATGACCAAAGTGCTTGCACCATCTCAGTGGATTCCTCTTCAGAAAGACAATATAATCCAAAAACTTAATATAATACAAGTTACAGCCATAAAACCAACCATTTTAATTGAAGCCTTAAAAAAAACCAAACATGTGAGGCAATATAAATGATAAAACTATACTTAAGAAGAAATAGCTAGCACTTTCTGAAAAGCTTTAAAACAGCAACAAACACTTTACAAAAGATTTGAAGAAAGAGAATAAAATTTCCATACTACAGGTATTGTATAAAGGTAACATTAACAATTATCTTATAAAATACAGCAACAGAGACAAAATGGATACTCGAGCTCATTTGAAACTAAGCCTTCTGGGATCTGGTTAAAATGTGTGTTCAAAAACTATTTTAAACAAGGACTAAATACTTATATTTTAAATGTACAGGTCCCTGGCATAAACAGCACTATACACATCTTCCAAAAAAGCAGTAATTACAAGCTCCTTTAACCATGTGTGGTGTCATCTTCTACGAAGTCTTTGGCCATTTCTGCTGTGATCACATCAATATGACTGACCTGGTGGAACAAAGAAACATTCAGTTATTACAGTACCTCCTGCAGAATAAGACAGACATTTCTGAAGGCTCCAGGATTCAGCAACAGTCTATGAGACTGATTTTATAATTCCCTTTAAAGAATGTGACATGAAATATCTGCAGATATTTAAATTCTCTTTCAATAATGAGAGAACTCTTTATAGAAGACTATGTCAACTAGAAATTTATCAGCTGAAGTGAGTCTGATTCACTCTGATCTCTAAGTCTCAAATGCACAAGTTATCATAATTATGGTGCTTACCAAGAAACCTATCATACTACTTACCTTGTTTCTGAATTTTACACCATAGAACTTGTCCGCTGACTCAAGCAGTTCCGGCCTAAAAGTTGTTGTAATAAACTGAGCATGTTCAGCCAGTTCCATAATCATGTCTAAAAAAGATCACAAAAATTCTTCAGTAATGTAATATTTTCAATAAAGTGAGACAGACAAGAACAGCAGACTCTTTGCCTGATTCAAAATGAGGTTGTAGTTAATGAAGCAAAAACCCCGCAAATCAAGAAAGTATCTATACCAGTTTTATCTTCCACACAAAACATACAAATATTCTCATTAATTCCAGCATGAACTATGACAAGCCCAGCCACTCAGCAAACCTAGTATGGTATCAAACTTCTGTGATGAAGAACAGCACAACCACTTTTCCATTAATTCTTAAAATCAAACTAGACTTCAAAATACTTTTTCAACACACTGAAGTGCTGTAAGGAGATCCTTTAGATGCAGTAATGGAACAGAGCTTCTATGTAAAACCAAATTCATGAAAACTTCCCCAAACACACACTGGGCTTCTCAAAAATGTGCTTTTATGATGAAAAGCTTTATTCTCAAACATCAGGGATGAGAAGACAAACTGTTAACTTCAACACAACTAAGATTATAAAAGGAAGACAAGCACCTGACACAGCTTTTCTATGCTGGGCATCCAAGGCTTGGTCAATTTCATCAAACAAATAAAATGGAGCTGGATCACATTTCTGGATGGCAAATATTAGGGCCAGAGCCACTAAAGATTTCTGTCCACCTGAAAGTTGCTGCATTTCTCTCATTTCACCCTGCTTGCCTGTGAACGATACCTAAGAAAACAATGCAACAGAAGATGATTTCAAAACACTAAACCACAGCATCACCTGTTATTAAACAAACAGGATCAATTAAATGCTGCCTTTAAAAAATATAGTTAGAAGAGAACCTAAACAAACATTCAAAGGACTAAAAAATCAAGTATTTTTCTTTACCCTTATGCCAACTCCAGTGAACTGATCCACAGATGGAACACTGCTCTGAGATCCAGATCCCCTTTCGCTCTCGGTGCTGCCTTCACCTTCATCCTGGGACTGACTGCCCTCCACATCTCCCTTCTTCATCACTAATGTGGCCTTGCCACCAGGCACTAACTTTTGGAATACCTCACTGAAATTTTTTGACACCTGAAAAAGAAACAGTCAATAAACCTATTCATTTCTACAGGAAATCAAATGCAGACAAGTGTTTTTGAATGAAGACAAAAAGTATCCTCTTCAAAGAACAGAGGATTTTTCTTAAGCAGAAGTGAGAAATGTATGCTGTACAAAGCTTGACTTAAAACACGAGGCGAAACAACTTTTTTGTAGTATGAGAATTTTCAAATTTTTTTCAAGGAAATGGTACAATTAAAACATAGAACTGTAACAAAAAATCATTTAGGAACCTCCAGTTAAGCAAAAAACCTTTTGAGAACAATTCACGCATTTTGTAGTTCAGATTCTCTGTTAATATTAGAATTACTTTCACTAAATTTGGGGAACAGATTTGGTGCAGTTTTTTGCCACAGTTCCCAGAAAGGGGTGTACATAGTACATAGGAACTCACTTGACAGAAACTATTTAAGAAATTTAAAGCAAAGGTAGAGTTGTATTGGAGATACATTGAAAATTGTAGCCTTATTTATTTTTCAGTATTTAAAAAAACCACAAGCCTCAAGTTACATGATACTGCCTTCTATTAGTATAGATTTATTTAGTATCCTCTTCTAATCATATTGCTGCTACACCATGGGACAATCTGATTGATTTCAGTGTCTTTACAATTGTTCCTGTTTTGTTACCTGTTTGAAAGTCAGCTGAATAGCCTCGTATTTCCTGAGCTCAAGGACATTCATCAGCTCCATGATGGATTTGTAGCCCCTGTCCAGTTCCTCTTGTCTTTTTATTAATTTTTCCTTCTGCTCTGAGAAATTTACAAACTGATCCAAAGCTTTTTTATTAACGTGACTGTATTTCTTCAGCTCAGTATTGCACTGCTCCAGCTTGCGGAATAACTGTAAATGGAAAACATTAACACATGAAAGTGACTTGCAATTCTAGCTACATCTGACATTCAAGATGCAGGTGACAATGATGTTTTAGGTCATAAAACAGAAAACCAAGCATATTATTTACCTGCTTTAAACTTAAAGTTTGATACTTTTCAAAAGCCTCCTGTGGAAGTGAACCCAACTCTCGTATTTTCTTCATGCACTCCTCTTTCTTCTTGAGGAGCATGCCTTGCCTGTTTGTCATTTTTTCAAGTTCTTTTGTATCATGGTTAATGGCATCCATATGCTCCTTTTCCATGTTCTTCCAGCGTTCCATGCTTTTCTGAAGTTCTTTAATTCCTGCTTCTGTTTTGTCAATAGAGTTATCCAGATCTGCAATATTGAGCAAGAGTACAAAACCCAAAGGTGTAAGCTTTACATGCCTGCATAAGATCAGCAATTATCCAATAAAGTATTTATGAAATGAAAAGATAGACCAAAGATCTATTAAGGAACAGAAGGTTAAACTGCAGACAAAAGTCTAAAAATCCCCCTCTCTTTTCTTCCCCGTGAGTATGCAACTTAAAAAACAAATGCACTACAGTCAAGTCTAAAAAGAGAAGCAAAGGAAGTTTCAAGCCAACCAGATGTGATAGCCTATTTGACAGTAGCTGAGTTTTAAATGCATCAGACAAAATTGAGGAACAATTATACAAGAGCTTACTTGTAGGACAGTTGCCTCACAAGTACTATGCCCTCAAGCTGAAAGCCCATGACCACCAACACAATTTATTACATTATGGTCTATTTCTAAATCAAATATGGTTTGTGTGAACTTTCAAAACCCTGGAGAGTTTTCTTTCCAAAACATGATGTTACCAACCATCTGAGCGTGCCAGTGTATCCTTTACACGTTTGTTGATAGCCTCAAGTTCTGATGTTGTGGCAGTAAGAACTGTGCCGCCTTCTGTTTCTCGAAGCTCGTTCAGCTCCTATGGGATAAATAAATGCCACCAAGTTACAGCATGAATGGGAACACAAGCCAGACAAACAAGGTATCTTCTGCTACTTTACATATAACTTCATATAACTATTATATAGATATACTATTCAATACTTTTGTGAAGTTCTAGAGAAGTTAGATTTTCAAACAAATCTGTCATTATGATAGTCCTACTGATACACAAGCTGTGTATTCACAGTAGTTTTTGTCAAAAACTTACTGCACTGAAATTCAAATAAACACTAAACTCAACTTATACATATGGAAGCAAACCCCACCACAGAGAATGCAGTGTAACGATTAAGTATTTATGATTTAATATATGTTAGCCCTAGAAATAAACCAAACCCAGACAGCAAAAGACAATTTAAAAGAAAATACTTACTTGTTCCACTTGGTCTAAGCGCTTTCTTAGATTCTCATTGAGATACGTTTCAACTCTTGTGATAATGCCTTCCAATTTAATCCTCTCATTCAAAAGCTGTCTGTTTTCCTGAAAAACGTAGAGAAGTGTTTTAGTTGCCTTACCTGACTTGGACTATTTTGTCCTTGTTATTAAAAAAATTAATACAACAACAACAAAAAAACTCTCTTCACATAATTCTGTGTGTTAAAATATCACAATTCTCTGGACTGTTCCTCTAATTTTACCTGACAGAAGAAAAATTAAAAGGTTTCTAGTGTAAAAGTCAACTGTATAGATCAGTGAGTTTATTAAACTTTATTTGTATCTTTATTCTTAAAGCCAGAAATGCTTTAAAGATTATATTTAAGTAGTATTTTTCCAGCAACATGTGTGTCAATCAAAATCCTAATTTTGCCTCACCTACCATGCACTTAAAGTAATTGTTTTCCTTTCTCATACTGTGCATCCTCCCTTTAGGTGGTATCTATTTGTATTTATTGGAATGTCAATAGTGAGAGCAAGAAAATTGTGATGATTCCAACACAAATAGCCTTAATTCTCACAAAATCAACTGGCAAAATTCACCCAGTGTTTGAGAAAAAACTTGCAAATATGCAAATACCCTTTCAAATGAGAGAACTTTAAACACACCTACCCACTACTAATGAAGCACTAATTTAGTGACACTCTATTCATAAGTGACTTTTCATACAAAAGGACAAAAAGTTTATTGCTAAGAAAGGTACCACATTTAATGGCAAGGTATTTTCATTTTCTTACTTGCTGTAGTTGTCGTATTTCATCATTAAGAGCATCCACACGTTTCTGATCTTCAAGACTGAGCTGAGACAACAAATCTGTCCCCAGTTCTGCTTTCAATGATTCTCTAGTTGACTCCATAGCATGTAAACTTGCCTCCAGGCTCTGCAAGCTACGTTGCTGTGGGACAGACATCAGACAGAATCATTCCTCAAAGCAATCTGTAGATTTATATGAATTTCACCTATTCATATCAACATTTTTGTTACATATCTCTAGTTATCTTTTCATATTTCATACTATGATGTTAACTAGAAAGGAATGCAAGTTTATCAGCAACATTAATGAAACAATTAAAATAAGCCAAGTAACAGCTTTCAATATCCCGATACCAACCTTAGGCATAAATGTCTTTTCAGACTGCTGCCTCTTCTCCTTCAGCATTTTCATCTCTGACAAAATACTGTCTCGAGAGGCCTTGAACTTTCTCTGCTGTGTTTCAATTTGCTGCATTTGGTTCATTAGCTGGTCAATCTCATTATTAATCCATACTGTGGGCTAAGGAAAATTCTGTTCTTGTTTTAAAAAACATTTTATTCCTACTACTACCTTCAATTTTTTCTATTTGACGTATTCATCTTTCATCAAACTAAGAAACTCCACAAAAACATAATAACCACTTGTAGAGGAAAAAAATCAAGAATCATCCACAAAAATAGCCTGAGCAGCTTATCAATTTATCAAGTAATTTATGAGTAACAGGAACTAAGCAAAATGAAGCTTTCCTTGCTTATTTTACAACCGGACATTCAGAAGAACTCAGGGATACATCTCACCATGCAAGGAAAGCTTAGATCTTAGAAAATACAGAACGGATGTCTCTAATGCACTGACACAAGTTAAAAGCAAAGGAGTTCAGTTTCAAGGACAGAATGACCTGGGTGATGTATAAGAAAAACATATAAACCTATCTTAGCCCTAAATTGTAGATACTGGATCTAAAAGGACACTGTGCAAAGAGTGAAAGAGAAAACTGTCAAGCAACTCAGAGCTTATTACAACAACACGCTCTTCCACCTCCCCTCCACAGCATAAGTGGACTATGTAACATCAATTCAGGACACAATACTAAAAATATAGCCTGAGTCAGAAGAAGCAGTGAAGATTAACACAAATACCAAGAATATCTGGTTATGGCGGTTACTACAACAGTCTCTAAAAGGAATAGAAATCATGGAAACTCATAATCTAGAGTTTAACCTCAACTCTAAGCTTTAAAGATCAGTATCAAATACAGTAACACAGAGAACCAGGCTGCACACAAAACAGTCAAAACAAATGCCGTAAATAATATGTAACATGTCAATCTCTTGCTTTCAATCTATTACTGTAACCACAAAACAAAAGCTTTGTCATCACATAACCTTCCCCTTTAATAACAAAAGGATATTTTCAATGTTTCTACGTAAATTTTCATTGAGCTTTGCTTCCAGTTCACCAAGTTCTTCTTCTGCTTTTCTGACATCTTTTTGCAGTTCAAGCCGAGACTTCCTGGTGTCATAATAACCTCCAGTCAAAGCACCTCGATGGCTGACTTGATCACCTAAGAGCAGAACCGAGTGAGATATAAATGCACACTACATGCTTGCCAGAAAGTCCATCACAGTTTCCACAGTGCAACTTAGAAGGTTAACTAGAAATTTTAACTAAGCTACAAAAGCACTGAATGTATCAGCAATCATGGATGTTTACAGTAATTAGGGAAATGTTTATTTCTGTATTCAATTTAAGTGCTATTCCCTTTCTCAAGATCATCACAGACTGCTAGGCTCTCCCTTGGCTTATTTTTGTTTGTTTTTAATTAACTTCTGAAACCATGCAGCTTGAAGGAAAAAAAACTACTTATATTAAGGAAAAAATGCAAATGCCTAGCACTACCAGTTTGAAAAAAAATCTTAAATCTTCTATGAGGAAATAAAGAGATGAAGTAATTAGCAGCATCTGTGGCTTGTAGAGTATGCTGATACTGAAAGATTAATAATTTCCTCCTCAGACACCCTTAGGAATTCTTTAAGATTGACTTTAAGACAGAAAAAGACAGCAATAAGCCTGCAGGGAATCCGCCCCCTTTAAAACAGGCAATTAACAAGAGATATAGATTATTTCAGAGAACATAAGATGTAAACATCTCTGTTGCCCAGAAGAATTTACATTGCCTTTATGAGGAATTAACACCATTCATTCACACCCTAAACACTGGCTTGAGCTTGGGGAAAACACCATAAACACTCTAGGAAAACAAATGCCTGATAAATTAGATAAAAAACCTGGATGAATGCAAACCTAATCTGCTTTGTAATTCTTGGGATGGAGAAACACTGCCACTAACATTTAGATCATAAGAAAATTCCATACCTTGCCAAGAAATCCTGTATTTTTAAGCACTGTACTTAACCATGCACAACCTTGTACATACGTCTTAGTCAAGTACAATGTTATTTTTAATAATTTTATTTCATCAACACTAGACAAACCATGTTTATGAGCCCCTTGTTCCCAGAAATCCCAGAAATTACAGTAAGTAATTTATAAAATTGCAGTATTTACCTTCCAGAGTGATACAATCCATTGTGAAAGCTCTGGCCAGCTGGGTAGACACTTCCATGCTACGACAAATTAAAGTCTTCCCAAAAACATGTTTGAAAGCTTTATCAAATCTTGGATTGTACCTCAGTTTACTGATCATAGGAATAGCATCCTGAAGCGACAGAATTACAATTCAGCAATTAAAATAACTCTTGACGATCAGGTTACAATGAAACTCTACTTATTAGTATTGTCTCTTTAGTAGTAAAGTGCAGCTAATAAAGAGCAGATACCTTGTAGGAAAGTTTTTCTAGAACCGTTTTTTTATGTTCAGAAGTACACACAGAAGCAGTATTTAACTGCAGACAAACAGAAAAGCAAGTGGTGGACAATACGCAATGCACACAGTTCAAAACATGAGGCTTTGTAGTTATGAAGCAGAGGTAGGTTCAAAAGTAATTCTAACTTACATTAGTCTCAGGATAAGCAGTATCTCTAACATCCAGCTTGTTTAGAGGGAGGAAAGTAACTTCTCCAGGAAGGTTCATTTTGTTAAATTCCATTAGGATCTTTGTACTGACCTCATCAGAATCCACAATGTGATAAAACAACCTGTTTAACAAGCCAAACAAAACTTCACTGTGCTAAAAGGACAAACATATTTGTATATAGACAGTACTCATGCAGATGCCATTAAATAATCCACTACTATTAAGCTGCATTGCATTTCCAATTCCATGCCTTAGAAAAAGCAAACTCTTTTCACTTTGGTTAAAATTAGATTAGCAAACAACTTTACATTCCACCGTGCAGCCAGGAGCAGCTCAATATACACACAGTGCCGCTGTGTCCACACCTCTGTCATGCATTTCCATTACACAAGATTCAGACCCCCTCTCTGCTGGATCTCCAGAGTTTGTCTCTGCTGCCCCTCTACACTACACACAGAGACCACATCCACCCATCTCCCTGTGCACCATGAGGACTGGCACCAGAGGGAATGAAATAAGTGATTTTTCCTTTGCAAGTTGAACTACAGCTTGCTTGTTACAGCTTTTTCCAAACTATGGGGCACAACAGGATTCAGTGAGAACTGTGAAGTGCTGGGAAGAGACAGGCTTGTTCACAATGACACAAGATTCAGAAGAGACTGATCTAATGATTTCTAATAATTTCTAATCATAGTAGCATCAATATTTATATATGACCCTCTGCAAGATCATGTCACCTCTGTCCTCCTTCCTGCTCTTATGCCACTATCTACACTTCATTAGAACAAGAACTTTTATGACTACTCATGAGTTGGAACAGGGATCCACACAAAAAGACAATTTTAATTAATTTGAAATGTTAGATGTTGCAGCAAGTGATGATCACCCAACAGGCATTTACTTCTCCTAGAAAACATTTTACACAAATTCATTAACACTCAACATTTTTTCAGATAACTTTTAAACAGCAGTTTTTGATGATTTAGAGACCATTATCAACCATGAGATTTTCTAGCTCAAGTGAAGTAATTCTTACTATTATCAAAACATCAGCCTTTCTTACTGCAGAATTCTCCACACTAGAAGATGCTGTCCATTTTATTCAATTCAATATTCAAAAATTCAGTCTCGCCACCAATCCCCTGGCAAGTGTCAGGAGTGTGGGCCAGGGGCCGTTTTGCTGTTTGTTGTTGTTTGTTGTCCTGACAAAGTCAGGAGCAGCTAGGATTAATATTTAAATAGGGAGAATTCTTCTCAGCTCATTCTCAAAGGAACAGCAGTTATCACACTGTATAGAATGCACTTTGACAAAAAAAGACAAGACTTCAAAGAAACAGAATTTCAGTAGCAGCTTGCAACAACAACTAAATTGTGACACTGCACTAAAGAGCACATAATTACCTGTTCCCTGCAGTGACTTCAACACAGGTGTAGAATGCTGGTTCACATTCAAAGTTATTCATCACGATTCCATGATAGCCATTTAGAACATGCTGGTTTATGCCTTTTCGACGGAAGTGCTCCAAAACTTTGTTTATGCTGTCTATACCATTCAAAATGGCCTGTCAAAATACAGCTAATTATTGTATTGCAGTTAAAATGTGTGGGCACTAATACTCATTCTAGCTTTGACAGGTGTAACCTCCTTTTTTGCCAAATTCCTGTTAACTAACCTACAGCTCTAACAGAAGATAACTAAATATGAGTCCAACACTTTTCATTTCTGTTTGGGTTTTTAATCAAAATATCACAGGAAAATTTTTAAATATTCCATTTCTGCCTAGTCTCCTCATATCATCTACCTTGAGCTTACAAAACTCATTTTCAATTAGTTCTAGAGCTATAAACATTTGAAAAATTCAGCCCAGAATATAATTTGTCCATCTTGATTATGGCAGCAAGACTGTAATTTAAAAAATAACTATCATATCTTTCATATAAAACTGACTTGTCCTTTAAGAATGAGATTCCACAAGGAATTATCAAGAGTGTGGTTATCTTACCTTTCCTGTTGCTGCTCTGAGAAGCTGCTGCTTCTTTTCAAGATCCTCTCTCTTTGCAGCAAGAGCTTGTTGTTCTGCATTCTCCTCTCTCCATAGATAACTACAGAAGGAAACCAATAAATTTTTTTAAGTGTGAGTGCAATCTGAAGGTTTTATTATTATTTTCTTAAAGACAGCTAATCTAATGGGAAGACAAAGTGCAGAAGTTCATACATGGCCATATTTAAAAAACATACCTACATGCCATGTTAACAACTACACAGTTGGGGTCCTTCACATTAAGTGAGACTGAGACATATTTCAATTAATTACTAACTTTCTTTCACTCTGTAGCTCATCCTTTTTATTTTTCACTTCATAGTATTTTCTGTCCAATTCTTCAACACGAGCCTTCACTTCATTAAGATCCTGGTCCAGTTTCTAACACAAAGAAAAGAACAGTATGAAACTACAGTTTTCTGTATTAAAAAAAAAAAAAAAAAAATTTCAATACTAAAAATTCAGAAAATTCCTACATTTTAACCAGCTACAACAAACTGCAAAAGCATTAAGAATAAAGACAGTTTTGTAAAGAAGCAGTAACAAGGTGTAGGTGCCACATAGATGGCAAGGCAGGCACTGAGTTTAACTGTGCCTCTGGGCATTAAAGTGAAATGGATCCCTGTTAGTCACAGTAAGAACTGGAATCAAAACAGTAACTAACATACATATAACTTCTGTGCAATCATACTCTGAAATGGCATTTGTGATAAGTACAACTAATCTTGTGTGCCATGTCAACCTGCTATTAGTCAAAAGCCTTAGCCTGCTCTCCAGCAGTACTAGACTTTCAAGACAGCTGCTGTCAACAGTGTGCTGTTTAAGCCAATGCACAGACATCCCCCTTTTGCTCACTTAACACCTGCCATTTTCAAAGCAGTTCATGGCTAGCACTCGGTAGTGTTTACATATTTATATGTGTACAGGGAGTAACTGTGTTCTAAAAACACTGTCAGCTTGTCCCAAACTAACCCGGCAAGCTCCCAATCACATTCACCCAAGATGACCTATCTTTGAACAAAAAAAGCCATACAACTCTTCACCTAAGCATAAATCAACCTTCCCTGAGGAGGAAAAGGAAAGTAAGACACCTTTATAGAAAGGAAAACCCTTCAATTCTACAGAATTACCATTGAACACAACAACATACAGTACAACTGCAGTCAGCCAGAGGTAAATGCTATTTTCTTCATTCGCCAACTCAGAGAATCACAACTTTGCTAGTAAGGGTCCCAATCAAGCAGTATTTTAGCAGAATGCTATCATCTTTGTACAACTACACTTCTGCACGGTGTCAGACTGACCCTTAATTTCAGTAGGTATATTATCAAGAGACCAAGAAGACCATCAGCATTGGCACTGTATGTTCTCTCCATATAAAAGCAGGGTTTTCACAGGTGATGCTCCTAACAGGAATGCTATCTTCGGATTATTTTGCTGTATTTGTACTGTAATTGCTGTTTTGGAATGGTCATTAAAATCTAAGTTATGCAGGTAACAGATCAGTCTTCTAATATACCTAGGGATCTAAATTCTAGCCAGCTGCAACCATAGTACAAGAATGCAGTGCCTGCTTCTTAGTCAAAAAGACCCTGATGCTTGGGAAAGTTGAAGGAAGTGAAAACTACCAACACAGCCTTCGATAACAACGTAACAAATTGTTTTCTATGAGATGGCTATGTTCACAGTAGACAAGAACAAAGCAGACAGAAGCCTTTTCCTGATAACTCAGGCCAAACACATTGGGGAAAGTACCAGAAGGCAAAGCCAACATAGAGAGTGAAGATAGTGCAATGCTAAAGGAGTTTAAAGTTTATCTGCAAATGTTTTCAATAAGCATTTTTTCAGAGACCACACCCAATCAGAAAGTCACATCTTCCTTTTAAACAGGCATTGAAGTCTGACTGTCCAAGATTGAGTATTTAACCCTTTTCTCAAAAAGACTGAGAGTAAGCTGAAAACTTACACTGTATTGCTCCAAATTTTTCTCCTTGTTTGCCTCTGTATCCTCTAAATCCTTGTGTATAGCTGCAATCTGCCGCTTCTTGTCATTGATGGCTTGATCTAAAGACTTCAGTTCTTTCTTTATCCATTTATCCCTTTCCTCTTTGGAAGTAAACTGGCTCCCTCGACCTTGTTTTGCATAAAGATCTGTTCTTTCTTGTGTAGCCTGTGCAAGTCTGTTTTGAGAAGGGAAAGATGCTGTATTATAAAAGAAACCTTCAATTAATTAAAAGTAAGCATTAGAATTACTATCAGAATTTTCAGTAAGTGTCAAACCAGGCTCTAAAATTCAAGCACCAAATCAGTAACAAAAAGAAAAGGATCATGCTATTAAAAAAAAAAAAATCATCCACAAGAAATGGTTAAGCTCAGTACTGTTCCCACCCCAACAATGAAGCAGACTTTTTACACAGACTATCTCCAAGCACACGTAGTTACCCCACTGCCAAGCAACAAGTGCAAGTTTTTGTTAACTGCAGATGGATAGCATTGATAAAATTTGCATAGAATGCCACAGACCTAGCAATTCCCCTCTCTTCTTTTTCTTTTACGCTGTTAAATTTTGGCTCTGTTTCTGCCAATTCTTTCTGCTTCTCCTCAATTTTCTCAAGAAGTTTTTGCCTCTCTTTTAGCAGTCTTTTCTGAAAGTCAAACAAAGCAGTATTTAAAGTTAGTATTTAAACTAATCTAACAAACGTTATAAAATAGTGACAGGCTCCAGTCTAAAACCAAAACTTCCGTGTATAAGAACATTTTCTTGTGCCAGTGACATTTTAAGACTTCACTGGTGTTACGTACCCTTTGCTCACTGTTGCCAGCTAATTCATCCTGTAGATCTTTAGCCTTCAGCTCCAATTTAGTCCTCTGTTTAATCTGCTCCTGTCTTTCAGCACTAAGTTGCTCTTTCTCTTCTTTCATTGCAGAAATCTTTGTCTTCAGTTCTCGAACTTGCCGTTCTATTTCCTAGGCAAACGTAACCAGTGTCTTAGACTCGATGAACATTTCATTATTTATCAAAACTCATAAGATCATTATTCTGTAGATCACAACACATTAGATGTGTGAAAAACCCCAAGTTTCCAAACAGGATGAAAGCATGCAACAGAATTTAATATAGATTAAATATTAATCTCCTCTAAAAAAATCCCCAAAACCACAAAGCAAAACACACCTCTGGAGAGACTTTTTAAAAGTATTTTTACCTCCATTTTATCTCTAGCATCTTGCTGTGCATCTCTCAGCTGCCTTGATTTTTCTCCACTTGTTTCTCGTTTAGCAGAGAGCTGCATGGAAATAACACCAATAGTTTAAATAGCCAGATTCTGCTTTAGTAGTCGTTCCAGAAATAAAATTTATTTAGTGAAGAACAGTGATGCTGAGGAATACATACAGTGCAGGTAGTTCAGTGTGTAACTGCAGATTAAGCTCTGCATGGTGGAAGCCACAGGCAAGAGAATTAATGTTGCTGTACACAGGAACCGGTGGCACTCACAGACACAGCAGGAATCCCATGCTTCTATTGTGATGGGATAAAAAACCAGTTTCCTTTCTTGGGGATTCCTCCTCCAAGGCACCATACTGAGCTGTTCCTTTGTTATTCAGTTATTGCACCAAGATTAAATTATTTTAAGGATCAAGACATCTGAGACTCTGCTATGGGAAACCTGGTCTGACTGTGAGTGTGGTGCAGGGACCTGGGCAAGGCACCTGTGCTGGGAAGGTGTTTCAGTCCTAGGTCAGGTTGTGCAGTTCTGGCTCCCTGAGTGGCTGCTGGATGGCTGGACAGGAAAGGTTTCTTAACACTCTCAGCATTCTATCAAGGATCACAAGGAGATGATAGCAAAAACAAACCAACAGCTCATTACATTTTGTACTAGTCGAGATATTTTACCTCATCAAGCTTAGCTCGTGTTTCATTAAGTTCCTGATTATAAATGGTGTATTCTAATGCTCTCCTCATTTTATCCCATTTCTGGTACTGTGCCAGCTCTTCCTTCTCCTCTTCCAGAGTATGCAGTCGCTCTTCAATGTATTTCAACAATTCGTTGATCTTCTCTCGCTTCCCCTCTTTGGAAAACATGACAAGATTGAGATTCAGTTAAACATGGTAATATAATCCCCCATCTCTACAGCCACTGAATCTACTCCAGTTGTTCACATACATGAAATGTAAAAACACCTCAAGTCCAGAAGTTCTCCAGAAAAACATCCCAACAGCAGAACTGTTGGTACTTGTTATGTAAGGCAACACAAGCATGTACTCTTGGCTCGCACACTTAATACAGACTGTACAACATGAACTTTAGTGTTTGCACAGCAGTAGGTATCCTGATTTTTGGATCACTGCCAGCTGACATCAGTCATGTATTCTGAACAGTAAATTTATCTGTATTAGCTTAGCTACAAGGTTTTATTATTAAAAGCAAACAAAGTAAATTATTAAACCTTTTGAGATACTGGAAATTCAAGGAAGAACTATTACAAGCTCTGCATTAACATACCACAAATAACATCTATCCAAATTTACTGAAAAAGCCTGAAGTTTTAGAGTTCATTAATTACTGTGGCATAAAGCAAATAATTTCTTCAAGTTTTACCTGTTTCTTTCATTAGTGAAATACTCTCCTCTTTACGTTCATCATACACTCTGGTACCAGCTACTTCTCTTAGTAACTTCAGTCTTTGAGAGTCAGGAGCTGTGGCCATCTGGTTGATCTAAAAATTCAAGATCTATGAATTCAATAACCTGCTCTGGATGTATGGCTAACCACAACAGAGCAAAGATTGTCTTTTGCTCTGCCTGCTTGGCTGAGGTTTTGGCAGGAAGATTCAGATATACAGCATACACCACATTGCTTCCCTTTTGAGACAATTACTTCAGGACAGCCAAGTATTCTGCTTGTAATGAAATCTGTTGCTTTTCAAAGGTTACCATTTGTTGCTAAAACTCAGGATTCAAATACTGTCTATACTGAAGAAATCATAAACCACTCAAAATTATGTTGACAGAAACTCAAGCTTGGGCTTTTAAGCCCTAGTGCTAAATCAAATAATTTAAATGCCTCCATAAAACCACACTAAACTGCAGGGGTTATAAATCTTAGAGTAATTCACATCATGAAACACTCATTAATATGACATCAAATCAGTCCTACAATTACACCCAACATAAAACTCACTTCCTTTCAATAGAATTTCACTGGCTGCATGCTTTTCTAAGAAGGTAACTGTTTCTAATTTGTCTTATATTAAAACCAGGACATGTATTTTGGCTGTTAAGTAGCATGCACCAATCACCACTACGAGAGACTTTCCAGCTCAAGCTGCTTCTTTCAAATACTCACATTCAACTGTACAGAAAAATTTATTCTGATAAACATCTGGCAGACTGTACTAGGCGTTAGCATTCCCAACATCAAACGCTTCTCAAGTCTTCTCTTCCTGCATTCCTCTCCAAGTATGCCTTCCAGTAACCTTTGGAGGTGACAGTTTCCCATCCCCTTGATGATACATCCTGTGAGCTATTACAATTATTCTGTGCTTTGTCTGCAGATGTGAGTGTCCTTTCAAAGCTCTAGAAAGCTGCTTGGGTCTTGAAGACCAGTTAGGACTTCTGCATTTTCCATTCATTCTCCATTGACAGTATTTTCAATCTCTTAAAATTCTCTACCATTACTTTCCTGCCTCATCTACAGGTCCAGAAATCTCTGAATTTACTCTGAAACAGTCACAGGAATCAAGTTGGCTTTGTATTTAAGCACACAGAAAAAAATCTGATTGTAAAGATCACCATGATAAAAACCCTCTGCTACATACCAATATTTACAGACATGATTTTTTTTTTCCTTAAAACCAACATAAACTACTAAAACAATAATATCTGCCAAAGCAGCATCTACACACAAGAACTATTTCAACCTGAGGTAGATTTAGGTTTTGCTTTACTTCTGAAATAATTGAACTAAGTTTGGCATCCAGGAAACATGATATGCTTGACACTGATTCCTTCTACTTTGTGACAAAGAATCTTACCTTTCCTTGTTTGACAATATAGTAGGGATTACTGCGAGAAAATCCAGCACTTTCAAGAAGATTCATGACATCATTTTTCCTGAAATGTTATTATAAATCCATTAAAAACTTACAGTAAAAGAGACAGCTGTAAACATGCAGTAAAAGTATCACAACTATACACTATATATTATAATCACTGTCTGCATGTTCATCATGATCTGCTTGAACAAGATTCTTTATTTGAAAATGGCTAATTCTAAAATCAAATGAGAGAATAAAAATGGAAAATATCTAAAATACTACAGAATTGAAAAGTGATTAAGAAATAAGCACCTCAAAGCACAGAGGAGAAAAATACAGGTAAACATATCACAAGCAAGGATATAAAATCACTGAGAGTGTGGTTACTCTTCTATTTAAAAAAAACCCTAAAAGAAATACTATGCAAGCAGTTATACACCACATCAATGGATGGATTAAACTGCAAATTCAAAGTCTATGTCTACTGCACAAGGACTGACGTTCCAGCTGTCAAACTACTGGCACTCAGGATTACACAACTGAAATAAATTCTTTCATGCTAGGGATGCATAGGTGTTGAGTTTACCTATAAAATTTTACAGAAATGTTACTGTTCTCATTCAGATAAGGAAAAGAAGTACCTACGTCACCATTTTCTTGTCTAAGAAATACTGGTCCTTCTTGGCTCCAATGACTCTGCGAAGCGAGACTTCTTCTTTATCAATCTTAAAAAAACAAAACCCAGTAAAAACACATATCAACAACATATCAACTGCAAACCCAGAAGGTTTATGGCACTTTTTACCAGAAATGACTCAAAAGCAGGGACCATGCTGAGTCCTTCCATAAGATTGAGATCACTTGAGTCAGAAATGATACTCTATGTCCAAAGCAGTTCACTGAACTTACCGGTAACCTGTTGTCGGAATTGTCAAATATAATCTCCACAAATGCTGAAATAACACGAGGACCGGTACCTTCCTAAGAAAGGAGATGTTTTGGTTAGACAGCTGCCACCTTAGAGAAGATTTTCTCATTCTCCTCTTTTCACAGACAAACCCACTTCCTCTTTCTTTCAAGGATTTGAGATGCAAGGGCATCTACGTAAGATTCAGCACACATATTTTTATTTCTCATAATCCTGGCTACTTTGCCAATAGGACCAAAGAAAGTTACTTTCAAAATATTTGGCTTAAAATATTCACATCCTGGCAATTTAAAATTTTTGTTATGACACTGAAATGCATTAGCTTATTCTTTAGTTTTGATGCTATACACGTTCACTTACATGCAACAAAGCCAGTCTCTGCTCTGGGCGAAGATGACTAAACTCATCACTGAGGACAAACTGAATTGCTGTAATAAAATAGTAAAGAAACAGAAAATTTATTCTTTCCTTCAGGGAGCTATGCAACAGTTTCATTAACTCAAAGCACGCTGGTTTACTGTTGTATAATACAATCATGCTGTTGCTAAATCTCACAATATTTTTCATTAAAAACCTTAATTTGCTGGATCTTTATCACTCAACCTGCTATACAGCAGGATTTATCTGACAAAGTCATTGCTGCCACGTTACTGGTTCACTGCACAATCATTAACAATGCTGAACAATTAGGGACTCATGAGCTTCCTTCCACATATACACAGCACACAGGCCAGGCTAAAAATATTGCTAAAATATTTAGCATTAGACAACTTATTAGCACAACTGTCACAAAGCCTACCTTTAATTAGCATCTCTGCTGCTCCATTAATGCTCCCACACCACAAAATCCTCTTCATAAACTTATATTAAAAGAATGTCTAAGCTGTGTAAAAACTCCTATTCAGTAGAATTTAACCACTAAGGATGTCCAAAACAACCACAAATATCATAATCATCTTTCATGGAGGGCAACTTTTAGAATCAGTTTCCTCCTGTAAATACTTTTGCCAGCTAAAAGTCTTAGAAAGCCCTTAGTAAGAGAAGCTGAATTCTAGGGAAAAACCTGGACTAAGAATTAAACACGTGCATTGAGGTCTGCCTTTCATTACTGTCAAGTAATTTCCAATCTGCCACTCCTTATTGAGGAGGATCATTTGTTAAATCAAGTGCTAGCAAAAACAAGAAAAGAAACCTGGTATCTTCAGCATCCCTTGGCTAACAAAAAATCCATGCTTACCATAAAAGAAGTTGCTTTTTCCAGATCCATTTCTTCCCACTGAAAATTAAAACACAAAGTATGACATAAGTGACAGTTGACAAAGGTCAGCAGTGCAATGCACCTTAAACACTACACAAAAATATTCAAGAGCAGAACCCAAATATAACACAGCCAAATGATATCTCAAGGGAATGAGGTGAACTTGATAGATGGATCACTTAGTCACCAAGTACAAGACAGCAGTCCTCTGCCCACTCAAACACATTACCTTAAAGAGAAACTTCAAAACCATTCCATGGTGAGAATAATAGTTACACCAATCCTATTTATTGCCATCTTTTTGGTTCTTATACTGCTATTCTGATGGATAACAACAGTAAATCTAAGTAAAACTCTCCTGGCTCCAGAACATTTTTCCAGAGGAAACCACTTGCCTACACATTCAGGCTGACTGTATGAACTTCACGCAGCACATAAACTTATTAAGACTCCACTTGTTAATCATAAAATACTGGAATAAGTACTGCTTCTATATAGAAAAATAAAGGTGTAAGAACACAGCACTATCCCAATATAATCTCAGTGTTTATACCACAGTGTTTCAGCAAGGCCCAGTGTCTTCTCTTTAAGATCTTTACAGATTTACAGCATCCATATCAGTTTCAAACTCACTTTTCTTCCAGCAACAGTGAACATCCGCTTTTTATCCCTGCCTCCCTACACAGCATCGAGATTCACCTCATTCCAAAAAATACTTGGGATTACTATGAAGTTTTCAAAAAAAGCAAAAACCTCTCAGTGAGATTTTTTTAGTATATTTTAAAAGCATTAATATCTGGATAAAGTTTTAGCTCCTGCAGAAATAACATTACTAAGCAAGACATCTGTTCATGTTATATGCATGGTTCTTTTTCTAGTGCCAGAGTTAAATCTTGGGTACTGAGATTTTATGTCCAAAATTGACTGTTTGCTGTTGGGTCAGCAGTCTCAAAAGTTGCTGCACAATCACTAAAATCAATACAAAACAAAAAGGCAGGGCCAGGAATCCACAGGCAGAAATAGAAGAGGTGTAAGAATGGTGGACAACAACACGCTATTAAAATGAGAATTATTCACGAAAATGCACTTTAAAACTTATACGTTTTGACAATCTACAGTACAGAAAGTAATTTCTTAAAGTCTGGAAGAAAGATGATCTTCTTTCTCTGCAGGAGTTTATAATTTCTGCTGTGCTTATTTATAAAAATGATGACATTTGCACAGAAAAAAGAAATAAGAATCCCAAACAAATTCTCTGCTGCTGCTCCTGCAAAGACAACCTTTAAAGGAGGCTAGGCTGATACAGAGATGTGCACCTAGGAAGGAGTTTATGAACCTTGCTCAGCTGCTGAAGACTCGACTCTTGTCCCAACAAAACTGAATGTTGATAGTTTGCTGTAAATGGATCACACCCTGTGGTACACTACACATACAGCTGTACAGAAGTTTCCAAAACAGAAAATATAATCATCAATGCAACCAGAATATTAAAACCTATAAAGGGGACTAACATGAATATCATCTGAAATAAAAGTGCTATTTTAACTAATGATGAAAGGCAAGTATGAGAACTTACCAATGACATTGTGTTTGGAGCTGAATGGGTCCACAATGGTTTGGTCCCTGTAGCTTCGAAAGCCCTGAATGATTACCTGGTGAGAAGAGGGAGTTATTTTAACAAAGTTCTCTCTGTTCTTGAACAGTTTTTCTATTATAAGGTTTGGCAGAATATTTATATTAATTACAATTTAATTTGCCTGCCCTTCCTGCACACACTCAACTTTTCAGGTCAAGATCAGAAACTTGCATCAAACTTGCCCCCCACATAAGTAAGCATCGATGTGGGGACAGATTTCTCCCCTAGCAAGAGATGCTAGTGCTGTGCAGGCCAAAGCATGGCAAGCTACAGAGTTCCAAGAGGTTTTTTTTAACAAACTAGACAAAAACAAGTATTTGCCTGAAGTATCATATACAGGAAAAAAAATCTCAGTATAACAAACACTTGTATTTAATTTCTATCATGCAATCTACTTACAACATGAGAATTTTAGTAGCAAATTCTCCAAGTAGTGTAACTACAGGCTGCAAAAACTGTACTAGGCTGCCTATTTCACATGCAATAGTCTCATTTTACTGTGCAATCTAAAAGGAAACATAAAAAAGCAAGCTTGTCTTGGCTCCAATTCACAGCTTAACAAGACAAATAAAAATGTACACAAATAATTCAAGAGTTATGCAGCAAACAGTCATCTGGAAGCAGCACAATAAACTTCAACTATTTAATTTCAGCAGCTTTTTGAGGTTTGCCAAGGTACGATTACAATATCCTAAAACTTCAGATCTGAATAGCAACAAAAATGATCCAACTTCCAACACCAAGCAACCTGTTCCACACATCAAAGCTGTGCTGAAAGCGCAGCAGCTTTGCTCTGCTCAGTACCACCACAAAGGCAGCAGCCACCTGAAGGTTTGACATCTGCACATCTTTCAGCAAGAACACTGGAAACTGGACTACAGTGACCATTTAATAGCTGTGTTCTTTGCCCCGCTCCTTCCCAAGAGAAACAGGATACAGTTAAAACAGGCAGTGTTTCACTCTGACAGCTACAACACACTAAAAATTACTTCTTAAGAAGTAAACAGCTTGCATGATACTTCCCAATATTATTACTGCTGAAGTTTAAATACAAAACTATTTCAATTTTTTGTTTGTAAGGTCTGTGGTCCCATTATCATTTTCTACTTCTCTGTACAAGTCATTCTTCTCTCACACCTTCAAGTAGTCCATATTCCAGAAAATGAACATAATACTTTTTTGTTCAAGAAGCACATACAAAACTTCAGCAAAAATCCTAGAAGTAGTATTTCAAACATTTAAGCAAGTCTTTCCTCACTACTATGAGGAAATACTACACTCTATTGAGGGTACACCCCAGCACCTCAAGAAACAACTACCTTCAGAACTGCACTCATATTGTCATATTCTGGTAAACAAACAACGGGGAAAAAAATCCTGCCCACAAAAAGTACTGGACAAAAGAATGGGAGAATAAAATGTCCATATTTATTCATGTCAAGTTTGATGTTCAGTCTTTCTCCCAGTATGTGACAGGCCACTACCAAGTACTGCTGTGGAAAATGCCTCTTATCACCTGTTTGTACCAATGGATTAAAAGCATCTCACTAATATTGAATGAAAATGCCATGTCAGACAGCAAATCAAACACTGGAATTTATAAAAATGAAAATGAAATGTAACTTTAAGGCATTAACTAACTTTTAGTCAGAACTCAAGAGAGTGCTTCTCTTCCCAGGCACTAAGGCTTTCTTGTCAAATTCTCTTTGCTAAATTATTTCATTACTGGAGTCTGAAACAGGTAGACAGCAAATTACTAATCCTTGGCCATCAAACAGCAGACCAAAGCAGAAGCTATTTTGGAAAAGGAACAGCATTCCAAATCAGCCTCCTTCAATACTATACCTACCTAAACCTCCTCTGAACTGCAATTGTCTGTGCTCCCTCTCCTTAGACCAGACAGTTTTCTTCGACCACCGGCACTGTATTCAGATCAACTGCTCTGGAAGCAGTCAAGGATTTTAGAATTTAACAGCCCACACTAGAGAAAGCAAGTTTAAGACAATGTATGGACTGAAGAGTAGCCAGGCACTGTGACTGTGAACATAAATACCAGTCTGCCTCATCTGACAGATGGAGACTTTTGCAGAAGCTCAGTGCCAGCAGCTTTCGAAGGAAAAGCAGGAACAGAGTATCTTGATCTTAACCACTCACCCTAGGTCATAGAAACTACGTTCATTCATTTAACATATTTAATAAAAAATATTTCAAACAACCCAAATATTTGGAGACACTGCTGCTTTCAAACTCATTAAATTTCAAAGGGAAGGGGAGAAATTTTAAAATGAGCAAAAATGTTGGTTGCTACTGCTTTTCTTTTTTTCACATAATATATAAAGAACAACTGATTTGGAATAATTCATTTACTTCATTCTCATAAGAACCTGAAAGTCTCTACAAAATTATAAAACCAACCAATTATTATGTCTTGAATATTGCTATAGAAGCACAAACTTTTACAGCCCACACACCTGGGCACCACAGGAGTGTGATACAGCCAGACTCTGAACAGCATCATTTTCTCCCCGAATCTTTTCTCTAGATGATCTATCACTTCATTCACCCTACATATCCTGAAACCTCATGACTTCTTCCTTGCCTTGTATCAACTCAGATTAAGACTTGAACATTTTTAATGTTCAAACTCCAGGAATAACTTCTGGAAAGCAATACAATAGGGGATACTGATGGAATAAAATTAATTCTTGTTCATTTTATTCTTACATCCACACATTGTTACACTTCCTTCTATAGCTCCTATAACAGTATTGGGTTACTGATCACCCAAATTTCCATCTTGCTGTTTTCCTCAAAATGAAATGTTTCCCCTGTTCTAAGTTAATTTGGACTCATTCTATAGATCTGCAGTACTGTTTGCTTTTGAGCAATTCAAACCTGGAGAACAAAAACTTACTCAAAGTCTTTAAAGCAACGTGCCCACCTATGATGATTAAGAGTGATTTACAAAAGCACGATAAAAGGTGTTTGAAAGGCTGCCCAATCAGCCAAATGGTAGATGAAAACCTGATATCTATGTAGAACATGCACTTTCAAAGCCATTAAAGTATTCCTCTCAAGAAATACACCCGCAGGCTGTCAAAAACAACTCAATTTCGAGTCCACCAGGAAATGAGAATCCTGGTAGGCTTTGTATGAACACACATATGCAGCAACACGAAAGCTGTTCAAAAAATCTGCTGCTAAAGCAGCTGCAGGGAAACTGCAGAAATAACATAATGATGACCTCAAAAGCTGTGTGAAATAGTGTATATCAGGATCTCTTAACTGAGCACCAGCCATAGATCATTTGGCAAGGGTGAAGCATAACAGGTGAAATGTTTCATGCCCGGGTGCCTGAGACAGCAGCCCCAAGCAAAGCAGAGGCTCCACAAGCTGAACAGCTGAAAGATGCCTCTGACAGCTGAGCAGAACTCTTTGTTTGGGTACGAGCCTTCCCCCGCCGGGACGCCGGGGCTGGCGTACAAAGGGGGCGAACAAGTCTCAGGTCCATGAAAGAGAGCCCCCAGAGCCACTTCACACCTGCAATGAATGAAAGGGGAGCAGAGAAGGAGAAAGCGCTGCCAGCCCAACAGGCGGTAGGACCTGACCTGTGGCCGGACCGGGGGCGCCTCCCTCAGCCGGGACCTCGATCTGCCCCCCGGCACAGAAAAATCCAAGCAAAGGCGTCCGAGCCCGCCGCAAGTCCGCGGGCCCCCTGTTGCAGGCCGGGCAGATGTGAAACTGCAGAGCCCCCAGCCCTGGGGCGAGGCGGGCTGGGCCAACCCCCTCGTCCAGGCCCAGGCCGCACCGCACACTGCGGGCTGCACGAATCCCGCCGGCTCACCTGCTTGATGTACATATTTGCCGGGGATGGGGTAGGCCCGCCACGCTGTCGTTGAGCCCGCCCTCGCCGTCCCTTTCCGGTCCGAGCGCTCGGCTTGACCGCGGGTCTCCGCCGCGGCTTCCCGCCCCCTCAGCCGCCCTCCGCTTCCCGCACAGGGCCCGCTCACCCCTCACGCAAACAAAATGGCGGCAGACCCTCCCCGTCCCGTCCTGGCGCGAACGATTCAGCGCCACTTGGAGGGAGGACTGCGAAGTAGAGAACGCGTTCCTGTCTGCCGAAGAAACGACACCACGTGGAAAAGCGGGAATTTCCTTTTTCCGATCTTCTGAAGTGGCTCGGCGGTCTTTTGGAGGGCGCTGCGTAGCGGAGAAGGCAGGCCACTCTGCCTCCCGGGCGCTAGGATCCACCCGGGGAGTTGGGAGAAATGGTTTCTCTCGCTCAGGGGCGGATTGGGCGCCAAAGGCAAGTTGAGGCGAGCGGAGCCCGGGGAGCGAGGCGGGGCGCGCCTCTAGGGGGCGCTGTTGGGGCCGCGCTGAGGGGCCGCTTGCGCGGGAGCTCGAATGCAGGCTCGGTCGGAAGTCCCGGCTTCCGTTCGAGGATCTAAAAATAATTTTTTAAAATAAAAATGATAATAAAATGTAGCCATCAGAAGGGCTTTACGGCTTGCGTTGACGCGACTCTTTCCTCAGCGCACTCATTCCCTCAGCTACCTCCTCCTGGCTGTGTAGGACTGGAAGCCGAGTTCTGCATCCACAGGGAAAACGTCCGGGTAAAGCCAAATGTGTGCCCAGGATGACCTGGGCAAACAGCCATGGTGCGACACATTCTCAGGAGAAAGCCTTGGCTGGAGCCCATGCCCGTCCCTTTACCTCGCTAAACCACCATCCATCCCGGAGGAACTGTCAGACACACAAAAATAAGCAAAACGGTGGGAGAGAAATATTAATTTTCACCTAATCTCTTCCACTTACGGTGATTTCAGGTGTTATTGTGTCAACAGTCGGGGTACGACATCTCAGAGAAAATGCATTTTTTTATTTGATAGTGCTCCTTCAAAACTGCATCATGCAACAGACATGCAATAGAATTCTTCCACCGAGCCTGTTAATACTAATAAAAATTAGATTTAAACAGAAAGGTCTAGTTTCTACCTCTCCTAGAATAATAGATGGATGAATTATTTCTCTTTCTTAATGGGAAAATCTCCCCAGTCCCAGACATTTTAAGTGCCATGTAATTAAATGGTTTTACTAACAACCCTTCAAGAGGCTATTGTAACAGATTTTACCAGCACCTATAAAGAAATGGTCCATTGTTTCTTCAGAACGCTTAGGGTTTTAAAAAACTAAAGCGTTTAATGGTTGCTCCACAAACAAATTCAAAATGAAAATTTCCTGCCCTTTGTCCTTTAAATAGCCTAGTTTAATGGGACTGAGGGAAAAAATATTTTCTCTATTTGCATTTTCAAAATCCCTCTAATTTTAGGATTTCAGGGAATTTTAAATTCTCAAATAAGTCTCACAGCATCTCTCTGGGATTAGTTTCTGGTATTAAATTTACTCTTCTTTGCTTTTTCTGGGGTGAATTTAGAGATGCTGGTAGTTCAGCTCCCAGATGCCCGGCTCATCCAAGGAGACTCCTGGCAGGGGGCAGGAGAGGGTTTAAGAAAAGAAACAAAAGTCAGATTCCCCACTTTTCTTTACAACACAATTGAATAATCTTGTACCTGTTTAAAAGAATTATTTATATCTATTTTTGTGTTAACGTTTTCATGTAAATCAATTGTATGCACACAATACACAACCTAGATTACACAAATTTACACACTCTAAATAAAACTGGAATTTTTGAAACCACGTGAAAGCACTCAGATGGGAGAAAACAGAAATGCATTCTGGACATGCATTTGAGACTTTGCTGGCACTCCACAACAAGCAGTGCAGTCCAACCTCTGCTGAGACACGTGAGGTTTTGTCCCAGCAAAGAGCCAGGAAATCTCCTCACTAACAATCTTCTCCTGCTAAAGACAGGTGATGTGGCTGGACCATTCCTGTTTCTCAGGGCAGTAATAGGCATAGAAATGTTCTTAAATTGTCAGGTTTTAAAGTTCTTTCCTCTTTGTCTTCTACTTTTAGAGGTACAAGATGCCTTGAGTCACATTTTAGAGATTTCCTTTGTGGCTCAGAAGCTTATTTTCACTGAATCATAAACTCCCAGAGCAAGGAATAATCTTCCTAAAGAAGGGGGTTCAAAGAAACCAGTTGAGGAAAATTTGCCTTTTCCCTTGACTGCTGTGTGACATTGTTGTGTCTGAATGCTCCAAGTCTTCTTGAAAATTCTGTCTCAAGCCAAACAACACACATCTGGTGCTCCAGACAGTTTCCTGTTGTTGAGGTGCACCAAGAAGTGCATCACTCTATTATGAACATGCACAAACAAGGACCTGAGATCTCTTTTATCCCCAGGTGTTCATTCTCTCTGGAGGACTTTGGATATACAGCTCACTCCAGCACTTTGGAGAGGGCTCCTGTGCATACAAATGTGCACAGACACCACATGATATTTATTCATAGGAATAAAATCACATCCCACAGATACTCCATCATCAAACACTCTCCAGTGTGACATGCTTGCAAAAACAGCAACTGTGTTCATTAAGGATTAAGTGGCAAATGATTGTCTGGTTCAAAGAGTGTTTCAAATACTCAGATAAGGCCATGGCACATAGGTTTTGCCACACAGCTTTTAGAGATTGCACTTGAAAGAGTGGAGTGGTGGGGTAGGTATTATATTTTCTGTTATTCTTTCAGTTTTGTAGTACTTGCTGAAAATATGCATCCAACCCAAGTGTGATGCATGTCATTTTTATTCTGTCAAGCTGCTGTGGCTGTAGGAGTGCAGAAAGCTGGCAGCTTGTAAAACAGCTCTCTATATTCAGAACCTGCAAACATATAATCAGTGCTTGCTATGCGAGGAGTTCACCTTGCTTCAGTAGGTGCTGCAGAGATTTTTTCCATGGCCCTGCTTTATAAGCAGTGTTTTCGTATAAATATGCTAGAATTAGACATTAGCATCAGAAGTGAGGAAGTGGGAACACTGCTTTAATTCATCTAGGCTTCATCACCATAAAAATACGTCAAGCATTTCTTTCATGAAACTTAATGGGAGCATATAGATGGGATTTCAGTTCTGTAGATTTTTTTTTCTCTTCCTAAATAGTAGAATTTCTCTCAGAAAAAAAAAAAGTTAAACCGATTGTGGGGAGGGACAAAGCACTTTAAGTGTTATTAACCTCTTCTATTACCACTTTCAGTTGTGCACCAACACATGTAGAGACGACTTTCATTCATGAATGGCTGCAATCACTGAGGTATTTACTGCCTTTTTCAAATGCCTGTACAAATCAGTAGGTTCACTGCAACATCAATCCCTTGTGCTTCATCACTTGAAATCATTATGGGAGGCAGAATTTCTCGAGACAGTTCTTAGTGCTGAATCTCAGGATCAAACCAGGGAACTTGGATTTTTGTTGACACTTTGATTAGACCCTGTAGAAACGATGGCACTTTGAACTCACAAACAGATATACTGATATTCTACTTCCAGGTTGGGAAACAAAGGCAGTGAGAAAGTATCTTGCCCAAGGTCAAGCAGGGTAACAGTGGGACAGCCAAGAATCCCTCTCCTCCTAGACCACCCAAGCCTGAATCCTGAGGCAGCAGGGCTGAAATGCATCTTCCTCTCACCTTTAAACTAATTGGAGATTTTAGAGCTGAACTGAGAGAAACCAGTGCTTTCTTGACAGACTCTGGCACATGCATCCATCTCAATGCAGACAACCCACCAAACTTTTGAGGGACAAGGAACACTTATGGTGAAAAAAGCGCAAGCAAACCACACATGGACTTCTTTTCCAACAATTAATTTTTGTCTTGAAAAAATTACTGAGCTCTGTTTCTCTCAAACCCTGTAGTGACCCATGCATTGCAAGGCACAGTCTGACCCCTCACCAGAACCTGCAGAAATGTCTGTAATTTTGACAGTGAGCAACTGCCTTTCTACAAAACTTAGAAGAGGGAGCCCTAAGCCTGCAAGAGCCTTAAAAGAATCTGAGTTTGATAATGGGTAGATGTAATTACAGGTTCAGGTGCAGACTGCATAGCATTAGCCGGTGGCATCTCTGTTCTATGGTGGGTACCTGTTTCCACCATCTACAAATCCTTTTCTTGTTTTTTTTTGTCTCCTGCTCCCTGCCTCTATCACAGTGTGCCCGAGGGGTGCCAGAGTGGTGCCCTGTAGCGGGGAATTGGCTGGGAGGCATCATCTATGTAAAAATATGCATGAAAACAGCAGAGGGGGTTTTTTGCTTCTCCTTTTCTTACTCAGTTTCTAATCACTTTAAACAACTCAAAACAGTCAGACAGCTTCTTTTCAAAAATAAAAAAAAAATGTTTCTCTTGATCACTGTGATCCTTTGAACATGTAAAGTTAAATAATTTTTGTTGACTGTTAAGTATTCATCCATAAATCCTTTAATCCAACAACATTTTAAGAAAGCTAATATGTTTGTCAAGAAGAGAGTGGCGGGGTAAAATGAGCAAGAGAAAGGCTCCTTTCTGAAAAGAGAGTAGGTTATTACAAATTAATCTGCCACAGGTTTACTAAGCAAAACAGTTGTTTTGCTCATCATTTTTCAGGCGAGCCTCTCCGTGAATAGAATGCGGTTGTGGTTGGATGAATTTCCCCGGGCTGGCCGATGTGCTGAATGAAGGCATTGTGCGCACGGGGAGCGCAGCCGGCAGGTGGCGAGGGCTCCGCTCCGGGGCCACCTGGCTCACATCCTGCCCGAGGGGCACCAGCCATGCTTCCCTTCCCTGCGATGCAGCAAAAAGCTTTGCTGCGTTTGGAAATTTTGTGGTTTTTTCTATTTAAAGCTCTGGAGAAGGGAAGGGACCTGCATTGAGCTGTTTATGGGGTCAGCTGTGCTGGAGGGCACACGTAGAAGCAATTCCAGACCTGTTTTTGGATGGATCAATCCATTGTACCCAGTACTTACCTTAGCAGTGAGGGTGACAGCGCACAGCATCCCTTGGCTCCAGAAGGGGCTGCCCTGAAGGGAGCCTGGGTCAGCAGCAGCTCACAGGCATCAGGGCAAAGGGGTGGCTTCTTTCAGGGGCTGTATGACATTCCAAGGCCAGCACTTACCCACCCATGAGTAGGGCTCAGGGACACAGAGGACAGGATCAACTGGTTCTTATCAAAATAAATCATAAGCAAAGGTAGAAAACTGACGACATGTTTAATCCCCAAGCTGGAGGTGAAAGATCACTGGCTCAGACAACGGTGCAAGACTAGGAAATTGGCAGGTGAATTAAAAGCAGTCAATTTTACTTAAAAAAAAAAAATCTCCTAATGTTGAAGCGAGCAGTAAATGGTAAATGCAATCCCGACTGTGGGAGAGCCACACATAAATACATGTCCCCCATCTGCAGGACTGCTTGCTCTGAAGGTGTGTGTGCAGGAAGACTGATTCTTGCTCTTACACAAGAGGGGGTGAGGAACCAAGCGGAAGCAGCAGTGCCTGCCTTGGCCCCGGAGGTGTTGCTGGTTTGGTGACATAATTGACCAAAGGAATGTTTTGCAATCTGTTCCCAGCAGTGGCAGGACACAGACTGACAGACCCCACAGAGGTCTGTGGAGACTCCTTGGAGAAACTGGCAGATGGATGCAGAGAAATCTCTGAATGTCTGCACTCAGCACATGTGATGAACCAGACAGTTGGACAGACGGAAGCAGAAAGACCCTATATAGGTCTGTGACCCAGACTGCCTCATTTTGTGGCAGCTTTTTTCACTCTTTGTGGCCAGTACAAACAAAATTATGTTTTACAGAGATGCCAGACTGGATATCTGACTTCCACAGAGCATCCTAAAATTCTGAAACAAAACCCTTTCCCCTTGCTTTTGTTCCTAATTAGCACCCTGGAAGGAGGTGGCTGCAGTAAATTTTTAATTAGATTAGAAGAAAAGTAGTTATTTAGGCTGACCACATCCACTCAACAAAGTAGTACATATCTAAACTGATCAGAATCACACTGTCTGAACAATCCCTCTTTAAGCCATCTGTCTACAGCCTCGGGATCCACAACCAAATGTGATTTTTTAACCAGAGTACCAAAACAAGCCCCACGAAAAGGCAGCCTTCTTTCTGCAAGGCATTTTCACATGGAGGCAGGTGAGTTGCTGACCTTATGGCATCTGACTCATTTTAACAAGCTGCAGCAACTTCACCTGACACCGGGTGGCCTCCCCTAAGTGTGACATTTCCCCCTGTGCTTTGAAGATCAAAGGAAAGCAAAGATAACTTCCAGTTTTGTCATGGAAGCTAAAACCACTGCCCCAGGGACTATCTTGGGCCTCACTCCTCATTAGCGCTCAGCATTTCTCAGGCTCTTCCCAGGCGGAGCCCAGGGACAGCAGGACATTGTCCTATCACACCCAAGCTGGCAGGCTTCACCGGGGCAATTTTCACCCTTCGGATAACAGGCATCTTTATTATCTTTTCCAGCCCTCCAAGGAAGTGTCTTGCTGTTTATTCTACACGATCTCTCCTAGCCCTGGCCTGCTGTGCAGGCTGCCTCTTCTTGCATCCCCAACTCCCTCACAGAGGGAGGATGGAGGAGGAAATGAGAAACCGAGACGGGAACACTGAAGCCTCTTGGCAGCCTCCCCTGTTGTCTGCAGACATTTCCCATGTGTCCTGACAACCTTTCCCCAGGATTCCACAAGCCACAGTACTGAGTATGGCAGTAGCTGGCTATACAGAAATCTTCTCCTTCTCCCTTCTTCATGGCTGAAGCATATCCCCATCAGATCCCACACACAAGTCCAGAAAATCTCCTCTCAGCTGGGCTTAGTAATCAGAACTGCCAGGAGCCACTTTAACACTTAGCTCAGGGAACAACTTACCCTCCCTTCTCTCCACTGGTGGTCCCTGATCAATTCTCTCGAGCATATCCGCCTGCGTGTGTCATGCTGACTGCCAGAAAGCCAGCTGCTCCTCACAGCTGGATTCAGTAAACTGAACCATGTCAATGCTTTAGCACTCAGTAGCACAGATTTCTTGCCACCCACCCAGGGCTCCCATAGCCTGGCAGAGTGGCTGTGTCGCTGTCTAAAAGTGCTCCATAATTGGTTTTGTTTTTAACTAATACATTATATCCTGGGGGGAAAGAACAAAAAAACTCACCAAAAACACCCAAAATCAAAACCCCACAACAATCTTTCTCTTCTAATAAGGAGCATATGGACTCACAACAGCAGTACAATAAATACATCATGGTAACAAGATTTTGTGCTTAGGATAGTCTTTGTCATGGTCTAATATGCATTGCAAACATATAAAAGAAGCTTTATGTCTCTCTCAGAATGAGATTGATATCATTATCCCTCATGCAAGACAGCATGCAGAGACATACAGATAACCCTGTGAGAAACAATCAGAAAGAAATTCAGGTTCATTCTAGTACCAAAATGCTTCTCCCACAAGGAAAGCCACATCAGCAAAGCTCTGTTTTATCAACAGAGCAGAAATATCCTCTACACAAGTGAGCTGACCTGTGAAAAACACAGTTTTGCTGCTATAGTCCTTTTCTATATACTCAAGAGACCTGTCTGGTCAGCTTGGTCAGTCCAGGTCTCACTCACTTCCTTTATGCTTTTGACAAATGTAGCTGTGCCAGCAGTAGCAGCTGTATCACTTGCCCTGGAAATCCACAGGCAGAGCCCACAATTGGTCCCAGGCTGTCTGACCCCCAGGCTCTCTGTTAGCCACAGTAATTACTGGGGCAATGTGGGCATTGCTGGGGAGACCTCAGGCTGAAAGCATATCCAGGAGATGAGCACAGCTCTGCTCCATCCCTCTTAGGAATCTGCTTCACCCTGGCCAGCCGCTCGGGGCCCAGCTGGATGGAAGCTAATGGTCGTGCTGAAATTCATGTCAATTGATTTTCCAGTTAACTTGACTTAACATGATTGGAGGCATTAGAGCAGAGAGGATATACCCGTTGTTCCAGTTGAGTTTTGTAGACCTCAATTGTCATTTCAATGCAGAAGCAAGTTTTAGTTCTAGTTAGAACAAATGGCTCCTTAAAATAAAGATTTAATGGAAAGCTTCATCCAGGGCCTGGGCAGAATCCCATTGTGTTTGGGGCCCCTCTCCCCACCAAGGCAATAGGCTTTGGTTCAGGGCCTGGAGGCAGCTCACAATGTATGGACAATTTAATAAGGAGAGATGACTCACCCACTGTCTGCTTTACAAAGGAATCTCAGAAATGGAGTATCACTGTGACAGAAATAAACAGCTATTCACACACAGACTACCCCCTCACCCTTCCAAAAAAAAAAAAGAAAAAAGAAAAAAAAAAGAGAGGCCATAAAAATGACATTGTCATTTCACTTGGAAGATATAAACCTGGTCCAATTAACATTTATTCAAATGTTTAACTTTACTAACATGATTAGATCAGAAAACCAAATGTGGAAAAATGGTTATGCCAGGCAGGGTTTGAAGTTTGAATTGAGGCCTTTATCAATTTGCCTTTCATTTCTGAGCCTCTAACAGTCCCAGCAGAGCAGAAACCTTTACGTGGTGTCTGTTCTGAAGTCCTAGTCATGATTGTAGCAAGCATGGGCTAAGGCTGGGGCAGGATTTATACTAAAGGTCTCTCCCACTTCTCCTCATGCAAAGCATATCTTATGGGTCCCATGGATCCCATGCAAGTTTGTGTCCTAGTGATGCTTTACACCCATGAGCTCCCCAGCACAGGTCATATTCTGGGGTATGAGAGCAATCCCTGACAGAAATATGAGAATTCTCAGGCAATGCTGTCCCTGAGGCCCTTTAAAGTTCTTTCCCTCTTTCTATCTACCATGGACCCTCCTGATCTTGAGTTACTGCCTTTATGGGTTTGTTTGGTGTCCTTCTGGGATTCCCAGAAGCTACAAATGACAGGCAGTGACTTTGATAGGACAGGCTAGTAGTGAATGGGATATCTGCAGGCCATACCCCTCAATAGCTAGGCAATGATGGAAAAAGTGCTGAGCATTTCAGCTGTTACAGCAGAAGCCATTTGTCTTGGTAACCTTTACATTCCCTGCAAGTGTTCATAGGCAGGACACACAGGGCTGCATCACCACTGCTGATGGAAAACATGAATGGATTTGGTAAGCTTTACTTAGATGTCAGAGTACCTTGAATTTTGAAGATGAAATAAAAAGATTGAAATGACCCCAAAGTTTCTAATGCAGCGGTAAAATAAAGTAGGACTTTACAACTGAGGCCCTGGTGTCAGAACTCCATTTGATTTTCTCTGATGACTCAACCTATTTCACAAGCTATTTTCATATTCCTTATTTAGCAAACTTACTCATGTCTCAGTAAAAGCCTACGATGTGATAAAGCCAAGAAACCGTAATGTATGGTACTGGTAACACCTCCCACGTAAAAAAAAATCCTACTTCCATATTTATGTGGCTCTGCAAATTGGTTCCTGCCTTTCTCTCCCCAGAGAGTGAGCTGGCAGTGTGTCTACTCTCCAATTAACATGAAGCTGTGAAAAGTGAAGATGGAGGGTCAAATTCACCATACCTGGGGGCTCACACATTTTTTTTCCATGTTACAGACACATTTGGACTTTAGCTTCCCTGCAAGGCAAGTGTTGTTTTTAACATACAAATGACAACGCCTGCAGAATACCTTCTTCATTCATGCTTTGTCTCCTAAAAAAGGAAGCTCTCACCAGAAGGCAATAAGCTAAGAAGAGCTGCCTACCTTGTGGTGCTCGGGGACTAGGGATGGGCAGCTCAGGACCAGCTCACCATGGAGCAGGTCAGTTTTACTGGGTTTTACTGGTAAAGATGCAATTTCTACCTGTTGGAAAGCTCTTTAGGCAGAAAGAAGAAGCTGGAGAAAGCCTGTGCTTTGTAACCAGAGTAGACTGCAAATCACACCAGCAAATGTATGGACTAAAAAGACTCTTAGGGACACTTAAGGACAGCACCCACTCATCCAACTCCACCCTAGATTTCTTCACAATCTGATTTGCAATGATGTAAAGATAAGAATTTTTTTTGTGGCAGTTTCTTGAATGCTTTTTTCCCTTGGAGACAGAAAGGAAAGGCAGCATGTACAAAGCAGAGCCAGAGGCTGAGCAACTGCTCTCGTGCTTGCAACATAACTGCTCCTTGCAAGCCTAAAAGAAAGGGACCAAAAACTACATGGCACAGGCCATGTTCAGTCCCCCAGGATCTGAAACAAGAGGCTCTGAGCTGGGGGCAGAGGTCTCACACTGGCCCTGAAGCAGCAGAGCAGGCACCAGCATGAGCATGGGAGCACAACCCTCTGGGAGGCATCATTTGCATCCCACTCTGACTTGGATGCTGGAACTTACTTCTGCCAGAAGGAGAGTGGATTGAGACCAGCCAAGAAGAGGGGACCCCTGCCCTGAGCAGGAGCATAAATGTGGGTTTCCTGTGTCCAGGCATGACAATAACTCTTCTTCAGGCTCCCACAGGGCTGTGGCCTTCTATCCTTGCTGAATCGCAGCACAGCATCTCCCCCTGCTAACACTATCCACCAACACACACTGCTTAAAGCCTAGGATGAAATCTCCCTTCCAAACACAAAGCAGCTCCCTCCCCTCTTTACCTGGCTCCTCCACCTGGTCTCTGATCTTTTCCAGCTGCCTTGGTCAAACCTGTCAAGGTCAGCAGCCTCTCTGTTAACCCCTTCAGCTCACTGCCTTATGCCCTGCAAATATTCTATCATTGGCTCTGCAGAGGGTTTCAGCTTTCTCATCCTTAAGAAACGTCTGGTTGTCCGTCCAGAAGGGTTTAGTGCAGTTTTAACAAGACCTGTTGGCTGCTGTGTTTCTGTCCAAGTTGTAGCTCTCAGTATAGTGTGGACATGGCCATTCTCACTAAGCTCACCAGCCTTTCTGCTTGGGTGCTTGTGTGGGCTGAGAGGCAGAAAACCTTTTCCAGAGTTCCCCAAGGGGACCAATCAGGTCTTCCAGAAAATTAATTGATCTGCTCTTACTAGATCATCTGCTTTATCTCCCTGGCTGCTGGTTCCCATGTTCAGGTTTCCCAGAGCCCAGGCAGGGCTGCTGACACATCCTTCTGACACTGGGGAAGAAATGCAAGGCACATCTCCAACAAGACCTTCTCATCTGTCAGATTTGCTTCCCTGGGGGTAAGGAGTTACAAACGGATGCCTATGTGCACACATGCTGTGTAACCCAGATATTTGCCATAGATTTTTCAACTTGATAATTTGGAATTGCAGATAATAAATGTGCTGCAGTGACAAGCCAGAAAAAGCCTAGAAAATTCAAGATGAAGAGGGGTATGAAATGCATCAGACATGCTAGTACTTCTAGCTTAATCTTTTTTGCATTTAAAAAAGTGAAAAGATGAGTATTACCCACATGCCCTGGCTCCTGGCACCCAGAGGTGCTGTGTGCCACAACAAGCTTCACTGTAAGGACCGGGGTATGTAGCATCCCTTGTCACGGGTAGGAAGGAAGTGGGGGCTGTGCCTAGTTCAGATTTTCATCTTCAGCGAGATGGCAAATCTTATATAAAACATGCATGAATCAAAACAGAAGTGCCTGCCCGGCTGCTGGGAAGTGACGCCACCGTGACTCATGTCATTCTGTTTAAAACAATCCTCCCCCTCACCTTCTCCCCTCTGTAGTGATGCACCTTGGTGGCTTTTCAGCACACAGCACAGTGATACTTTCCCATCTCTTCTACCTTCTCACACCACTTTTACACCATAGTGTTCTTCTTAGGTGACCTCTCCTGCCACCAAGCTCTCCCAAAGCACTCTCGCAGATCACTCCAAGTACAACAAGCAGCTTTATTTTCCTGGCATTTTTTCCTTTATTATTTTTTACACACCATAAAAACCATTGCAGGTTTTCATTCACATTCACGAGATCTCTTGGAAATTATTGCCATTTCCCATACATATTACATATCAAAAAATAATAAAAAGGTCAACAGACATAGACACTCATTCTGAACTCCCTGTGGACACAAAAGCCAATGAGAACAACACAGAAATATTTTTTTTCTGGACAAAGGCTGACTAGAGGTGACCACACGCTCTAAGCAAGTCACATAACATTGAAAAAGACCACTTGACCACACACGATACACAAATGGGAACACTTGGGAAGGGATGGAGAAAAAGTTGTCTTGGAGCTGAGAGCTTGTCAGGTTTTTTGGTGTGAAGTCCAGCAGTTACAGTGTTTTACAGTGTTATCTGATGGGATGAGGATGTGATGAGGATTGTGGAGACATTCAAGTATTCTAGGGCTGTTCTTAAATAACAGATGGGAGGATAATAGCTCAGCAGGGTAGCTGATGGATGTTAACTCCCTGCTCTACTTAAAAGCACATCCAGTACAAAGGCAAATACAGAAGTACAGGAAATGCCACACCTGAATGGACCCAGTGGTCGGGGTTGGTATCTAGTTACACTGTGGACAATACCTGACACTTCAGAGACTGGAGCAGAGAAGGGATTTCGACCTGGTTGTGCAACAGTGTCCTGGAAAAGGCACTCCCTCTCCCCACTCCAGCCCTTTGCTACCTGAAACATAACACAGAAGAGGGGAGGAGGAAAGCCAGAGAAAGATTTAAACAAATATTCACTCCCACCACCTCTGTGGTTGCAAAGGTAGTGCTTTTTGTTTTGCTTGCTTCCCCGCTGCTGCTGTTTATTGCTTGAAACTTTAAATAAGGGTCTTTTCAAAAAGAAGATTGGAAGGAGATAGGAACTGAGAACATACTAAACAGATTTCTCTTTTTTCCCCAGGAATCTGGAAATACAGTAGTGGGTGCACGTTGTGTGGTTAAAAACCTAAAAAAGCACTTTGTATTTTTTTTAAAAAAGGGCAATAAAAGTTCAGAAAACTTGCCATGCTTAGACCACTTGCATCTTACAGCATATGGGAAGTATGACCCATGACAACCACTCCATCTCAGAGTAAGTGGATGAAGTTTCTCTATTGCACATTCATGAAATGTTCTTGTTGGGGATCACAGTTTGGATCAGGACCACTCCAGCTCTGGCTTCCCCGGTGTTCAGCAGGATGAAGATGCCGTCATTGGGCTGAGCTTCAGCTGGTGGACAGGAGAGTGGATGGGCACAGAACTCAACACTGAGGTAGGAAAGGCAAAGCATGAGCCCTCAAAGTTTTTACCTAAAGTCAGTTCCTCTGCAAAGAAAGATGCAGCTTCTCTCTTGCATGAGGTGACGGGGGGGCTGGGCGTGGAAGACAAGATCTCTGACTCGTATTGTAGCAACTGGCCCATGAAACCAAAGTTTGGTGAGATCAGGCTCCGGCGCTGCTTGATGTAATCGAAGGCTTCGTCCAGGCGCAGCTTCTTTGTCTTCATGAGATAGGCCATGCAGATGGTGGGGGAGCGTGAGATCCCCGCCTCGCAGTGCACCAGGATCTTGCCGCCTGCTCGCCTGACGTAGTCTGGGGGGAAAACCATTGCAGACATCAGCTGTTGTTGGGGATGGAGAGGATGCTGTGACACACCCAGGGCTGGGGGGCACAGCCAGTCTGCCAGCAAGGGCAGACATCACGGGTGACATGGAGATTAAAAGACGAGCGGGACAAAATCCAGCTTGTGGTGGACCTGAGCTTGGTTTCAGAATCTGTGGATCTCGATTGGGTTCTTTTTGCATTTTTTAGGAAAGTCCATCCCTGTCTCTTTCCTTGTGCCTACTTCTCTTTTGGAACAACTGACATTGAAGAACATGGTGATGCAGGCAGTGCTGTACTGCATTTCTCTGCCTGCAGCTCATATATTGTGTAAAGCTCAGCCTGGCCAGCCTTCCACTACCTGGTCACTCAAAAACTGCAGGGGCTCTCGTCATTGCTAAAAAAGCATTTTTTAAAAAGTATTTTTCTTCAAAATCCTAACTGCCTGCTTGGCCAGTTGGCAGCAAACAGCAGTACCAGGAGGTTCCCTTGGGTGGAGAGGCTGAGCTCAGTCCCTGGGGCCTCACCACAAAGCACACAGGCACTGGTAGGCAGTTGCTAATTACAGCCTGGTTAAAGGATGCTTGGACTTAAGTCAGGATATAAATGGCTTATGCAAAGCACCCATTTTACACAACAGGAGCCACTGTGGTTACTCACACAACACAATGATTGTTATTAGATTAAAGAGAATGTGCTTAAAATAAGCCCTTTCCACACAAAAACACTTTTCAAAACACAGACTTTTCTCTGCTCTATTGCCTTGAACAACGTGTTCAAGCTCCAATTTATGGATAACTGTGAGTGTAGGGCTCAGGGAAGCACACAGAGCTGAGGAAGTTATCATTTGCTTGCCTCCAATTGTCTGCCAGGGGACTGCCACCATGACCAGTTATATTTAGCTACTGCACAAAATAAGGAGGACATGGATTTGAGTCATCCCCAGCATCTACACCACACACCCAATTTTAAAAGAAAGTGAAAATTAAAGTCGTCCTCAAAGTCTGGGAAATTTCCAAGTGACTCGGCATCTATCAGAAGGGGTTGAGGATAGGACAGAAAGGTGCCATAAATTATTATTTCCCTCAAAGGTGTGAGATGTCCCTTGCTGGGAAGGGGAAGGACTCAGAGAGCACCCTCAGGTCAGGTTTTTGTAACTGCCTGCACCCTTGAAGGACTCAAACTCAGCTGAGCAATGAGCCCAGCAAGTCTGTAACTGTGTTTTGTTTTATTTTATTTTATTCTCTTTCTTGCTTGAATATTCCTGGAGAGCAGCAGCACATTTCAGCATGATCTGCACCCAAGCTCAGACTTCTCCACCCCACCAAACCATCTTGTGCTTCTCAGGGAGAATCCTCTCTCTCCTGTGGTCCCTGGCACTCTCATGTTCACTCACCCACTCAGCCAGATGCCGGAAGATTTGAAACTGAGTAGCACAAACTTTTCTAAAGGCCTCCTCATTTGTTTGCATTGGGGTATTTGATTAAAGAGTGAGATACCAGTATGATCAAAAGGAGGAATGGAAAGAGCTCTGAGATAAGGGGTGACAATGGATTTCTAAGACCCCACCTTTGGGATATTCAGCGTGGCAAGGCAATAAGATGACTCTGCTTTACCTGATTGTTATTGAGTCTGGCATGCAAGTCCAAGAACTGGGATTTTTTTCCTTCTCAAAATTCAGTAGACTTCAATGTGTATTTTACTTTAAAATTAATTAAATAAATTTTAAATTTATTTTAAATTGTAAATGAGTTTCGAAATATATGAAGATCTGAAAATTTGTTCATTTGTACCTACCAATGAAGTCTATGGCTTCCTGGAAGTGAGAGCTGATGTCTGCTGTGTGACTGTCCTCCACTGGGATCCACTTGTAGCAATACTGGTCTTTGAAGGACTCTGAGCTTTTCCTGGAGACATTTAGCAGGGCTGTGATGTGCAGGTTGGCGAGAAACTCACACTTGGAAGCATGATAGGCACTACCAAGGTAGAGAAAAGGCAGGATTTCGACTGGACCACCCTGGAAGACAAGGAGCAGAATCATGTAATTATTTTTTCAAAAATGGTGAGACCCAAGAATGACCAAGGGAGCCCATGGAGGTGCCTGCTCCCTCCCTCTCTGGCTTTTTTCGACCCCAGTGCTGCTGGCCAATGAATCAGTCCCACGGCAAAGCCCACGCATGAAAAATGTTTTAATTTTCTTGTCCGCATCTGCAAGGTGAAAAGTCAGACCCAAACCACTGGTGTGCAGGATGTTTGTGGATTACTTTAAAGTGCTGCCCCTCACAGTGCATGCAAAGTGGTGCCCATTCCCACTGAGGCTTTACTGAAATAGGGCAAGGCAGGGAGGAAGATTAGGACAGAGGAAGAGGCTGCTTTGGCTCAGCCAGGGCTTAGCCCCTCTGATCACATCTTCAGAAGTGAAAGAAAGCAAAAAAATGGACATAGGCTCCCCATTGCCCTTCACCCCACCTCTCTGGAGCACAGCACCTGCTGTGTCACCCCCCCAAGACGTCATCTCAGTTCCTCCTTCCTCAGCACAAGCAAAGGCTGGATGACGAGACAGTGAAAGAAAACCCACTGTCTGACACCGCTTTCTGAGCTGGCAGGTAACTTTCCATGATGCACAGGAGCTGCTGCCATCCCCCAGCTGCAAGAAACTGCCTTTCCACTCCCCCTGAACTGCCCACAGGGTGAGTTCCCATGCATGGGGGACGGCTGGCAGCCAGCCAGGGTGGCAGGAGGGTGCCTGGTGTGGGAGGTACTCCCAGGAGAGCAGAGAGGCATCACAGGGGGACTCCCCTGAGCAGCAGGAAACGCACGCCCTGGCGGAAGCGTCCTGACCGCAGGGTGACATCTCGGAGAACACATCATCCCCGGCTGGGTGGGCACACGATGACTTCCTCTGTGGAAACCCCACTTCCCCAGTCCAATGGTGGGTCTGGCTTCCCAGAGGCACTGGCCCTTTGCCAGCCTTAAAATCCTCCTGGGATCTCACAGGAGTTGTGGGCAAAATGTGCTCCTTTGTCTGCTGGGAAAGTGCCACTCCTGGCTGCCTCTCCCCTGCCCATTCTCAGTCTCCTGTGGAGGTGAGAGCAGCTGATGGCTCATGCTGTCTGAGTGTGTGATAACAGAGTTCATAAATACAGTTTTGGGGCTAGATACAGTGTTTCACCTCCTTCTGTCACCTAATTTTGAAGCCAGGCAGAGATGATGCTGACCAGAAGCACACAAGGGCTGCTAATTCAGCACACAGGCCGTCACCCTGGGCTGTGACAACTTACTGACTGCCCACAGCAGCACCAGGGCCACTGACAACCCTGCCAGCCTCCAACAGAGCCTGGTGGCAGCAGGGAGAAATCCCGAGGGGAGGGCCACCCACTACAGCCGTGACACACACCTGGTCGTAAGCAGGTTTGTGGTTGGCACTCTGCTTCTCACAGTGGCTGGCGAGGTTTCTCTCTGCCTCCATCCTCTCTGGGGAAATGAGTTTTCCATTCACACAGCACTCAGGATATTGAGAGTTAAAGGTTTCGTATCCTCCTGGGGAAACAAGAAAAAGAAGGATATGAATATTTACCCTCCCAAGGCTTACTTCAGCTGAAGGAATGACGAAGCTCCAGCGCTTGCAAGCAGTGAGGTAGCAGTGCCAGCAATGAGCTCCAGGGGAGGGTCACGAAGGATAGTGGTCCTCTGAGAAAATGGGTTTGCTTAAAAGACTTTGGGCACCCAAGGAAAAACCAATACCATTGATAATTATTAACTTGCTAAAACCCAGTGAATCCAGACTAAAGCTGTTAGCAAATGTAATTCTGTAAGTCTAGCAACCATTAACTCCCGTACAGTGGGGACTAAATTCCTCCCCCTCTTCCCGACCCAGGTTTTATACACGAGCACTAAATTCCAGCATTTGAGGCAGAGATTCCTGTACTCAGAAGTCATCTTTTCTAAACTTGTCATTAATATATACACTGTGAAAGCATACAAAATATTTTATTTGCATTTTTAAATGGACATAAACACAAGAGGGGGTTGCTTGCATCTGTCTCATTAATCACCACAATGCACGAGACAGTGAAGTAATGAAGATGGTCCCACTGAAACCAATCTATTAAATAACAGCTATAAAACTTAATGAAATCCTGTGACAGCATTTGACAACTGAATAGCCCCACATGAGCTATTCTGCACGGTTAAGTACTGCGTTCATTTCATTCAGTGCGCTGCTAATGAAAGGGAATTAATCCTATTACTACATTGTTACTCAAAGTTTGTCGTCAGCTAAATGGTTGCCTGTGTTCCAGGCTGGGAATATTCTGCCTGGAAGCACATCATCTCCAAAATGAACCTAGATAAGTCAGGTAGCAGAAGCAGCCTGGAAACGTCAGTGGCGTGCCACATGTCTGCCACCTGTGCTTTTTCAGAGCAGGAATGAATGGCTCATGAGCAGCTCCATTCAATAATCCTTCAGTGTGGCCCTCAAGTAAACAAGGCTTGGAAGGCACAGCCTCCTGCTGTGATTCATTCACCTGCCACTGTTTCACCCTGATAAGCTGTGTCAGTGTGGGTGCCAGGGTGCAAGGACGGATTTTGAAACAAGGCAAGTGCTGAAGATCAGAGCAGCCGCAGGACCCTCACTGCCAGGGCTGGGTGGTACAGCCACCTCTGACAGTGCAGCCCCACAGTGCCGGTGTCTCATCCGTTTGCAATGTTTGAGTAGATGTGTGCTCAAATTTGTGACGTGCTACTGTCGCCTACTCATTCCTGCCATGGGGTCCTCGTGTTGCAAGTGGCCAGCGTGATCCTAAGCCCACTGAATGGGATGTAAGTCTGTTTTCACACAGAGGGCAGGAGAGCGACTTTACAGTAAATGGGCAGTCAGCACCTGCACCTTTCCTCCTACCCCAGCCACATTCTGCCAGCTCACAGCATGAGGCAGGAGTCAAAGCAGTCAAGTGACCGTGGACACCGTGGTGGAGGTGGGAGGTGTTTGATAAAATGATATCTGCAACAACTGGGTTGAAAAAATGATATCCCTAGCAACTCACAGTGTGAAATAACAACAAACACATGAAGCTCTACAGAGTTCTCTGATCTCCAACTGCCCTTCATGGGCTGAACTTTTAAACCCTCTTGTTTTGCATAGCTGACCTTATATTTCCCCAACCTCCCAGCCACTGCCATCACATAGGAAAAATATGTCCAGTTTATATAAATAGCCATGATCTCTATTTACGCCCTTTATTGTTGTTTTTACTCTTGAATGAACACAGAAATCTGCTCCAGCTAAACAGGCATGCATGTCTCCTGTCTCTTGGGGCAGCTAACACATGCAGCTGCTGAATGGTTAATTACAAGCCTTGGGGATCAGGATATTTGCAGGCCATTCTTACAGTGAGTCATCTGCTCATCCCATCCTCCAGCAATCTCCTCTCTTCCCCCTCCTCACTCAACCTACCTTCCCTGAGGTCATTTCTGCAAATACTCAGTTGCTCATCATGGAGAGCTGAGCTGCACTTCCGTTTTAATCAATAAGCAATAGAATCGTTATCAGCGCCAGGGGAGGATCCGTTATTTTATCTTTCTTTTCCCCTGACACACAACCACTCTCACCGTGCTGGGGCTGAGCTCACCCAGAGTGAAACTGCACCTACACAGATGAAAAATTCGACCCTGCAAGCCAGAAAGCACAGAGGGAACAGGGCCTGGCGTGCAATGAGTCAGTTCCAGCTGCTCTCTCAGGGACCAGATCCTCAGGATCTTGATGACCTCCTTATATCTTACAGCCACGAGACCCCCTAAGCATTTAAGTAGCCAACATCTCCTCCCAGCTCTCCATGCCTAGGGAGAGCAGGAATATCAGGGGAAACATCAAGGAGGATTTTTCCTGGTGTTTTTACAGCCTATTATTTGTGAAGCTGGTAGCTGAGTTTTCCAAAGGACCCTTTCTCCCGATCAGAACTCAGTGTTCCAGCGTGATTTATATCCCCGATATGCCAAGGAAATTCTCCCAGGCCACAACAGCTTCCTGGGGGTCTGTGGCCCCAGTGAATCACCAGTGCTGCCCACTGAGTCATGGGCCTGAACCCCAAGCACTTCCAGCAAAGCAAAAGGAAACTGCAGCAGGAAAAGGAGGAAACTTTCTCATACAGTGAGAGGAAATGTCTTTAGTCTCCAATAGACAGGCTCTCAAGATAAGACACTTCACAATTCACAAGATGCACAAAGCAGAGCCTACACTAACCCTTCATCCTGGATAAACTGCCCACAGCCAGTCACCACTTCAAAGTGTGGGGCTGATACACGAGGAGGAAAGGATGATCGTGTGGCCAAACAAGCAGTTTGAGAGTCAGCAGAGTTTAATTCGGCCCCTAGTTTACCTCAGACTTCCCACCATGACCCTGAAGATATTTCTCCACTTCTAGTTTAGTGTGGTCCCTAAGGATTTGAATGCCACAGCGCCAGTATTTCTATCCTCCAGTAGCAGAATTTGTGCTTTTGTGGTGACTGTCAGATCCAGCAAAGGCTGACAGCGACTGGACAGAGCCAGGGGGGGCGGAAAACAGTCGGGGAGCATCCCCCAACCTCGGTACCAGGCAATACACAGCCTGAAGATGCCTCTACCCCAGCGGGAGGTCATTACAGAAGGCAAAAACCGGGTACATCAGGATAAAAACTAATGATAAAAGGCTTATTAAAAGCGAATTAACTCTGGCCCATTAGAACACAGAGACAGGCTTTATTCAAGAAACATGGCCTTGTTTTCCCCTCCCTTTTATGGCCTCATGGTATGGCAAGGGGGTTTTTGGAAACTCCTGTCTCGGCGTGGTGCAGCTGCGGGTGCGGGGCTTGGGGCGGGAGCGGCCCCGCCCGGCACGGCCCCGCTCCCCGAGCGGATGGGGCTGAGCTGGGAACACCGAGAGAGAGGGCAGAAGGACAAAGGCGCTGCCAGGAGTGGGGGGGAGGCAGAGGCGAGAGGACAGGCAAAGGGCGGGCTGCTATGCTCGCTATGCTATTTATCGTTTTATTAGCCCCGGTTGCACGGAAGGAAAACAAAGAACCGCAATCGAAGGGCTGTATACACGTGAGGGGAGGAGGTGTTTCTGTCCCCTGACGAGCCCCGGAGTTTCGGCTCTAGGTTTCCCCTGCCGGGTGGATGTGCCCGACGGAGAGAAACCTCTCCGCCCTCGGTGGAGGGGCGGGCATGGGTCTGAGGGTTTCGGGGGCCCAACACGGGTGTCCCTGTGTCACCGGGAGGAGAGAGAGTAGCGGTGGCCTCGTCTCTCCTCACATCCGCAGCGCTGATTTTGTTTCCCACGCAGCGCCGAAATCTCTCCCCCTTTAATAATCTGCAACTTCTGCTGTTCTTTACCGATATTCTCAGCTTTTCCCTCAGCCTCTTAAATGCGTGGCGGGGGTGAGCGGAAAGGCATTTCGGCTCAGCCCGCAGAGTCTATCCGGGATTTATTTTCAGTAGGTGGAAAAGAAACAAAATCCCGGCGTTACCTCCCTGCCCTCCACCAATAATCAGGTTCACTGCAGGGCGAAGGGCAGGGAGAGGGAGCCCCTCGGGGCCGCCGCCAACCAAGGCAGCTTTGGGGGGGTCGATCTCGCCGCTCTCCCCCAGCCCCTGTCCCTCGGGTCCCCGCGATCCCTCTCACCTTTCAGGAAGCAGACCCTGGCCCCGGCCTCCGGCAGGCTGGAGAGCAGGGCATTGAGGACGATCTGGGCTGTGCTGTCCTTCTTCAGCTTCTGCCAGTGGCCCGTGTCCTGGTCCAGCACCACCACGGCCGCCAGGCGGGCGGTCCCCGCCGCCCCCTCGCCGCCCAGCAGCAGCCGCGCTCGGGCGGCCGCGTCGGGCACCACGAAGTGCAGGGGCACGGCCCCGCCGCGGGCCCGCCGCATCACCACCGAGTTGAGGTTGACGTTGAGCGAGCCGCGGAGGCAGGAGGCCGAGTAGGACAGGTAGGGCCGGCAGTCCAGCACCAGGCAGCGGGAGGGCTCCTTCCGCAGCAGCTTCCGCAGCTGCCGGCAGTCGAGGGACGTGACTTTCATGCCGGCCGAGGGTCGCGCCCCGCCGCAGCCGGGGCAGGAACGGAGAAAGCGGCAGGAGGGTGCCCGGCGCTAGCGCGGAGCCGGCGGCGATGGGACGGGACGGGACGGGACGGGAGGGACTGAGGCACCGCGGGGCCGCACGGAGCCCGGGCAGGGAATCCCGGCCGGCGCCACCGGGCATTTATATGAATGGGAGGCCGGGCCGTGACGACACTGCCCAAATAAGGGGAGTGACGCGCCCGCCTCCCAAACATGGACATCCCCCGCCCCGCGCGCCGCCCCCTGGCGGGGATCCCCTCCCTCCCTAGCGGCGGTAGGTCAGCATCGGAGGCAGAGGAAGCTGAAAAACGCTGCAAAAATTCTCCACTCATCGCCAAGGCTCATCCCGACAGCACCCCCGCCCCCTCCCCAGCGCGTCAGGAGAGTAGGGAAGCGTGCCGGGGGGGCGGAGGAGAAGGAGGGAAGGGAGGAAGGAAGGGCAGGAGTGGGGCAGGCTTCTCGCACCAGGTTGCGAATGGAGTTTCAGTTCCCTTTATTCCCCCCTCACTGTGTATCCTCACCACCAGAAAAGCCTGAGTCCAGGCAGGCCTGCCTGCGAGAGCTCTGCTGCTCGCGGGATGGAAGATGCTCTCTCCTAGATCCCCTCGGAAAGAGCTGGGTCCCCTGCTTAGGCCGTGGTTTGCATTTAGGCAGCTTTGGCAACCGAGTGATCAGTGAGAACTGCCTGGGGAATGCCGAGGATGCCCTTACTTAGCCCAAGGTTTCCAGTCTAAGGAACAAAGAGTGACAGACCGGGACAAAGCAAGGTGTGCCATTTCTGTAAAATTAGTAAATTCTCTAAAGCAATGGGAGGGAACAAGGATGAGAGGGCCACCTGCACCATAAAAATTGCTGATATGGCTGTTTGAGGGGAGGGTCCCTTTTCCTGTGGCTGCAAGATTGTGTCTCAAGGACTTGCAAGACTTACACCACAGACCGCTGACTGTGCCTGGGTCCAGAAATCATGACACTAAGACACACAGGAATTAGGAAATTTGTCACTTGCCCTTTCATTGTAGACAGTTTTGTAAAGAGACCAAAACGATGAGTGGAAATTCCTAGAAGTTAAGCAAAAGGATGAACTCCAGTCAAGCTCATTACAGCCCAGGCAGATGACAGTGGATCTATCTAAGAGCAGGCTGTCATTTATTCTGATGGTGCCCTGAAAGAATGCTCACCTCAACAGCAGGCAGGAAGTGCCATCTCTGCCTCAAATTGCCTGCAGCTGAAACAGAGAAGCATGAAAGAGACTGTATGGAGAAAACGAAGAAAACGTTCAAGCTGATCGAAAGAATGGCAGCTACTGGTTTTGAAGCGACTCCTCCTCCTCTTCCTCTTTCAATCCCCCTACAGTCCTCCCATCTGTCTCCTTCTAACCTGACCCCCCCTCACTCCCCTCCTCTGAGTCAGCCAGGGTATGAGATGGAATAAAAATAGAAGTAGCCTGTGGGTAGGGGCAGATGTTCGCAGCACATCTCAGCGTGGGTGTTGTCTTCACCTGGCCAGTGCCATCTCGGCAGCCTGGCTCCTTCCCTTTCTCTGCACCCACCCTGGGAGGCAGCTGGCCATGGTCAGAGCCACATGGCTGGGTGAGACCCACGTGCCAGCACGGTTCCTGTCAGAACCAGATCACCACAGCTGTGCCAAAAACATTCGCATGGACTAGATGAGAAATTTGGCATAGGCAGGGGTGCTGTGACCTAGTCCCTAGCTCACACAGGAAACCTCTCCACCACCTGAACACAACCTGCCTTTCCTGCCACTCAGCCCCCAGCTTCAGGGGCCACCGCTTCCTCTCTGAGAAGCAGCCTGCTTCCCTTGGGACTCAGACCCCAGCTCAGCTGGCAAACTGGTCCCAGTGGGGCATAGGGAGAGGAAGAGGTGCTGTGAGCAGATGCTGGCGTGCTCCTCCCTCCTGAGAGGAAGGAGGGGGCCAGCACATTCACAGTATCATTTCCTCTCAGGAAACCCAACTGAAATGTGGAGGGGTGAGAAAGAGAGCTTCTTCTCCCTCCACGCTCCTGCCTGAAGCGATACCTCTGAAGCCGGGGCAAATTACTCCAGCCTAGAAAAATCAATTCTCTGGGGAGTACCTGAAGTTTGGCCTGCTGGCAGGTGTATATCACCAGACCTGACCTGCAGCTGACCTTCCTCCTTTTACACGCCTAATGCTGAGCATCCAAACAACTGCCTTTCAGTAGATTACAGCTCTACTTTTGTTTCTTAATGGAGTGAGTCATGACCACCTTTTTATTAGGAGAAAATAACAAGGCTAACAACAGCAGTACTAATGCTTCCTTCGCTGCAGGGTGCTGGATGCAGTGTCCCTGACTTCTCTGCCCACCAGCAAAATGTCTCAGTTGTACTTAGAAACAGATGAGCAATCGGGGCTGATGCTGTCAGGGCTGTGGGATGGACATGGATACTCTTTCCTGCTGGAGCAGCTCCTTCATTTGTCGGATGCTTCCAGCCAGAGTAAAGAAAGGGCCTCGATTCCTGTAAATGGAAGTGGTTGAGTAAATTAAACCACTCTCTGCTTTAGGTAGGAAATTCCCCTCCTCCCTGCAGCATTTTACATCATTCCCACTTAGGTTCTGCTGCGTCTCTCTGCTCCTCCTCCCGCTTCCCCCGATAATCTCCCAGACTCTTTCGGCCTTTGTCTTGGGATTCTATCGGGACTTTCAGATCAGCTGGTCCTTTCCTTTTCTTCCAGGCTGTGTTTCCCCTAACCTAGCTCATTCTTCCCTTCTCCCCTCCCCACCTCCTCTGGGCTCTTTGTTTTTGCCTGTTCTCAGTGCTGCGAAGGGAAACTTTCTCTCTGCAGCTGGGGAGTGGTCGCCCCATCTCCCGAGGGGTGCGGCTGGACCTCCACCCCAGGGAACAGCATCCAGCAGGTATTGGCCAAGAGTGAAAAACTGCCCTTTGGAGAGAATAAAACTCAAACCAGCTTTAAAAGGAGGCTTACATGAATAACTGAACACCATTTCTTGAGAAGCAAAAGAGACAGGCTCAGCCAAGTTTTTAGGGCTTGACTTGCCTCAGCTGAGACATGGGACGCCCTGTCCTGGGTGTTACAAATGTGCTTGTAATTCCAAAGCGTTAAGACCAAGCCTCAGCAAGACCAAAGGTGAGAGAAAGCCAGCGAGCTCCTGGAAAGGAGACTGAGGAGAAGGCAGACCAAAGATCATCCAGGAGACAGATCAGGGAGGTGTTATAGAGAGTAACCTGAATGCCATGAAGTCCTAGTCTTGGGCTTGAGCTGCATCATATCCCTGCTGGGGAACAATCCTGAACCCACACCCTCCTGTTAGTTGTGAAATGCAAGAAATTCCTCAGATGAACAAACCCATAGCACAAGGGAGCATAGAAGATGGGTTGGCATTTCTTTAATGTTATTAAGTTTTCCATATAATCAGTTTCTAATTTTGGAGTGGCTGATGTCAAAACACAGGACAAGCAGTGAGATAGGTTTGTGTCAGTAAATGGAGAGCCTCAAGACACACTCATACCCAGGGCTAAGATCAGCTGAACAGCGGCAATAGGAGATTGTCAGACTGAGACCTCATCGGTGTCATGACTTGGTCACTCTTGAGATGAGGTCTAGGATCTAAGATCAGATCATGATCATTCATCTCATTATGAATTTCTCTCAGTCTCCACAGAGCACCTGTTGCCAAAAGCTGATTCTACAGGGTGAAAAGCGCTATCAGATGCAGACAGGAGTTGCCTGCACTCAGCATTCTGAAAATTAGGCTGAAAGGGAATCTCAGACTTAGTCTGATTTTTACCTGACTCATGCCTACGTGACTGTGACTGCACCGACTGCTGTACGCTGCTGTCAACAGCTACAGTCAGGAGTGAAAGAGGAATCAAGCAAACCTCCTGCCACCTTTTAGAAGCCTGTTCTTTCTGTTCCACTAGCTGGTGGCTTAAAACAGGGAATCCATCTATCTGCACAATCAAGTTTCAATTTCTCTGCTTGCCTGATATGGCCCACAGCATCATGAGCCATATTAATGGAGCACTTACCAGACCCAGTTATGAATGTAAAGAACCCGTCTTTCCATTTTCAACCACATACTATCCCTGGGGTAGCTGCAGTAATTGCTTACATGGGAAAATGATTTCTGTAGTTAGCTGCCTTTAATGTGAGACAAAACCCTTTTGTTCTTTTATCAACTTGCCAGTTCTCATTTGTTCTTTTCTCTTCCTGCTGCTGCTTCCCCACATGCATTTCTTGTCTTCTCATCCTGTCTCTTCCCTTTTCCTGGATGTATTTCCCAGGAACCTGCTCCTATTCTGCACTGGCAGATCTCCCTGCATTAACACAGCTATCACCAGCCTGGCTGGGCTTTCACTCACATCTCCCAGCTATTTGTGCCCAACTAACCTGTCATACTGCAAGTCCTTGTTTGTGGTTATTGCTTCTTTAGACTGTTGTGAGACACCAAGTGACATAAAGTATTCCTACATATGCTGTTTAATTGGCTACTGGGACAAGCATATCTTCAAGGAATGCTGTATACTTCAGTCCAGATCTTTTGGAAGCAAATCTTATCGTTGCTGAATCTGATTCCCTCTGCCTTGGTCTTTCTGACTGACTCATTCCTTAAGCACCAGGTTGTTGCCTGGAGGCTATAATCACATAAGTATAATCCACTGCACAGTGTGTGTTACTATGCCCACTCCACTGAGAATGAGTACAGCTCCTGGGTACAGAAATGACTTTTTAAGCTCAAAATGGAACAGCTCATGCTTTTAGCTGTGAATGTTTTGGAGCCATTTCAGTAGGCTACAAAGATATAAGCAAAGAAACACATTCAGTAAAACCCCATATGCCTCTTATCTATAGCACTGCCAGTACCAAGAAAAATTCCCACCACAGAGCCCCTGCTTGTTTTCAGGGATCCCCAGGCATAACAGAGTCAGGACAGAGCAACTAGTGGGTCATGGTGCAGACTGCAAACCACCTCACTTACTCCAGCACAAGCATGGCATTGCACATCTCGTGCCCAGAAAGCTTTTTATCCCACCTTTGCAAAGAGGAAACAAGAAGTAGATCTTGGCTTTGGTCTGCTCTCTGGACATCACCCCAGATGGTGTTTCTGGGTGCTATTTGGGTCTGCTCAGGGTGTCTAGAAGGCAACTGTGGGGGACAGAGGAAGCAGCTGGAGCCAGTGGGCCGGGGGAGGCTGGGGAGGTGAAGCAGATAAAGCAGAGCTTGCCTTTCCCAGCAGTAACACGGGTAATGGGCTTACAGAGAAGCCAGCCCAGCTGCTGGGGGAGCAGGGAAGCCGAGTGCTGGCACTGGGGTCGCTCCCTGCGGCTCTCCATGGCTGAGGGCTCCAGGGATGGGCTCAACAAAACTCTGTCCAGAAAAGCTTGCACAGAATTGATCCTGCCTTGGGGTACAGGTGGGCTGGATGACCTTTCAAGGAGCCTTCCTACAAATCCCTATTTTACAGGATTATGTGGGTCACGTTCAGGAACACATGCCTGTGACTTGGTAACTGTCCTAAAATTAAATGGCAAAGTAACCTGAATTAACAACTTGATAAATTTATTTCTTCTTACTGAGTGTCCTCTCTGCTTAAATTGCTCTGTGGCTACTTCAAGTATTGTCTCTCTCCCCTGACACTGAATCATCCAGCAAACTAAAAAATAATTTGAATGAAATAACTTTTTCCCAAAATAAATCCAGTGAAATAAACTTGTAAAGAGAGGAAATAATTTATGTTTTTATGCTCCTCTCTCCTAGGTTTCTACTTACTTAACCCCATTTAAACTTTGTATCAGCTTATTACATCCGGTGAAAGTACACTACAGCTTATTAAAATTTAAAGCTGTTACTCCAAGGGAAAACACTGAAAGCTCTTTTATGGATTAGCCAAGCTGGCAGGATGTGGCTTCAACTTTGTATCCTTTTGATGGCATAACTCACTTGTGCATCTTTATAAAATAAACCTCCCCCATCACTTTGGGCCCATTATAGTTTTCTTTGCACCGAAGTGTTTTGTGCAAGTAGGACTACATTCCACCCCTGTGTTTCACAAGCAGAGTAAGAAGGTATTGTATTTAAGGTAAGGTAAAATGGGAGTAAATACCAGCAACAAAGGCATTCATTTAAAAACAGAAGAGTTAAAAATAATGTATGACACTCGCCATTCTTTTGCTCACTTCTGTCCTATAGGAAGAGCAAGATCTGAGATTAGCAGGACACGAGCAATAATTTGTATTGGTGTTATCAAACACACAGTTGTACCACTGCAGCACCTTGGTTTCTTTTAAGTTAAGTTTGTATTGGAAACCCTTGCCAATACAATGCTGCAGTTTATAATATGAGCCTTCACCACAGTTTCCTGACAGAAAAGAGCCTGTGGGGTGACACAGCTGATTTCCTCTGCAGCTATGGAAAACGGCTGCTTGCACAGGAACTCTTGCACCAGAAACTGCCTTGCCCATTGGTGAGCAAACTGCACCCCAGCAGCAGGGCTTGGGTCTTCAGTCCTCTGATCCCTCAGCTTCTAGCCCATTTAATCTCACTTCCTATGACTTCCTCCCTGAAGCTTGCGAGTCTGGAAGAGGCCAGTGTATCAAATTTAAAAGGGGGATTTCCAGGTTTATTAAGTCTCTTGTTTATTAAAGAGAAAAAAACCTCCAAAGTCAAGCCCTTCCCATCGCCCTTCCAAAGTTTCTCCTGGGAAATGACCCTTCTGTGAGGGACCTTAGGGCTACCTTATAGCATACAGCTAGCAGAATGTCCCATCTTCAATCCTGATAAACACAGTAACAGCCAGTCCTTCAAGGCATGAGGAAGATGCTCCCGCCATAGACTGCCACTTGCTCCATCCCTTTTGCAGCCAGCAGATTCAACTCTGCTTTTCTTTGCCAAGATATCAGCAGAAAAGTCCCAGCAGAGCCAGTGGTTGCCATGCTGGAGGGGCTGGATCATCCATCACCATCCCTCACATGATGAGTGTAACCTCTGGCTGAAGATCAGCACAAAGCCATCACATTTCATAGCACTACAGCTGTTTGCTGCCTGTGTGCTGGAGATCCCATGAAACCTGGCTTTGGGGCTGCAAGCTATGGCAGTCTTTGCTATTCATGAACTGTGAACAGGGACCTCAGTCACTCAGCATCTTGCTGCTCTCTGCCCATATGCAGGAAAATCTGGAAATCCAGGGGTAGAAAATGTGCCTCAGTGCAAACTCACCATCCCATCAGTGCACAATGAAGAGGGCATTCAGGCTGCTCTGGAAGCATCTGTGTAGGCAGAAGTTGACTCACAGGGAAAAAAAGGTGGGAAGAGAACAGGGCTGAGCTGGGAAACAATTTGTCACTTGCCAGAACATTTGTCCAGCATTGCTTGCAGTGATACTGGAAGTCCAGTTTAGGAGTGGGTGGCAAAGTGAGCCTCCATGGCAGTTGCTCATCTCTCTTCCCACCAATGACCTCCTCCAGGAACATGGCACAGAAATGAATGTTCCCTTTCCTGCACCCCTGGGATCTCTCAGGAGCCTGTTAAGAGACTGTGCTCTGGGAAGCAGTGCTGTATCAGGAGTGTGGATTAAGGGCCAGTGTGGTTACTGGGACCTGCCTCCACCAAGACCTCAGCAGTGATGCTTTGGGAACAGGGACATCTGACACATCTTTCATCAGCTGAATCACTGACAATTTCAGTTGTTTACAACACATCTTTTATCTACCAGGAAGGGGGAAAATATATATATTCGGACTGATTTGGAAAGAGCTTGGGCACCTGAACCCAAGGGACTCAAAGATACACAAACCCAGGTTTTCCCTTAGAAACCATTCCACCAAGGGAGGTCAGTCTTACTGTCGTAGGACATTCCTGTCGCACTACTCAATCCTACAGAAAACAGGCTGCTCAAGCTGCTGCTCCTTTTTTTATCCTAACAACCCCAGAAGTTGCCTACCCATAAGGAATGGCTAAAGCTTTTCCAGGAATAAAGCACATTTGTGATATTGCAAGTCTGTTCCTGGGGCCGTGCCTGGCACCATGTTTAGCTATGAGCCTATGGTGACAGGGATCTTTTCCATACCTCTTCCACACGGATCAGAGCAGCACCCTCTGTGCATTCCAGCTAGCCAGAAATGCCATCAGCCCATTTAGGTGTCCCACCAAGAAGCACACACATGGTGTGACACCTCTGAGCACAAAGCTCCAGAGGCAGAGAGGGAAAGCAGAGTGAGATGTGTAAACAATGGAGCTTCTTAGGGCTTACCTCTGCCTTGTCCCTTCTGGTGGTGTGGCAGCAGAGGGTCCTCAGAACAGCAGTAACAGGCTGAGACAGAGAATCTCAGCTCAGCATGGTTTTCCTGAATGGTGACAAGGGTAGAGTGACAACACTGCCTGTGCATCTTCTCCTCATGTCCTTAAAGAGGGAGAAATCACCCTCATTGCAGCAGGGAGAGCACAGAAGATCTATTTGCACATTTTGGCAATATCCCAATGTCATTCTTAAAGGCCCTTTAGGATGCTCCCATATCCCAGTTTGGGCCAAGCCCTCTCCTCAGGGTGTTCTGGAGCAGTACAGAGCTCCCTGCAGGGACCATGAGCAGAGATGTGATGAGTGCTCCCTGCCAAGCGCAGACGTGAAACAGGTTTGGAACAAGCCTGTGGAATTTCTCTCTGATAGACAGCAATTCTGCTGACATTTCCAGAGGCTTCAGCTTGACCAGCTCACACTTTGGCCCTTCTTTGCCCTTTCTGTGCTGCAGCTTTAAGCCCAGAGTGATGAATTTGCGTGCTGACCATTCACCTCAGTGTGGTGTAGGTGGCTCTATTTTAAGATAATTCCCAGGTTTAAAAAAACACAAACCACACCAGGTGAGAGGTAGATGTGTCTGCTTCTGCTGCCCTTGCTGTGGGGTCAAAAACCTGCAAGAGGGAGATGTTGCAGATGGGTACTGGGGGCAATCCCTCCCTCCATTAACACTCACCTTGGCACCATTTACACCAGAGGCTGGTGCTGGAAGGTGCTGCATGGCTCAGTGCCCTCCCTGCATCCTGATTCCTTAACAAGAGGGCATTGTCCCTGCCAGCAAGAGCCTGGCCTCATGATGCTGAGCAGGACAAAGACTCAATTTACCCTGTGAAAGAGCTGGAAACCAGGAAGGGGCCAGAGGCAGCCAAAGCCCATTCTCCCTATCTGAGACACTTTGGATTTTAGTGCAGTAGGTTGGTCAGCTGCAGGCACAAGTGCTCAGGGCTTAGAGATGCCTGCCTTCATCAGGAAGTGCTCTGGGACATTGTGGAAGTGGGAGGTGTTGGGGCCTTATTCAACAAGAGGAGCACTTCAGATGCCTTGGACATGAATATACTAATTTTGTGTTTCACTTGACATTTAAGTAAAAGTCTCCTGTGTTGCATATCCACCCTAGTGAACAAGAGGACAAGTGGGTCCTGATGCTTGGAAAAGCCACTTATGATTCTCCAGTTTTTTGCTGCTGGCAGTGCTCTGCTTGTTTCAATGTACAGTGTGTTGTTCTTTACAAAAGGTTTCTGCACTCCAAAAATACAGAAACTTCCATCTCCTGTCATGCATCAAAATAACCAAAACAAGAATTATGGGGAAGATTCAAACATCCCTCTGAACGCAGACCTGCAGAGAGGAGGAAGAACCCCATGTCCAAAGCCAAATACAGAACCATTTTTTCCAGGGCAAGTCACACATATCAGTCAATGACAGAAGAAAGACTCTTTGCCTTCCTGGAGGATGGAAAGGACCCTTTTTTCCACCATCTGTGGTTAAAAAAGACAAAAAGACAAGAAGATAAGGGGAAAATTGTGGCATTGTCTAAAGTTAGGCAAGAATGTTCAACCACAGATGACTTACTTCATCCTGGAGAGGGAGGAGTTCAGAGAGCTACACAGGGGTCTGGAATGGAGAGAGTCTTGAAACTGTTGAGAGACATGCCTTCCTCCAGTCAGAAATGAAGCAGTTTTGTGTCACACCAGATGATGACTAGGACAGGTTGATTCTGACATCCTCCAGGGGGCTGTACCTGGACAGAGGTGCACAGACATGCAGAAGAGCCTTCCACAACCAAAAAGAAAAAAGAATTCTCAACCCAAACCCAGCCCCAAAGCATTTACGTAATTGGGGCCAGGTTTTAGGACCATTTAGCACCCACCATTTTTCACAGCAGGTCATTCTATCCATTTGTTCAGCTTCAATTCTTTGTCTGCAAATTCAGCACTTAAGCAGAGGATATTTCTCCAGACCAGTCACAACGGACAGGATCATCACGATACATATTTATTCTTGTGTGTTGCAGCTGTCAGCCTAAATTGGATCATTTTGGACTCCCCAGGAGAAGGCACAGTGAAGCCTGTCACATTGGCTGCCATGAAGATGTTATCTGGAGAGGCAGGAGGTGATGTGACATGCTGAGCTCAGTGCAAGAGGTGACCACACAGCCACAAACAAACCCTGTCTGGTGGTGGATACTCATTAAATATTTGGCTGCAAATATTCCCAGTCCTCTCAGGCACCCATGTCAGCTGGATACAATAGAGGAAAAACCAGAGGAGTTATTGACAGGAGTTTTGACACTGACCTTTGGGATTAGGAGACACTATGAGAGCAGTGCTGTCACATCAAGTATCATCCCATCAATTCTCCAGTGAGCACAGGTCAGTAGGAGATGCAGCCCATCAACAGGCAACAATCGTGGTGATATTTCCTTGCTGTTGAATACTAATAGCTCAGGCTTGCAGGACTGCACTGCAAAAACATCCAGATACAGAAATTCTCTCTTTCAGCTCCTTAAAGTTTTTTTCTTCTCTTTTTAGATTAGAGTTCAAGAAGGGATATTGAAGTAGAGATAGATTTTATATCAGATTTTGGCTACATCAGGCTTTTGTCTAGAAGATTAATTGCGAGGTTGTTTTAGCTGAAATGTGCATTGCAAAGGATTTATAAAAACAACTGTAATTAAACTCATATTGAAGCATTTTTCTTCCAAATGCAAGAACTGGATTGCATCTCTGTATAAAGCTGCCAGCCAGCTTATTCTGAAAATCTTAAAAAGATTCTCTTGCTGTGCATTGCTGCGGGCCTGATCTTTGAAAGGTTTCTCCTAACAATGCAATCCCAGCTTGATTAGCCAGAGTGCCCATTCCTGAAAAGGAGTTTTTCTATTTCAGTTTCTTCTTCCAGCAGGGGATTCCCTCTTAATCAGCTGCAGAAAAAGATTTGAGAGCAGAGTTGGAGGCAGAGAGAGAAGAAAGTGTGGGGATCAATTCGTTAAAGTCAGAAGGGTTATTTCTCACCAGCTGCTGCAGAATATTTTGTCCATCATTTCCCTGAAGAAATTAAATTGCAGTCCTCCAGAAAATTGAGCAGAATTACTAGAATTTGAACTTGAGATTCTCTCAAGCCTACTTCCACTTCTCACACTGGATGAGACCAGCACAAAAGGTGGGAAGCAAAAATCAACCAGGGTCATGTGAGAAATGAGACTCACATTTTTAGCAGCAAGAGTTATTAATCACTGGAACAAGCTACCAAAGGACATGGAGGAGTTTCCCTATCCTGGTGTCTTCAAAGCAAAAAAATCCTCTTGTCAAGTAGGAGTTACAGGGTTTGGACCAGGAATTGCTGGATCAGTTCATCACAGCTTAAAAACCATGAACTGCTTGTTCTGTGCAGACCCAGGAATCACATGGCTGCCCCGTGATCAGACACAGTGGTTGGAACCTATTAGGAGCTGGCTGTAGTGTAGCTACAAATGAGGTGTTTGCAAGAGCTCAGCCTGGCCCCACTATCACTGCCCAGCAAGGAGGCAGGACAGCACATCCTGGGATGAGTGTGCTCTGCTGGGAAAGATGCTGGGTTACAGCTCGAGGTGTTGAAAAGCTGACTGGGGTGTCTTCCTGCCTGCTTGCAACACCAGTCCTCAGCTAAATCAATACTTTTAAGGCAAATTTGCAACAGGTCATCAAAGTAACTGATAACTTGCAGTATCCAGTGATAAAAAAGGTATCTGGGAGCACCTGGCTTTGGCACTGAATCCACCCAGAGATCAAAGCACTTAGAGAAAGGAAATTGATAAGGAAACGGACACAATCCCACAGAGAGAGGAGGGATCAGAACCGGCAAGTGTGATCATGTGTGGGGCTGGAGATCCTGCAGCTCCTGATGCTGCTCTCTGCACCAAGCAGCGCTGTGGGACAGTGCCACTAGCAATCTTCTAAGAAGGAGCTGACTCTCCAGCCCTCACAGTGAGGATGGGGCTCTCTAAAGACACCACAAAGACAGGATTCTACCTCAATACGGCCACCGTCATCTAAAAGGATGAGGTTCATATACAGACACAATATACTTGAAAAATTCTTCCAGGCTCAACATATCTGAGTGACTGAGGACTGGTCCTTGGCAGTCCCCATCAGCACAATTCTCCACGGTCCCATACCCATCTGCAGCCCCAGGGCCCAAACATGAGGAGTGCATTTCCGATCCTCAGACAACACAGAAAAATTGGGAGAAAGTTGCATATTTATATCTGTTGTGATTACAGCCCACTTGAGACCAACAGCTGTCAAAACAGTCTCTGAAGTACAGCTCTGCTTCCACCCAAACTAAGGACTACCTTGTCCTGACAGGGAGGTCATGCTCTCAACTTCTCTTCCTTTCTCTTGCATCTGGTGTGAGGAGCACTCAAAAATGAAAGCACACAAGTCTCTTGGCTGTCCATGGGCAGAACGATCACCAGTGCACAAACTATTAACTGAATCTCTATTAATTTCCCATGTCTAAGAATTTGAGTGGGTGCAATGCATAAACCTTCAGCAAGTTCTCCTCTGTCAAGTAGGGGAAATCTTTTACTGCCATACTAGAAATAAACACAAAACCCAACTGAGTTATGTTTGTAGTTCCAACCAGGCCTCAGCCTTTGACTAATACCCACCCAAAGGTCTGGCTGCCACTGCACTTGCACCAAGACACCTCTAGAGTTCTGCCCTCCTCCATCCCTCATCCATGGCCAATCTCCACACAGGAAAAGAGATCCCCAAGCAGAGCAGCCTGTGGGTCCTCCAGTGCCAGCTGCTGTGTAAGGACACATATTCCAGTTCAGGCAGACCATGACTGGTACCACAGTTACCTTTAATTTCACTCAAGCAAATTTAGGAGGGCTTCATTGTTCATCTAGAGCTCAGTGTTACTTACAGAGCTGTGTCAGCCTCCCAGACCATGTTGTTTTGGGAGGGATTTTTGCAAACACCAACCCTTCTCACTCCAGTTCAGGGTGCCTGTCCGCAGGGCTGACATGCTCTCCTGGGCAGGTGAAATGTTTTGTTTTCCCCAAGGCTTCAGCTTGCAGGAATGCTGGTTTGAACAGTGTGTATAACTCATACTTCCCAGGGTTCTTTCAGATTCTCAGATGACACAAATTCACTTTGCCTTCCTACTCTGGAAAAGAGACAGAGAAATTCAGCCTGCAGAGATCCAGAGCACCATACAAAGTCCTACCAGGGCAGGGAGCAGAGACAGCAGCAATCATGCAAACATTTGAATCTGTTTATCCATGCCTGATAAGATTTCTTCAGCCATGTAAACTGTCAAGAGTGGGATCTCAAAGGTGCTGAGGGGGGTCTGCAAACAAAGGTAATCTCCAGGACACCTTACTGCACCCCTCTCCATATGCTGCTGCTCAGCCACCTCCTCAGCTGCTCCTCACCCAGCAATTGCTTGCCCAGGGCAACAGCAACCAGACATGGCATGGTTTTGTGAATTTTCAATGCAATTTAATGGCTGGAAACAAAGCAGAAGAGTGTTTTCCCTAAAAGTTTGTGGAGTTTCCAGGGATCATATGCATATTGGAGCTCTCCAATGGGCTCTCCTTACAGTTTGTGAGCACAGAATGAAAACATCGCTAGTGGAAAGAGACACAGAGAGAGAGAGAGGCAGTGCCAGGGATAAAGCGATAAGAAAAGCAGGGTGTCATCATCCACCTGATCCTGCAATCATTATCTTGGATAGCAATTCCCACTGCTTTCATCAGGTACTCAGGCAAAAGGAGGAATGTGGGATCTGGCCCAGCATGTGTGATGATATCAGTGGCTCACTGTCACGGAGCTGGGAATTACTGCCAGCATGCTAACAGCCTCTGCCACCTACACTTTTATTCTGTAACATCACACTCTCTAGAGAGTCACTTGCTGCTGCTACAAAACACCGTAAGCAAAAAGGTTCAGTGGAGAGTCCCCAGCTTTGAGGCTCCTCCTGTCAAACCCCTTTGAGCCCCTAGCAAACCAAGCCATAGGGCTCCTGTGTGCCAAAAGCCCACGGCCAGAGGCGTGAGGAGGAAACATTAGTCAGCAGGTAGAGTGGCTGGGCTCCCCAGCCCCTTGATTTGTTTGTCTGATTACAAATATGATGCAACCTGACAGCAGCACAAGGGTGCAGGGGTTTCATTATACACCCACACTGCACCTAGATTTTGTGTCCCTGACCCACTGAGGTCCAGCACACCTGCAGCACACACAAACATCAGCAGGTTTGGGGGCATTCAGCCCACAGCTGTATCTCTTGGTACTACACAGATCATAGACAGCCTGATTGCCTTCTTTAAAAAAAAACCCCAAAGTACATAAGAAAGAGCTTTCATCATCTTTCACCATTCATACCTGGGCTTTCTATCTCTAAAGGCAGAGGAGCAATGGCTCTTACTCCTCCATGCCTAGGGGACCACAGCTCTTGCTGAGAACTAACATGAGGGGTTGGGCTCTGGTTATGGGAATATGCAGGACGCACACAGAGAACAAACACATGCATCACCAGTTTTGTTGTTGCAGTTCTGGGCCATACCTGTTTATTAATAGGCACTGGCAGCCCCTCAGCCCCCAGAACTTCACTCCTCTTTCCAGTGAGGAGAGATGCAGTCACACCACTGGTGCAGACGCAGCATTCCCAGCAAATACCACCCTCCCCGCTTCTCAGTAATGCTCCCAATGACTGCAGTGAGCAAACAGCTCTCAACATGAAAGCAAAGAGGAAAGGACACAGCCTGATTGAATTTGCTTGTGGTCAACAGCAATCCTTACTTCTCACTGCCACTCTTTATATGGTAATCAACCCTCCATTTTCTCCCCCACTCTTCCCAGGTGGATTCCCTCATGTGTCTGATGAGAACCTCACCCTCATTAGGGCAATTAATTAGATGGAGAAACATACCACTAAAGAACCCAGAACCCAAATACGCTAAATATTCTCTTTTAGTATTTCCTGTATCAGGCTTTGCTGAGATTTGTTTTTCTGTTGTGTCTACAACTCTCTCCTGCTGGTTTCACCCCCTGCCCACTGATCCTTGATAGATGTACCCAAATACAAGGGCAAGAGGTGACATTGCTTTAGGCAAGGATGTATGTCAAGGCTTTCTGAGTGCTCTTCCAGTCAAGACCTGTGAAGCCCCACTTGGAGAGAGACTGTTCCTCAGGCTCTGGGGCCTTGGCTGAGGAACAGCCCTGGTGTCTGCCATGGCATATCTAGCACTGGACCTTCCTTCTCCTGGCCCATGACCAGACAGCCTAGAGTGTTTGAGCTCAGACAAATGCCTTTTCCTAACTCACCAAAACTATGCTGCCACCTGACCAGCACCCAGGCACTGTAAAGTTCCCATACATCTGATGTCTCTTTGGTACCTCAGTACCTTCACAGATCTGTAGGATCTCTCCCTGGTTGCCCCTCCTCAGTGAAGCACAGTGGGGAGAGCAGAGTAACACCCCATAAAAGCCACAACTGCTTGAAGAAATTAGATGTTTTGGGCTCTTTTGCATTGCACTGACAGCTCACCGGGGCAGCACTCAGACCAGTAAGGACAGCATGTCCATCTCCTGGGTGGTCTAACCTTCTGCATGCTCCAATTGTGTAAAGAATTGAATCAAGGGAGTGAAACCACAGTTGAAACAACCCTTACTATCCAAAAAGGATGTGGGGGAGGTAAATTAGAGACTGGACTCTGAAAGCAAATGAGACAGGGTAAATGAGTAGCTGCAGAGAAAGGACTACCTCAGCAGAGAGAGGAGCACTCTGGAAGGGGACAAGTCTGTCACCTGGAGACTTGCAGATCAAGGTGAATGAAACACAGGCTCTCAGAGCTGAAAGAATGTGGTAGGTAAACAGAAGCTGGGAATAAGCACAAAGCCACGGGTTGCCTTTTAAACCTGGTATTCAAAACGAACAACACAGCAAAGTCAACAAGCTCCTGAGAGTACCTGGTTTCCAGGCAGTTGTGTCTACAAACTCATAATGCACTCAGGCACTGTGGGAGAGCTGAACCCGGACTGAGGTCAGTGCTGTGCAAACACTGCAGGGCTCAGGTAGTGAAAAGCTCCAGAAACCAATCCCTACCATTTGCTTTGCACTGGAACAATGCAAGCCCACAGCTGCAGCCCTGGTCTGCCATGTGTGGGGCTTTGTAGGGGCACCCCGTACTGCCCCCTCCATGCACATGTGATAGCAGAGCCTGGGCAGGATGTGTGGGGGACCAAACCTTGCCCACCATCTGAAGACAGCCAGCTTTTCACAGAACTCTGGCTCTGAGAAGCATCCTGCAGTCCCTGTCCAGGTGTGCAGAACACAGACACCCAGCTCCCTCGCTCTCAGGGAGTAGACAGCTAGCAACACACTGAGCAATAACCCTGAGCAGGGCTACAGCCCCTTTGGAGGAGAGGAGGTTTCCCCTAGAGAGTCACACAGGCTGATGAGGGCTCACTGAACAGGACATATGAAACAAATTCACTCTTTCATGCAGAGAGGGTATGGCTGCCCTCTCACTGCAGCACTGCCAGCAGCCCACAGCTCAGACAGGAGCTGGTCTCATTTAAGCCCAAAACACCTCAAGGGTCCTGTCTTTGGAGTGTTGATGGAGAGAGCCCATGGGGCAGAGTCCCCTAGACAGGGCACCAGAGAAAGGACATAGTCTACTTTCCCTCTCTGCCCAGTTGATTTCCTGTTTCCTAGTTCAATGTTGTTTTAATACCTCAAAGGCAACATCTAAAAAGTGTGATGATGTTTCAGCTCTCAACCATGCATGCAAGAGAAGCCTTAATTCATGCCCTTGCTTACAAAGGCCTGTCCAGATCGGTCCATGGCTGCTGGTGGGCTTTGGCAGCTTCTCCTTGTGGCAGGGGTCCCCTCCTCCCTGTGCCCCTGCCTCACCCTCACAGAGCCCTGAAGGTGGGCAGCAAGGTGGGAGCTTCAAACACTCACCCCCAGGCCTCTACACAGCCCCATGGCTCTAATTGGCAACAGATGAATCCAGACTGTTTCCAGAGAGACAAGAGTTTTAACAATCCCTAAAGCCTCTTAGGCAGCAGCAATATCCTAAATGGGAGCTTTATTCCCCTGAACTGCTCAATAGAGCCTGTATTCACACATGGAATGCTAGAACACTCACTCAGGAGCCCCCTTGGGACAGGAAATCTTCTCTGTAGGTGTTGGGTGTCCTGGATCATACTTGGGGAGCTGCAGAAAACTCTCCCACTGCTGAGCTGTGAAGGCCGGGGGGAGTGGGATGCCCCAAGCCAGAAAGCTTCTTCTTGGGTTCAGAGGCCCGCCTTGAGCTCTGGACTTTCATATCTTGCTGATTCTCCCTGCTGATGGGGGCAACATTTGTGTCCTGTGTCCCCTGCACATGGACATGTCCAGAGCTGGTGAAACCCAAGAGTGTGACCCTTGGTGCTTTCTAGGAAGCCAGAGGCTTCTCTACACATGTAAACAGGGAAGAGGAAGGGCAAAGCACCCCCGTCCCCTGCCTCACACAGAGGGTTTATTGCCCATGGAGGGCCAGGAATGAATCTGTGCTCACTGCAGCCACCTCCTCTGGGTTTCACATACCTCATGACCCTGTTCCTGGCCAGGGATGCACAGTCCCTGCTGGGAAGGGTGAAGGGTGAGGGAACAAGCAGCTGCCAAGGGTTCACATGAGCTCGCAGCATTCCTCCAGAAGCTCTTCTAATCTCCGTGACCTCAGTGGGTGGATGGCAGCCAATTGCCATCACTGCATCCTTAGCAGACCTTGGCTGCAAAGCCAAGGTAGTGTTACCACTGAAGGAATTAAAAGAGGGAAAAAAAAGAAAAAGGAAAGAGAAGAAAAAAAACAACTCGCCTGGCCGGTCTAACTGCATTTGGTTGATCTGATTTCGGGCGTCTGCTAAGACACAGCATGTCTGTTTATCATAATCAGCTTAGGGCACAAGGACAGTGTTAACTAGGCTTTACTGGATTAAAACCTGCCAACTAATTCATAGCACCTACCCAACCAGTACAAGTGGGCTTGTACACAGTCTCTGTGCTTTGTTTTAAACATTTTAACTGGCATTAAATAAAAGCACCTGCATAAGGTGGAAGGTAACAATGGCCCTATTGATCCATCAGCATTATGAGCAAGAAAAGGGCTCAAGAAATAGAGTCTCATGGTCCAAGTGCAGGCAGGTTAACACAGAGCAGAGCCAGAGCTGCAAAAGTACTGAGCACAAAGGCAGTGTCTTAATGTGTTCCTGCCCACTCAAGCTGCTGAAGACTCACTCCGAAAACACCAGCAATATGCCTTAGAATCAGCTGCAGGATTTAAACTAGACTGGAATTTGTAGATAAAACTTGGTTAAATCAGCTTGGAAGTGCTAATACAAATGGATACTTGAGGTTATAGGTATAAAGTAATGGAATATCTATTTTAAGTCCCAAAGAGCAAATGTTAACTGCAATAGAGCCACATCAGATAGTAATAGCGTGAGCAAAAATGGAATTTCACTGTTCCTACAAAAGGAAATGCAAAAATAGAAATAATGCTTCGAAAATCTGTAAGAGAAATCCCCACAGTGGAGTATGGCTGGAAACCCACAGTGTCCATGACAACATCCCTGAGCAAACCCAAGTCTCCCTGCCTTCTGGGCTCTGGAGCCTTGCACATATTATAACCTGCTACCTGAAACTGTTTGGAGTGCCTGTAAAGCAGAAGACAGTCAATTTAAATATTTAAGGTGCTTCCTGAGAAGGTGATTACACTATAGAGAATTACTGCATATCACAGCAAACTTCTTCGGGTCTTTTACAAAGGAGTCCTTGGATCAATTGAGATAAGCTTGTGACAAGAACCAGCCATTCCTAAGTGCTAGGAATCCTGGTTAAGAAAAAACCCAAACACCCCTAAATCCAGATGTCTTTCTGCCATGGATATTATCTCATCCATCATCCTCAGGGAAGCAGTGTCCAGACCATGAAGTGGAAAGGGCTGCTGTTTTATCAGTGAGTTACTGAGCTGTGCTGGACCCCCTACCCAACCCTCTCATCACACCTCCCCTTGTACACAGGGCTTTTACCCCCTGTTTTCTTATTGCTGCAGGGCTCTGTGTATTGGACCATAACATCCCACATGGCAGGACCTGACAAGTTTTTGACTGGCTTGTGAGATGCTCTGCAAGCCCAGCTCCTGTGGTCCTACAGGTTACCTCAAGGCAGCTGCTTTGATTAAAGACAAATGCAAACCACGTCCCCTGAAGGCTTCAACATAAAAAGGAAGCAAGAACCCCAGTGGACTCTCATTGCATGGAAAACACACTCTGAAGGGCAAGGGGAAGTGGGTTGACTTGGAATTTTTACATGTTTGAGGTCAGCAGAGCTGGTATTTGTGCATTGACACATTAGATAATTAAATGCAGGCAGAGTCGGGTGTTTGCTGTAAGCTTCTCCTTCCTCCATTTAAGCCTCCACCTCCTAAAACAGGAGATGACCTTTGATTTCCCAGCAACACCCATATCCTTACTCAAAGGTGGGAGCTCCTCCTCACTGGAGTGGCCAGGGAGTTACTGTACCTCCTACCCACATCCTGTAGCACAATGGCTGTGACTTCCCTCCAGTGGGCCCTGCTCCTTGAGCTACAGAAATCTCTGAATCCTGGAAAAGAGAAATGAATGTAGATGAGTCAAAGTAAAAGGGGCAAAATGACAAAACAAACAGCCTAGGAATATATTAAGCCATTCTGAGGATCCAAAGACTTCATGCATCAACATCCCTCTTCAGCCAGCCGAGTACTTAGAGTTGTCAGTGCTGTTTGTCTTCATCAAGACACATCCCAGCAGGAAGAGTAGGAAATGGTAAAGGGGAGGATCACAACCAGGCACTAAGCCTGGTATCACTGACTCCATGAATCCAATCTGCATGTTCCAGATTGAGTCCCTTGGCAAGAGATGCCAGAAGCCAACTCAAGGACTGAGCCCTATCACTTGGCTCCCTTTCTTTTCAGTGGGATAAGATCTTCTCTGTATCGGCAGATAAATCTTATTTGCTGCCAAATCCCTGTTTATGCTGCTGCTTAATTTGCACATATGCAATGTACTGAGGTGAAGGGTCCAGCTGCTGCCCCTCAGCAGCAGCCAAGCAGCCTTTGCTGCAGCTGGGAGGAACTGGGGGGAGATGATGGGGCCAGGCCAGAGCAGGAGGTGGATGGCATCACCCCAAATGCCTTTTATTTCCCACACACTCATGCTGCTACTGGCACATTTATTCCTGCAAGCATTGAGCCCTTGTGACTCAAGCAACACAAAGCAGACCTGGCTCCTCTGCAACACCCATATCCCGCAAGAAAACTGGTCCCTGTGTTAGGCACTTTTCCAACAAGAAGGCTTCTCCCCCATTCCTCAACTCCTCACATTCCCTGTTAACACTTCTGCTGCCAGTGTGGCCAGTGGGGCATCATCTGCATCTGCTAGGGCAGTGCAGCTGCAGAGACAGGCATGCTGACACGTCCAGGAGGACACATCCTGCTCTCCACCATCTCTGCTTGCAGTAGAGGTCAGAGCCATGTTACACACAGCTCAAGGCAGCTTGCTAAACCTTACCTGGGAGACTCCCAGGACTTAGAACAACATGATGGGGAGCTGCAGGGCAGTCAGCATGATCTGAATAAGCATAAAGGTCTGAACAGTGAATTTTGTTTTTATTCTCTTGCTTTCTAAATTTCTCCCCACCCTGCATCTCAGTTTCCTCAGCCATACTAAGGGGTCAGTGGTGCTCAGAGCACAAGCCAGTCTGAGTTGACAAAGTGCTTCTTGTGGAAAGCTTGAGCACAGCACAGGAGATATTTACTGCACCTCAAAAGCAGCACATGATACCTGATGTTTAATATGCATGAAAAATGTCTGGACTTTCTGAACTGGGGCGGTGTAAAGTCACACCCTGCCAATGGATCTCCTGTATGCACTGGTACTGCAGAAGTGTGAGAGGACTCATCACCCAGTCATGCAAGAGGCTGAAGATTGTTATGATTAATCTTTCTCCATGATGTGGAGGTACTAAGAGACTCCAGCCTCTGACCAGACTGGCAGGAACCAGATCCTGGATAAACAGAGACCCAAAAGACCATTTTTGTCTCAAGGCATTTATAACCTAAGATGCTCAACAGGAATCATATATATAGCAGTGGAAAATCCAAAGGGAAGGTGTAGTAATTACATATTGAATGTGTAAAATACTCTGGGCTGCTGCCAAGTCAACTTTGCATACCTCGGTGAAGAATTTTGGAGCAATAGAGCTAATGGTAATTTGTAGTGCCTATGTAAAATGGATCCAAACTTCTTCCCAGGCTGGGGCTATGCACTCCACCATTCCCAGGGGTTCAGAACACAAAGCACTAGTTAGCCCTTGTGTAAACCCTGGCTAACACATACTTCTCTCAGAACATGCTCAGCCAGCCAACCTGCCCTCCCAGCACTCCTCCAGCCCTGAGCTGAGCACAGAGCCACTCTTCCCACCCAAGAGGCTGCTGATGGAGGACATGGATGCCTCAGGGGGACATTTTGCAGCTGCACAGATCGAGCAGCCAGTGGCTTTCCCCCAGCCTCAGCACAGCATGAACTCAGTGGCAACCTCCATGGAGCAGAGTGAACTGAGCTCCTCTCAGCTCACAGACTGAAGCAGATGGAAAAAGATGTGCCCCAAATGCCCTCAACAGCTCCTGTTCACACCAGCATCACGTGAGCCACACTGGCAAACCAGGCAGCTCCCTACCAGAAATAAATACGTACAGCAGTGAAACTGTACAGATGGAAAGTTCCTGTTTTATCTATGGCACTGTCTGGGTTTGTTCCAACACTAGACAGATCTCTTGTTGTTGGGTTCTTTTTGATATACTTTTTTTTTTTTTTTTAAATCCCTTAATAGCAGCCTAAATTAGACTAGAGAGAGGAAGGCTTCAAAATAGGAAAATCCAAACCACTTCTGCTTCTTAGTTGCAGAGGAACTCTCGAAAAAAGAAATCATAGACTTCAAAAAAATCCCAACCCAGAACCAGTGTACTGTCCATCTTTCATACTCTGTTTCAGGTACTCAGGTACCAACTTCCTCTCCTGAATGGCTTTCCCAGAACTGAGTAGGCAAGTTCAAAATCCAATCAATCACTCCATCACTGCTGTGAGCGTTCTAAAATCTCTTACAATGCAGTGATTCATGGAATAATTCTTTCACCTGACAAATAATATTTGCAGAGAGGGTGGACAGGCTGTCAGATGACCAGTGCTTTGTTCCTGAATCTGTTTGTGACTTCATATAATTTTTATCTACCTGTCAGTAACACACTTTTTACCTCTCCATTTCCGTCACCTTCCCCTAGTTTTCCTTTTTAGATGGGTTAAATTGTCTCATCCCATCTTCTCCATAATGGGGCTGAGCTGTGGTTCCTGGAAGCTGCTTTCCGTTTCCAAATGAAAGGTGGAACACAATTTAATTTCCCTCTCTTTAAAATGTCATAAAAGCCTCTTAATTCCCCTCCTTTGAGAGCTGGGTGCTCTTTTCGTGTCATAAAATAGGTACAGTGAGAGCATAAGTCCTTAAAAGTCGTTACTAAAAATCAGGGGGACGTGGGTTTGCAATGGCTTAGAAAGGCTGTATAAGATCACTTTTCTCCAGATGAAGGGACCAAACCTCCCCTAAGCAGAGATTTTAGCAATGCTCCAAACATCCTTTGTTCAGAGGAAACCTCTTTCATTAATATCTTAAACAATACAAAAACCTTTTGCTTTTCTTTTGGTGGTGGGGAGAACAAAAGTTATTACAGTTATATAAGCAGGATACCAAAATAACTTTTTTTTTCATAAGGAAACTTAAGAATTGGAGGCTTTTATTTTTAATACAGAAAGAGCCTCAGACTATCTAACAGAATGCAGCATGAAAACAAGCACCCTGAGAGAGACCAAAGACCTTTCTAGCCCAGGAGTAGCCTGTCTCCAGTAGTTGCCTAAAGGAAAAGTGTGAGGTGGAACAGGTGGCAAAGCTTCCCCAGCATGCTCTCCCCTTCCATGCCCAAGGGTTTCCCGAGTCAGAGACACTGTGCTGATGCCTAACCACCCATGAGAGACTCGTTTTGCTCTGACCCATATCCCTGCAGACCCAGAGTTGGTGAAATGGGAGGTGCAGAAGGGCAGAAGGATGAGAGCCAACCCTTTGTATCACTACAGTCCTTGAGATGCTGCGAAGCCTCTGTTGTGATAAAACCCCTCTCATACCTGCCCACCACCTTCTGACATGAGCCAAATCCCATAAATCATCTGAGATTTTCCTTCCTGAGGCCCTCCCTCCTCAGCCTACTACCTTCAGTAGGAATAAAAACAGGTCAATACAGAGAAACTACTGAAAATTCCACCCTTCATTAGCAGTTACTTATAATATTGGCTCATCCTGAGTCATGACATAGCTCTACCCAGTAACCCACATATTGTACACAGGATATGTTTGCACTGCAATCAAAGAAATAATTATTGAGATGGTTGCTACAACCAGACGTTATATAATAGCTGTGGCTAGTCTTACTGGCTACATCAGTCACATTCAGTATTTCCATGCTGATAACATAAGAGTAACAGGAAACAAACAAGCAAAACCCCCACAGAAATCCAGTCAATAAAAACTTCTCCAAATATGCTTGTACCAATGCTGCTGTTCAGCCTCCCAGCTTCCTCCTGTATATCTCACTAGAGCATCTGGGGCACTTGCTGAGACCATCTCTGATCAGATTTTGAAAATATTTAGGTGCAGAGAGGCAGAGCAGGATATCTAGTCAGGGTTTCTAAAGCACTGGCCTTTTTAAGATTATGAAATTGATGCAGTCATTTTAAGCTTGGGCTGAGTTCCCAGAGGAGCTGTGCTATTAGGGTGGGATTCCTCTTCTGCCTATGGCTGGGACTTAGGAGTTTCATCTTTCTCTGTCATGTAAGCTCCTAAATAAAGGTATCTCCACAGAATGACTTGCTCCTTTTTAAGATGGCAGCTAAGAGGAAAATGGAGCAGATTTTTTACAGGTGCTTCTCTCCTTTCACTACAGGAAGATTTATACAACTAGTTCAAACCTCGTGTTTGAGTGATTAACAGTAGCTAAGAACTCAATACTAGGTACCCACAGTTGTATTTTAGATGTGATTGCAGTACTGAGGACTTCAGGTTTGCTTTTAAATAACAGGACTTTGATTTTGAGATGTTTTTTGAAGCAGTCTTCTAAATATTTATTAACTACAACTGGAGTGAGGGATGGGATGCAGTCTTCTTGTTCCATCTTTTGCCCATCAAAGTATCCTGTGAGAACACCTACCTGCTAATTATGGGTATATTCACAGGCCCACTGTATTTGGTTTTGCTATGTTATTACAATGTTGTACCTGACAGGGTGAGCTGGGAGGTCAGGGCTGCAGATTTGTAAACAGGAACAAAACTGGGAAATCTTGAAGAGACAACTATAAAGCAGAGTTTTTCCACTCAAAGTTTGATCTATTATTGTAATGAATGTTGCATCCTGCAACAGGAAGATAGAAAAATAACAGGAAGGATTCCAAGGAGAAGAGGACAAACCTGCAGTCAGAGCAAGCTGGGCAAGGGAAGTCTTTGCAAGCTCATCAGCTTCGACTGAAAAATGGCTTTCAGCTCACCCTGCATAATGTGATTTGTATTCTGTCCAGAGCAATCATTAGGCGAGGTAGTTATCTGGCTCTGCTATGTATTATGCTACAGGTGCAAGGTCTGGAACCCCATATAATTGCTGCATAGATCGAGATTTAGCTTATCATCATTTTTTCCGTTAGCTTTCAAAAGAACAGAGAGAGCTGTGCAGCTGCCCTGGGCTGGGCAGTGCTGTTCTCTCAGCAATGCCCCTGTCAGGGTAAGGAAGCACTGTGGGCTAGCAAGTGCTGAGAAAGGGATTCCCAGCTCTCACAGACGTGCAGTGCTTGCAAAGACTACAGCCAGATGCAGTACTTTGAAGAAGAACAAGCAAGTAGATAAGGAGCACTCATTAGCTACCCTTCTGAGTATTCATGGGGCACCATGGGTCCTCAGGTAACATCACAGCTTCCAGACCCCTCCCATAGCCACGTGGAGACTGATGCATGGAGAGGACATGGGGTCTGCCCAAGGTATCACAGAAAGCAGTGACAGGGATGGTATTGCACCTACATGACGTGTGCCCCTGTCCTAGGCTTCAGCCACAAAAACATCGCTGTTACGTACTTAGGCTGTCTTGGCAAGGGGAGATCAGTTTTGTTTAAAAGCTGCTGCGAAAGCCATGCCCTTGAGGCTTGTTGTGGCAAGCACATCCCAGGGAGCTGTCGCTGCAGCCCGTGCGAGGGGCACACGCACCCGGCGCTCAGCCAGGCTCTGTGGCTGTGCCCTGGCACAGCTCAGTACCCACAGCCGTGCCAGATCCTGCCGAACACTGCTTGGGGCACTGTGTCACAGCGTCCTACTAACCACGGCTCACCTGCCCTGGCAGAGTGACCCACACCGCTCTCATCTGTAAATCGTTCAGCCGAACGCAATCCCCACTGGGATGGCCAGTAATTAACACCGTGCTAACACCACTCCATGGGTGGAGTGCAGGGTGGAACCTCTGGGCGAGCAAATAAAACCAGGACACTGAAACCAGGCTGGCACCCTTCTAGCAATGTCACCTTTGCGGCCGGCAGCCTGATTTCCCCATAAGGATCCATGGGCACCCTGAGTTTGCAGCTGTGACACAAGTGACTCGCGTGAGCTGGACATGCTGTCGTGCTTGATGCCGAGAAGGGCTGGCAGAATGCAATTCAAAGAGCACGTAAGTCACAGAATCGTGGAATGGTTTGTGTTGAAAAGGACCCCAGAGTTCATCTATTTCCAATTCCCTCTTGTTAGAAGTCCCTTCCCAGCCTCCTTACAGCCCCTTTACGTCCTGGAAGGGGATATAAGTCCTTCCCTGAAGCCTTCTCTTCTCCAGGCTGAACCACTCCAACTCTCTCAGCCTGTCTTCAGAGGAGAGGTGCTCCAGCCCTCTAGGTATTTTTATGGCTTCCTCTGGACCTGCTTTGAGAAGTCCACGCCCTTATTACATTGTGGTGCTACACCTTCAGCCAGGAGCAGCATGGCCAACCAGAAATGAGGAGGAGAAAGCAACAGCTCACACTCAACAGAGTTTCTCTGGCTCAGCTACTGTTCAATGTAGTAATTATGTCAAGACAAACATGACTGGCACCAACAGCAGTCTTTTACTAAAATCTTCTCATGCTTCCTCTCAGTGGACTTCTTTCAGGCAGCTCTGACTTCTTTCCACACAGCACTGACTCCTTCTCTCCTCTGCAAGTTTTCTTCTTCTTCCTGCATGACTGGCTAAACACCAAGCTGTCCCTTCCTTACCCAGCCACCCAACCCTGTCAGTCCCTCACATAATTTCATGTCTCCATCTACTTATAACCAGCAGACTCTGACTCTCAAACTCCAATGTACTCTAGCCTAGCTAGCCCACTCTTTTATAACACACATCCTCACTGGGCAGGCAAGGCTGTCTCCACTTGTGGGCAATCAGTACAGCTGTAATTCATTGGGGAAAATGGCCTTCTGCACTATCCTTACAAACTATTCTCCTACTGTTCAGTAGTAAATCAGACATCCACAGGCATTCACAAACAGCTCAGGTGTCTGGGAATGCTGAATGCCAATAAATTGATGGTGGCCAGGTGTACTGGAAAAAGAGGATTATATTTTGTCTTTTAGGTGTTCATATTTGTAGATGCTTTTACATTTAGAGCAGTTTTCCCACTGCTAGAGTTTATTTTATCTTTTCAAATGTAATAACAACAACAACAATAATAATAATCTATTTTCACTTTAAAAATTACTTCAGATGCAGCTTGGCTTCTAGTTAAGGCTGTCAACAGATGTCATTTGCAGCAGAATTTTGCCTTGGTTCATGTGGTACCATGCCACCTGCCTGAAACATCCACTGCTCTACTGACAGCACTGTGGTTTTGTGAGTGGCAGGATCTCATGCATTTGCTGGTCTAAAAGCATTGGTGGTTCATCAGTGCTGGTTCTTCCACTAAAGATTCTCCTCAGGCAATTCCAGAAGATTCTGTTGTCAATGGAGCAGCTTGTTTTCTTGTCCCAAAATGCAGGGGATTGGTGAGGGAAGTTGGAGGTGTCAATTCAATCCTGAGAGCCTGTGAAGAGCAGAGATGTCAGAGAAGTCCAGGAGTAATGATCACTTTAGAATGGTCGTGGTACTGATGCCAGATTTGTGTTTGTGTGCACCAAACTGTCCCCTCTGAATCCAAACCCATGATGGTCTAGGAAAGTTTGGGTTTACACCATGTGGCACAATTTCCAAAGTGACCGAGTCTTTCCTGGTTGCACTTTGTCTTCTTGCAAAAGGAAGAAAATCTGGCAAATCTCCCAACAGTGTCCTGGAGACTCTTATGCAGCCCTTGACAAAACAGGCAGGACCTTTCTCTTACATTGTCTGAAAACTCCAGAGCTATGAGAACATATAAAAATTGACACATTAGCAAAACATCACTCCATTCACACATGAGAGGTCAGGCTAGTTGGCTACCGCTCACTCAGGACCAGGCCATGCAGAAACAGCCCACACTGCCGTCCAGCAAGATTTTCCCAAGCCCCAAATATCCCCCTACAATGGCATGAGGATTTCAGCGAGGGATGAACTTCCTCACCACTACTGAGAAAAATTCTGTACTGAAAGCTTCCCCCCAAGCAGGGAACTGCAAATGAGCTCTGGGAAGATGGTGATTTTTGAAGTGGGGTGTTGTACTTGTGCCAGGGACAGCCTGTTCCTAGGGCTGCCAACCTGTCTGGTCACTGAAGGCAGGCGTCCTGTCCCTGACAGCAGCCTGTGACAGATGCCTAGGGAAGATGCAAATGACAGGAAAGCCTGCACTGACACTTCCCCCGAAATACCAGAGACTTCCTGAAGCAAAGATACTATCTCCACGTTTAAAGGGCATTTTTCATTCACCACAGTGTGCAAGACAAATTGTGTGAAAAAGCATACTCTATTGTTCTACAAACTGCTTTGATATTTTAATCTGAGTCTCCCTAGTATGATAACTGCTCCCTCATCACCACTCCTCTGCCACCTCAGATGTCACAAGGCCTGGAGACCTCACCTAGCTTTTTGGAGCTTGTCTACTTGGTGATTTGTACAAAAGCTGCTCTGATTCTTTACCCTTCTGTGTCTCAAATGTGGTACCTGTGGAAGAGACCCCCCAAGGAAGTCAAGGAAGGACCCTTGACATGGCTCATACTGTCTTGGACTAGGTCACAAAGAGGATACAGCATAGACAAATGCTTCTCAAACCTTTTTATACTATAGCCATGCACAGTAAATTCTGTGTTAGCACCTGAGATTGTTTTTCTATGATGACTGCTTGTGAGGTGTCTCATAGTGCTGCTCATGAAGGTCAGGCTCCAAGAAGCCCTACCAATTTTCTACCATTATGACTGAAAGTTGGATCAAGTCACAAATTATCTGTCTGAAATGATGAAGCATCCCCCACAAGAGAAGAGCCCTGACTGTTGCAACCACAGCACTACATGATTCAGATGCAGGTAACCATCTTTAGTTTCTTTTGACTTTGCTCAGGCCTTAAAAACATTGAGTCAGCATAACCTCTTACCATCTTTTTTTAGTTCATGAAGATACAATTGCTCGGCACCAGAATGATGACACAGAAATCTGCAGCAGAGGATCAAATGTGTAATAATAAATTGATACTGGAACTACCTCCTACAATTGATAGTTGCTTAGTCATTTCTCTCTCCATCTCCTGTGTCACTCCCAATACTGCTACCACTTCCACAACTCCTGGGACATCCCTAACGTGGTCTAAAAATATCCAGCTGTGCTCTCAGAAAATTGGAGAAACAGGGAAAACTGTTGTATTGCTGCTGAGCCTGCTCTGTGTCCAAGTATTATTTTTAAATCATAGTGCTGAAAGATGAGGTTCCAAACAGCCAGGGCATATCTGAGCTTCTGTGAGGGCTTTACATTTCAGAAGGCAGAAAATGTGGCATATGCTACTGCTTTGCTGTGGCAATACCCATGGGCAGTGAATGCTGTAGCCTAAAGTCACATATTAAATAAACACACAGCTAAACACAAATTAAACTAGCCCAGAGCAGCTGTTTTTTAGATTGTGGACATTTTTTTAAATTAAATGTTTTCTTTGCAATATTTCTATGAGGAGGTGGAGTATGCAAAGTCAATCTCAATAGTCTCTCAATAGAGACTGATTTATTTGCTCTCTCCCCTGCTCTGCACGGCTGGGGGACATGTCCCCAGCTGATTCACTGAGACCCAGAAAAATGGGGCTGGTGCTGGCACTGGTACAAAGGATCTCATCTGCTGCCCATGCTTATACAGCTGGGGCAGTAAATAAAGTTGGGGCATACACGGGTCCTGGTTGAGTTTTATGGCTGGGGAGAAAAACAATGAGAGAAGGTGCCACAGGCACAGAAGACAGAACGCAGCGAACAATCCTGGATCCACTGCCTGTGCTGGTCTCCAGCCCCAGGTAATCCCACACTGTGGATCTTCAGCAAGTGGTGATGTCCATCTCACGGCACAGGATCCCACAGCAGGGCACTGGTGTTTCCTCTCTACCCTCTCTGGCAGCAACCCACCTGTGAGCTCCCATTTAATTTTACCATGAAATGTTAGGGTTCACAGGACATGTGAAACCCCAAAATGGCCAGCCAGCTCCTGACCTTTAGGATATGTTTCACTCTTGCTTTGCACATAAAGGATGAAATCATCTATAATCATCCCTGCAAAGGTCACTCAGTTGCCTAGGCACTACCTGAAGTCTGTGGACTAGGTGGATAAGAGGCAAGTGTTTTACCACTGAGGAAGGGAAATTCTCTTTCACAAGGAAAAAGCATTGGGCTCAAGACCTTATAGCCCTAACCCTCACCCTAACCCTCACACTTCCTTCTCCAAGCTCACACACAACACTGGCTTCCTGTCACAGCACTACTAGTCCGTCAGCAGCTCTGCTCTCCATCTCCTGCCACACTCCCATGGGGCCCCTATCCAGCCATCTTATCTTGAATGGTATCCAAAAGCTCTTCCCTTCCCCTTCCCTTTCCTCTTCCCCTTCCCTTTCCTCTTCCTCTTCCCCTGTACCTTCCCTTCCCCTTGGCCTGTTCATTTCCAACACCACCTACTCTCTAGCTTTACATTTCCTCTGCTTAGCACAGGGATTTTTGAAGATGCCACACAGTACAAGACATGTCTTTGCAGTTCATGAAATCCCAAAGGCACCTCAGGTGTCACAGCTATGCAAACAGGTGCCTGGGATAAGGCACTGAGAGCCAAACAAGTCAATCACCCAAATGTGCGTGTGTGTGTGAGAGAGAGAGAGAGATTTGGTTTGCAGCTTTATTTTTTATTTTATAGGGAAAAAGGCAAACACTGCTAACAGTTCCTAAAGAAAGGCCTGAACCAAACCTCAGTTTCTCTTCTTCATGCCAGCATAGGCATTAGGTCATCACCCTGTCCTGCCAATAATTGCTGACTGCCCATGAACCCCTGCTGAAACAGGTTGGGGAGCTTGAGGAGCTAAATCCTCCTCCAGGGTTTTGAACAAGTTTCACAAGATGGTTCAAAGCCTCAGCAGCTGGAACAGTGATACATTGTCATGTGCTGCAGATGAAGCGCTAATACTTGTCCAAAATGGATTTGCCAGGGTGTATTCTACGTTTGCTCCACCTGTTCCTCCTCTCTCTTGGCCTCCTCTCTTCCCTGGGGTTTTTTTTGTTTTCATAACTCAAGATGCCTGTTTGTGGGGAAACAGAGTTTGGTTGACCTTACATTTTTCACCTTACCTTCTTGTTTCATGCTGACACAAGAGCTCAGCACTTTCCAGGAGCAGGGTACATGGTCTGGGAGAAGGAAAGCAGGCACAACCTTCTCTGAGGCTGTTAAGGTAACCAGCCAATTAAAAGATTGCTGATTGCACTCTTAAGAAAATACAGTTACCAGAGAACACACAGTGTATGTCTTCTTTACCATAAGAGATGGTTGTAAATGAATGTACATAATACACAAAGCAGGATTACTTGATTTGATATGTCATGTGGACATATGGACCAACCAGTGGAGAGAAATCATAACCAAAATCAAGCTGCTGTTCTGCTGCACAAATGGAATTTCTCTCCCCAGATTCACACATTCAGTGTTGCTCTTGACATCTTTTCTGCATACACAGAGTTAGTATATTAAATGAGATCTCTTTCCTCCCTAACATATATGAACTCCAAGAAATTTACACTTGTGGGAAGAGAAGAACAAAGTTGGCACTGTAATCAGCCGTTCTTTCAAGCATATGCTCTCAGACAGGCTGGAGGTCTGGTCCTCTCCCCTGGTCCCTGAGAAGGTTTATTATCTGACCTCATTTTTTCCTCCTAGAACACAAAAAGGTACCTGATGCTTTGTCTAAAGTGCCCATAAGCTACTCAAAACTGTCTGGAATCCTACGTACTTAAATTAACTTGGTGAGAGTCTGGTGCCTTAAACCATCGGTAGTCACTTAAGGCCAGATTAAAAACCACACGCGAGGTGATGAAGATTGTCCATGGCCGAGAAAGGATGTAAACCAGGGCTCTAGTTAATCTTAGAATCCTAGAATAGTTTGGATTGAAAAGAACCCTAAAGATGTCTAGTTCCAAGTCTCCTGCATGGTAAGCACACCTTCCATTAGACTAGGCTGCTGAAAACCCCCATCCAATCTGTCCTTGAGCAATTCTAGAGACAGGGCATCCACACTAGGGATGGGGGGTTTGCCCAACTGACTATGAAAGTAGCTGGTCTGTGCCTCCACTTCCCAAGCTCTGGGGTGAAAGAGACTCCCCTCTCTTACAGGTATGAGGCAAAACTAACTGTGCTTAGATATTGCAATGATGTATAAAGGATTGTGGGCTGGGAGCAGTAACAAGAATCATCAATAGGAAATTAAAATGCCTTTTAATAGTGCCACAGTAAAAGCAGGGCCAAATTTCTTTAAAGTTCAGTTGCATCAAAGCCTGAATTTCAATAAGGATTGTGATAGAAACATTATGGAAATGTTTAATTTTTGGCAACTAGCAGTGAAATGGAAACTGAACTTGCTCCCACATCACAGTTGAAGACCAGTGGACTGTCTGGCCTTCTGTTAGGTATAAAGTTTAATATGTCAGCCACTGTTTCCTCTCAAGCCTTGCAGCTTAAAACTGACTGAAGTGTAACCTCCAGAGAGTCTCAGCTTAACTGGCTGCAGGAGATGGTCCCAAAGGTCAGGCCCCTTCTGTGTGAGTGAGGAGTTCTGGCTCAGGTCACAGCAATTGCCATTGGAGGTGGAATATTAGGAGACCACCTCTGTTTGCAGAGGAGTCGCACGCTGGGCTTGCAGCCCGTCTCACATCAGCACCATCGGCCTTGCCAGAGCGGTGGCAGGGGAGACCCATCAGACAGGGAGAGCGTGCAGCAGCCCCAGAGCAGTGCCCAGTGGGGCTGGAGCAGTGGGGCTCCTGTGGGAGAGGCACCAATGAGTCAGATCCTGTGGGTTCTGAGAGACACCAATAGGTCAGACCCTGCGGGTTCTGAGAGGAGCCATGTACGGCCCAGGCTGCAGTGGGGTGCAGCTGGGTGCCCACTGCTGCAGCAGAAAAGGGGTCTGGACCACACAGCTGAAGCCACCACTGTCTGAGCAAGGCTGAGAGCTCCCAATCAATTTCCATTCAGCCCAGTATCCCCCCTTGCTGCCTCACTCCCCCTCTTTGCTTCCCCCATCCATCACTTCCTCTGCTGTGACCAGTGCAAGAAGTGGAACTGTGCTCTGGAGCTGATCCAGGTTCGTGCACACTGAAATCCACCCAAACCACAGCCTGTTTTATTTTAGCTGGGCTATTTTCAACCCTAACAACACAACAGAGGGTGAAATGACACATGATGGTGGAGCTGCTGCGGCCAAAAGCGTGAAATGCTCTTCCTCCTCCCATCCCTGCTTGTCCCTGTTCCTATTCTCACTCCTGGGAGAAGTTCCCATTGCCTTTTATGTTGGTTTGAGTCTCATAAGACCTGCTTCAGTGCATTAATCCAGCATAAAATGATCTGTTTTGGCTTGTTGGTTTATTTCTCTCACTGGAGGGCCATGTGAACCGAGGTTAAGCCATTCTTTGTAATTTCCTAAAAAACCCCTCTGGTGATTTCTGCAGTTGGGGGTCACAGCACAGGCCACCCACATCTGTCCTGCATGCACACAAGAGCATGGACATGGATAGAGCAGGGATGGGGAGGGAAAAATCTCTCAAATCAGCCTGAAAATCTTAATGACTGGGAGCAGACTTAAATAATTTGAGATGATCCACAGGGAGGTTTGCAATGCTGTGAGAAAAGGGGACCTACATTTTTCACAACTCCCAATGCAACAGAAAGTTTTTCAAAAAGGTCAAGGTTCATGACTGACAGCAAAATAACTGACCAGGTGCTGAAGAATGTTGAGTGCTTCTTTCTCCTTCTTCCTAATTATGCAACTCACTGATAAGATCATTAGGAACCATTTAACATCTGAATGTCATGTTTGTTGTTGCTGTTGCTCAAATATTTTTGCCTTTTAAAATTCCAGAACATGGCTTTTCATGAGTGACTGAGGTGTGTGGGAGAGAAGTCTTCGTCCTTGCCAGGGGCACAAGGATATGCTTTAGATCTGGACTGCCAAAAATCTCCCTCAGCATCAAGGCTCCTGCTCCAGCTACTGTAATTTCTGTGTTATTGTGTAGGACCTTCTTAGCCTAGAAGTGTCCCTCTAAGATAAAGTGGTACTTGCTTTCTTTTCCTGTTGGAAAACATGGTTTAGGATCTTTAATTCAAACATTTCTTCTTCATTGAAATGTATAACTGGGTCCAAATTTCCTACATAACTCAGAACAGAGAATTTCACCAAGTAGTTACTAGCAAAAAAGAAGAGACTATATAGGATAAAAATTACTGTGGCTTTGAGGAACTTTAGTTTGTTCTTTCTTCTAAACACGAAGATACAAATTTCCAAGTGCCGGGACAGTGCTGTGGCAGTATGCTTGTACCCCTACTGAACAGCAGTGGTGTTCTGCAAGTGCTTTGATGTAAAACAAGAATATGTTGAGGAGCAACATCTGTAAGTGCCAGACATCAACAGCAAACACAACTGTCCAGGCAGGACCCTGTTTGAATTCTGTACTCGGGTGCCCATTTGTCAGTGTCATATTTTGATCATCTGTTGTCTCAGTAATGTTTTCCTCTTTAAGCTCTGCAATGGCCTTTGCTGACCCAGCTACTGCCCAGATGTCTTGGAGATAGACTGCATCACATAAAATTCCACAAAGCCCCCTCAGAAATCTCATTTAAAAATCATCTAAAAGCCTGGTGCAAGCATGAAGCCTTCCCAGGAATCCCTTCAGGACAGCAGTCCTCAGGAGGATTACACTAACCCACTTACTCAGCTATGCTAGACCATGGTACAGTGCTGTGCTAATCCTCATCCAGAGATAAACAACTCATGCCATGGGAATGATGTGATGCAAATGCTCTGTCAAAATTCAGTAAAAAAATGCTGCCAATGCATTAGTAAGCCCAGTTATAGATCAGTCCTACAGATGGTCTCAGGCAGAGCTGCTAACTGCAGTGATTGACTTAGAGTTGAACAAGCTGCAGTCAGGCACCCACAGAAGACCAGCCCAGGAGCTCTCTGATTTCTCCACATTCATGGCCAGCATTCACAGTCTTCTGCTGCTGCCCCTTCTCAGCCTATGACAGTCAAGTCCCAGTTAGGATGTCCCAAGCAGAGCTGCCCAGGCACTGTAGCAATACAGTCTCTTCTCATCATAGTGGGGAAAAGTCATCCTGCTCCCCCAAACAAATTTGAAAAAAATCTCTCCCTTATTTTAATATTCAAAACATTTTCAGTTTTGTGGAGGAGGGTTTGCTGATATTTCAGAAATGTGAACTGCTTTGTGATCTTGTGACTAGGGAGCAGACAAGTGCACATTAGAAAATGGGAGAGGATTGCAAGGGAGTTGCACTAACTACTGTGGGCTTTTGCATTAAGCTTCTACTACAAATCTTGTGATATTAGGTGTTTTCCAGGAAGCCTATCTTCTCAGAAGCAAGACCTGAGACTTTTAGGAGTTAATACCAAAAGTAAAAGCACAGGTTTCTACTTCACAGATTGAAAAATATGGGCAGTAAGAAGCCTCAGAATTCAGAACAGGCCACCTATCAAAAACAACCACCATGACATCTCAGCTTTTGTTGTTGGTTTTGAAGGGGGCTGCTATTGCTTTAACCTTGACTCCCAAGTGCAGTGACTACTAATCAACTTCCCTGAATGCTGCCTTGGGAAAGAAAAAAGAAATTATTGTCTCATGTGGGACAAATTTAGCATGTACATCTAAAGATAATGCTTCCTGGTCTATATAGTGGAAGCCCAGAAGCAGCTGCAGAATTAATGCAGCCTTTCTGGTCAAGCTGTGGTTGAGATATACAGTCCATAGCAGATCAGAGAGTCTCTCCTTCTTCTCACACTAACATCAGCATTTTGCCAAGCAGGATAACAGGGCTCTTTCTTAGGCAGTGGCATCTCCTTTGGGGAAATCCCACCCATCTGTGTCCTGTTCCTTGTGGCACGCTGGGTTTTGCTTTACAGTCTTCCCATCAGGTGGGAGCCAGCACTTCTGTTGGACCCAGGTTGGTCCCTTTCAGCTGGGCATAAGGCAGATCAACAAATAAATAAATATGCAGTTGGTGTTTTGTGAATTCTGTGGTAGAATTCACAGTCTCCTTTCTTCCTCTTGTCTCAGCATTTTGTATGGAAAAAAAAAAAAGCTGTCAGAGATCTGGTCTCTCTATCCAGCATGTACAGATCTTTTCTGTTGCAATATTGCTACATTTCATCCACTCAGAGGCTTTGAAAGAACATAATGCCTAAAATATTTCTACTTGGAGCAACAGACATAAAATAAATACCACAGTTGTAAACGGTTCATTTTCAAGTTCACTATCAGTTGGATGTGCTTTTTCCTAGGGATTTTTTTTCTCTTAAGGGAACTATAAGGGAAGGAGCAAAAGGCCTGTTAAATAAACCTTTTTTATCCAAGTGTTAAATTGTCTGTGATTTCTCCTGGTGCCAAAGCCACAATGGGCTGGTTATAAAGAGACAACTGTAAAGAGTCACATTGGAAGTAATTAATCTTATCTAGGTCCTTAATTGTAAATTCATGAAATGATAATATGCTAAGCTTGGTGGTGTTTCATTTGCTGTTGAATACTGGTAATAGGATAGGATTTGTGACACCTTACTGATCTGTGTTTACAGAACACCACCGAGCAGACAAGCTTAAGGGAAGGACCACATTTCCTTTAATAAGGGATATGCCAACTACCTTCTGATGGCCTGACAACAGGGAGGAAGGAAAAGAGCTTGTTCCCTTTGATTCTGAGATACGGGCTGTGCACAAGTCTCCATTTCATTAAAAACAGAAGATTTGCAGTCAATATCCTCCTCTTTGATATTCTTCCGCAAGAATTTCTGGAGGGAGCAGAGCAAACTAAGGTGCCAACTCCTCCCTAGCCCTGGCCACACCTAGCTGTGTTGCTCCAGAAGGGAAGTGGATAGGAAATTAATTACTTTTTTCCTCCCAGCATTACTTTTCTCCCAGCTCAATTTCCCAAAGTGATTAATTTTCCAGCCACAACAATGCTAGTGCTGGCTCGAAGGAGGGAATGAGACCACAGCAGCCCTGACTTGCAACTGCACAAAGATGCTGCCAGTCCCACTGCTGTGCCTGTGAAGGCTGTGCCTCTTCCAGATGTGTCACGACAGAGGTGAGGAGCTCTCCAGGAGGAAGGGTAATTGCCAAGCACACTGAGAGCAGCCCCACAATACAAATCAGAAGCTGTTGTTACTCTGACTGCAGCGTGGAGAGAGGCTGGCAGTCATTTCCAGCTGAAGAGTGGGGGCACTTGCAGTGTAAGTCCATTCATACACACACATTCTCCCTCTGCCTCTCCCCCTCCCTCTCCCAAGAAAGTAAATGCCACATCTTTTGTATTTCTTAAAATATCCTTTGTTAACATAATGAGGCCATTGATAGTAATATCAAGTCAGCATCCTACATGATTCTGACAATTCAGCAGCATCCTCAGTGCTCCAAGGAATTGGAAAACACAAGCAGTGCGGAAAACACAAACATCGATGTGCAAAACAAACACATTTGATGTATCAGAACAGCAACAGAGAACCTCTAGAGACTGCAGGGAAAGCACCTATTTGCTGGGGAGAGCAAACCCAGGGGACATAATGAGCTGGTGAGGCACGGTTCAGCTTCTTGGGATTCAGAAGGTAATTAAACAAGGCAAAAGTCAGCAGAATAGCATATTACATTGTGACTTTGTTAGAGTCATCAGCACTCACCCCCACTGAGGAATCCTCTTTTTCCCTCTACCCACAATCCCAGCACATTTTATTACCAAAAGCCAGGGCTGCCTTATATAAATGGAGAAGTTAATCTTAAAACTTGTTCAAAATGAAACTTGGAATCTTTGTCTTTCTGTGTGGGAAACATATAGAGGAAATAAAAGAAAATCAAGTAAGAAGAGGGTTAGTCAGACAGTGAAATGAAATGAAACTACAGCTGCAAAACTTAATGAATTTTTATATCTGGGGGAACCCAAAGCAACATTCTGGTCTCCTGCCAGCACAGGCAGCACAAAACCCCCCCACCATATGGTTCAATCAGAAAATATCTGCCACAAGCTCTACTGAAACTGGGCCTGATACCTGGTGCCAACACAGCTCTGTTCTGAGCTCAAAACAAGTGTTTATTTTAATAGTCAATAAAAGAAAAACCTACATTTGATTGCCATAATCTACTGATCGGATTAGGATATATCTGACACTGAAGAGTATGCAGTACTAAAAGGTTGCTTTCAGTCCCATATGGTTATACACTTGCACACTTTAAGGTGCATGGAGATGGAGTTTCAATAGGAGATTTGTTCCCTCTCACTTGCCTATTCATTTTCATTCATAGCTAAATACCATTTGCTTTTTCATTTTCATTCATAGCTAAATATCATCTGTGTGACTGAAAGTGGACAAAACCTGCTGTTATGAGAAGTGGTGCCATGGCATTTCCAGGCAGGCAGGTACCTGGGCAGAGCAGCAGCACGCTGCCTTTACTGCAGAACCAGCGTGTTAGGAGATCTTTCCAGAATGACGCAGGACGGGGAACAGCAGGCATGCCCACGCTGCTCTGCAAGGCCAGCACCACATGGCCCAATACATCATCCCAGATGAGGCCAGACCCTCTTGCAAGCTTACATTTCCAGAAAATGGAAAAGATCAAAGCTGTGGGAGTACTGTTAAATATAAAGAGGACTGCCTCACCCTGTTCTGCTGCATGAGAGAGGGACTTTGTTGGAAAATTAATTGCTTTTATGTCAAGAGAGTAACTTCCATTGCCTCCACCCCATTCCCAGCTATGCTGACCTTCATTACACCTTGACTCTTTCAGCCCATCTGGCTATATATTAGGACAGACATGTTACACCCTTTCCTTCTCCTGTAATGCACATGAGTATCTCAGCAGTGCTATTGGCACATAAAGGCTTTTGCCCTCTCTGTTTCCCTCCCTAGATAATGAGCCATCCATTAAGCAGGCAGATGCAGTTCCAGCTGGTGATATATTATGTAATTTTGTGGGTGAATAACAGACAGATAGAACAGAAGATTGCAGAAAAGAAAGGCCAAACAGGCAGGATCTCCAGAGCCCCAAGAGCTGTAATGTCAACTGTGCTCTTCCCTTTAGTACATCCTCAGTGCTGGAGCATGCAAGAAAAGGTTTGATCCCCACATCACAAGCACCTGTACTGTACTGGACTAACATTAAATAAGCTTTCCAGCCTATCCCACCAGTATCAAGTTCCTACATCAACCAGTCCAGTCATAGCCCTCTCCTCTGGGACTCCACCCAGAGGAACAGGATTTTGTCTGAGATTTGTGTCTCATACATCTCCCACTCTTAACTGCCAGCCAATTAATATCTTTTCATTTACTTGATTTCTTTGGTATAATGTCCACTGTGGTTTTATGTGCTGTTCCTTAACCTGTGCCTACATCCACTAACAGATATTCTGCAATTAAGGCTGCAAACAATTCTTTTTCAGGCTTTAAATACTGAAGAGAGAGTCTTCTGAACAGGAAAACAGAAATCTTGGTGTCAGGTGGGGAACAAGTGTATAAAAAAAGGCAAGAAGTTAAAGCATCTTTCAGACCTAAAGAAGTGTAGATAGAACAAACAGTCACAGGTCTGTGAACCCAAATATTGCTTTGCCTCAGTGCAGCTCTGTGATTTGTTCTAAATGTGGGTGCAAATTGACTTTGAGTCTTCCCAGCCTTCTGATCTGAAAGGCAAGTATGGCCTTGAAATGCAAAGAAAAGGTTTTGGTTTAAGTTTTGGGCAAACTGCTCCTGATCTTCTAGTTTTGTTATTTTCACTCCAGGTACTCATTCATCCCTACCCTAAAGCTGACATAAGCTTGGCTCACAGACCTCTCCTGTGGGATCCACTGGTAGCTGCCAGTGCACGCGCACATTAAATCTTACCTAATGAATAATTACCAGGGGACTGGGACATTTCATTCTCCTGATAACAGCATTCACCTCAGGGAATGAAATAACGTTTTGAGGCTGGACACAAATGCACGTAATACAAAGATGTCATGGTTTACCCCACACGACAGTTATTGCAAAGCCCAGACACAACACAATGAAACACGTAGGAGAAAAGGTGCCCTATGGGCTGGACTCTGTAATTAACCTGAGAATATGCAGAGAACTTGGTGGCAGAGCTACAGAGACTTTTCCTCTTTGTACCTATTTCTTGATGCTTTAACTACAGTATCTTTCTTTTTACTAGTGGTGTGTGAACCAAAGTTCAGGGTGTTGAGCTCCATTTGCACAGGCATTGCTGGAGCAGCAAAGCTCACCCTTTTTTCAAACAGAAAGTGGGAATCCAGCATGGATGTCCTCTCTCCAGCCAGCCCCCAGCTCCTAGAAAATAGGTGTTCTCCTGGGATACTCACTCCAGAGAGCTGTTACACTCCTTCCTCTTCTGCAGCAAAGATGAATGTTTGCCCATTACACAGTCACAGACAGCCTTTACATCAAATGTGGTTATGTCTTCCTAGTCTCATTTTTATTTTATGTTGGTGACAAAACACTTTGCTGATTGCACTGGACTCTGCTAACCCACATGCCAGAGCTTTAAAATCTCTTTTTGCCCCCACCCAGCCAATCAGCCAGTGCATGTGCACTGGGATGTGCTGAGCCCAGCTTGAGGCTGGAGGGGCAGTTTGGTTCCCATTGTTCACTCCCACATTAGCCTCTCAGACAAAAATGCAGAGAAAAGACTGCCAAGCGGAAGAGGTCAGGGAGGCAGGAGCACACTTGTCTAACCGGATTTGCAGTGACACTTCTCACCCACAGGCCAGCATGCTGCTGCTGGTGGTGCAGGGTTGGTTTCCCTCCTGCCAAACAAACCCAGATTTGCATTCAGTAACATACTGTACTCTTTGCTTCTAATTTCTTGCATGGGTGACTCCTTTGCCCACCGTGTTACAAGGGAATTTGAGTCCAAAATGTGAAAGAACTCTCATGCAGGAGGCAGAGTGATACTGGGGAAAATAATACAGGATCCTGTAAATAGACTACATGAGAGGAAGCATTCAGAAAAGGTGCTAAATTAACGTTATGGAAAACTTTAAATTTGGATGCAATTTAAATAGTAGAATTTAGAACATAGAACACAGAAGTGAATACATTTTCCAACCTCTAAAAGGGATAGTCTATAAATAGACTTTTAAATCTATTAAAGGATCTTTTACAACCCATTAAAACATTCAGCAAATGCCTCAAATTATATTTATTCCTCAAAATCACCACCAAATGGCTACAGCCTTACCCCAATTTTTTCCTCTTTGAAAAACAATAGGAAACAAACTGGTTTATCTACTGTACCTGCTGCAAATACCTTTATGGCAAGGTAATTGCTAAGAACATTGTGTTGAACAACTCATTACTTTGTTACATGAACATTTGTCATGCCTTTGGAGATAGCAGAAGAGAATTCTCCCATGACCTTTGAAAAATGAAATCAGTGGCATTACTCAGAAGTCAAATTCAAAGTTTAAAAACAGATTTAAGAAGGGTTTCCCATGCCTCCTGAAAAAGAGACAATCTGCACTTTCACCGGGAGCCTAGCTAGATTATTCCAGTCCTTTTAGACCATTAATGATTAGTGCCTAATGTGCACTTGGAGCAGTGATTCACTGATGAAAGCGCTGCGGGCTCCCTGTCCTGTGCACAACTCTGTTCTCATCATCACAGCAGTACAGGACATAACACCGTGGGCTGCCTGCACTGGAGAGAAGATCATGAGCTCGATTGTGTGCTACAAACAAAGGGAGAGCTATTATCAGACGCTGCCTTGCCAGGCTGCATGAAAAACCGCCTCTGCAAATTGCATAATGCCCCTGGATATTCCCAGCAGTGCTATGGCAGGCCCACGGGGCTGGCACTTGGACAGGGAGGAAGCCGGATCTCCTCCCTCCCACCTTCCCTCCCAGCATGGGAAAGCTCAGGAGAGCTCTTGTGTAGTCAAAAAAACCCCTCACTTATCTCCTGGGAAAGAGCTGTGCTGCTCTGGGGTGACATCTGACGCACGGCGTTGTGGTCATGGATCAGAGGGAAGCTGGCATGGTGGGAGCCTTGGGAAGTACCTAGAGAGGGAAACAGGAGAGGTGTCACACTGGTTCTCCTCAAGTGTGCATCACATTTCTGTTCCTCATCCTGTGCTTGTCTTGTTCATGAGACAGTGCATCCCAGTTTTGATCAGTGCCGTGCATTACAACAGGAAAGCATCTAAAGGACAGGAGGCTGCTGTAAACACAAAGGCTGTGCTTGCTGCAGAGCTGCAGAGCCCACCTCACACAGTGGAAGAGCTTCAGTTTAACAGTACAGAGATGCTGCTGTGATGCCTTGTACAGAGATGCTGCTGTGATGCCTTGTTCCTTCTGCTCGTGGACCTGTGCCTGCACCAAGGAGGGACTGCAAGGACAGCACAGCTGGGGCACAGGGAAGGGGCTGCTCAATTGCCTGAGAGATACTGTGAAAATGCAGCATGAGGGTGAACCCTCCAAGGACCACAAAATTCCCACTGGAACAGCAAATGGTGAGAATCTCTGCCGTTGTTCAGTGGGAAAGATTTCACGATGAGCGAATGTGACCACGATAAGCAGCATGTGTGACGTCCCCAGCTTCATTTCCCTTGCTCAAGAATCCAAATGCTTGGAATGCCGCCCCCTCCTCCTCCTCCTCCTCCTCTGCCTCCTCCACTCTTGCTGGTGGCACCAGGGATTTACAAGGCAGGAGGGAGCATTTCCTAATATTGGTTGGGTGTAGCTTTCCAGCATGACTGATTGTGCTATTAACTGTGGCAAGGGGAAGAGCACAAGTGAGCAGCATGGGAGAGCACTTCAAATCCCGGAGATGAACGATAAGTGATATCAAATAGCTCTGTGTATGCAAAATAAATGTTTGAAGTTTGAAAGACTATTGTTATAAGCATTGCTGGGTTTATTAGAAAAGAGGAAAGTTATAGAGAAAAGTGAAGCATTTGTAGGAAAAAAAACAGAGATCTAGGTAAATAAGACAGAAAGGATCTGTGACTTAATTGAGTCAGTGTTTAAAAAGGATTATAAAGACAGAGTAAGGGAGAAGTGGTAGAATGCACAGTTTGGTTGAAATTCTCAAAACTCTTTGTTAAGAAAAAGGATAGGAGAGAAGGTAATGGAGACAAGTGGAAGCAGGAAAAACAGACCTCTCTAAATGAAGCCCTAATTAAGTAATATCCATGTGTACACACACATACAAAGCACACAAAAATAGTAGCTAGTCTGCAACCACTCTTAAAACCATTTTGGTACGAATGGCAGTGATCTGAAAATAAGGGATGATGAACTAGAATGCTGGGATCCAAATAAGGCTGTGGGCAATCTATGTATCTGGGAAACCTTCTTAGAAAAAAAGAATTAGTAAAATACTATTATACCAGGTTTAAACAGCATAAATGTCAGAACAGTTCATACCAGAGAGAGAAAAATAAAAGCGATTCAAGTTCTCAGAACTACATAGATTGAATATCAAGCTAAATGTTTAGCTTTAAAAAGGGAAATCACATAGAAGTGATGAAATTCTGAAATTCATTGGAATCAGTAGCTAAAACCAGTAAAGCACTTTTAGATGACATCAGATTGTTTAGAGACACTATACAGCAGACACCTCATCAAATAAAAAAAATTCAAAGCAGAAAGAAAAAGTAAGCCAACATGATTCTGAGATATAAAAATAATTTCTTTAAAAGATAGGGAGTTAAGGAAGATGCAAAAGAACACAGTCTGACAAAGTGGTTGTGAAAGAACAATAAAGTACAAGAAAATGAAGTGCAACTTGTTAAAGGCAGAAAATAGAATGAGTGGACATTTTCAACCACAGCAGAAGCAGGATGCTGACAGAGATTTAATGGGGTCCATGGATGAATAGGAGCACATGAGAGAGAGGACATATAGAAAATCCAGTTAAATTTGTTGTTTAGCTGCTCCCTCTGGAATGCTGAATTACTTTTTAAGGAGGACCAGTCTTATAGGGCAGTTTCATGACACCTTTGACAGGACCAGGCTGAGGCCTCTGTGACTTGGTGAGGCTCTCCTGCCCCATTCCTTGTGTTAGTGCTGGTCCTTCCCTGATCCCATGGCTCAGGCACTGAAGGCAGAGCCAAGCAAGGGTAAGGGCCATACTGCACATTGCCTGAGATTCCAGAGGCTCCTCACCTCAGGGTTATGAGCTACCAGCTTCCCCAGGGATGTCTGATGAGGGTCTTCTAAGACCAAGGGATGTGGAGAGCAAAACCACCATGTGGAATCTCATCCCAGCTGACAACATCAATGGGCCTTGGACTGAGTCTCCTTGCTGAAAAATGGTCAGGCATTGGAGGCACCCCAGGACTGTGTCCCAGCCACAGAGGGGTGCACTGCTGCACACAACAGTCAGAAAATCTCACCCTGCTGAGCACAGAGCCAGCACAACCCATCGGGTGTCCTCGCCATGCTGTGTCTGGGTGGCACTCAGCAGGCAGGGAGGATGTGGATGTGACATTTCTGAGCTGTGATTCAGAGACGAAGCAGGTGGACATCAGTCAGCCCACTGAGATGATTCCTGGAGGCTGCTGAGGGCTGGTATCCTTTACAGAGATGACACTAAGCTGTGCTGTGCTATCCAAAGGAAAAAGAGAGATTTTGTGCTTTATCCAGACCTAAGAATAAGATTCTCTTAAATCAATCACAGAAATACAAATAGATGACTGTCACATGCTAATACTAAATAAAATATAAATCAAGATAATGAGCCTTTGATGATTGCCTCCTTTCCTGAAATTTGGTTACTTGGACTTTCCTAGTCACATGAATGTCCCAAACTGAAAAGTCAAGTGGTAGATTTCTTTCCCAAGCATCAACATACTCTGTCTCAGGGCACTGCAGACTTTTCAGGGAGGTGTGGTTGGAAACACTGTCACCTTTCCATCCCAGTCACGTTCCTGAGCCATGCTGGTACAGAAGGCAGGCAAGATTAGTGTTCAGATTCTTGTGAATAAAGGTAGAAATCTTGGCAAATGCTTTGGATGCACTGGGTGCTTTATTCCTAGCATGTGTCCCTGAAACATTGCATGGTCCAGTCATGCCACATGGTCTAACAAACAAGCTTAAGGGTTAGGGTGTTGTTGCACTTTCAATCAGATCTTCAGTCCCCATCCATTAGGCCTTAGGCACTTTGAAGCTCATGCATGTAATTAAATCAGTTAAATAAAGGCTAAAATCCATCTTGTTTTTATACTGTGTTGAGTGCTGACCTGATACAAGCTAATGTTGTGTTTGCATTTTTCAATGATTTCCATAGCGGAGATCAAACACATCCCATTTCTCATGCTGGGATTAATAAGTGACTCCTGGCTCATAAAGTCTTTTAGCTTCCATGATGCCAATACATCCAACACTCTGATTTCCAAATATTTTAGCTACCTGTATGTTTGGCATTACAGCAGTGTCTGATCAGACACCGTCTCAAATGTGTCCATACCCATCACACCTCTGTGACTGACAGCTGCTCTTTTGCCAAGAGCACAGACAGACAAACCTGGGCCAGAGAAGGGAATACAAATCCCACACCATGGCAGACACCCTCCAGCTCCTTGGAGTCCTTGGCTGCTGGCACAATCACTGCATCAACTTTTTTTCCCATTTCCCCTCTAGCAAAAGACATAGGCTAAATCCCACTGGCATCTATGAGCATCTTACCATGGACGTCACAAACCTTCTAGTGACTTCAGCAAACTTGGCTCAGACCTAATTGCTTCTGCCAGCCTTCCTGTGTTCCTGGACTTCACAGGGTAACTGCTAAGGACAGAAATAAATCCTTTGTTTACTCTGGTAACTGGAGAGCTGCTTTAACCTCTGGCTAAAAACAGGTGCATTTTCCTATCAGGTTCATGAGTCACTCATCCCAGGAATGACTGATGAACTTGGAAAGCCTAATGCTCATGGAACAACAGGAAAGGATGAGTTTTTAATTGAATGGTGGCAAATCTCATAATCTGGTTTTCCTGTGTGGCTTTTTTCTCTTTAAGTCATGTTAAGTCATTGGTTTAACACAGCTCAGGTCTGTTCCTTGCAAATTCCTGGTATTTTAGCATCACATCCAGTTTGAGATGGAAAACACTACTGGTGTTTGACTCCTGCAGGAAACAGCAGGTGTAATGTGTGACTACATAAATGGTGCAAGCAATTAATATCTCCATAATAGATTTTGTGCTTGGTCCAGCATAATCAGGTCTTTCAGCAGAGGAACTTGTGTTTATTCTTCTCTTCTCTCTTCTCTTCTCTTCTCTTCTCTTCTCTTCTCTTCTCTTCTCTTCTCTTCTCTTCTCTTCTCTTCTCTTCTCTTCTCTTCTCTTCTCTTCTCTTCTCTTCTCTTCTCTTCTCTTCTCTTCTCTTCTCTTCTCTTCTCTTCCAGTATTGCTTCTCACATACCATCTGGTCAGGAACTGCCAAGGAATTCTTAAAAGGTGACCTTCAAGATGACTTATTTTTGATGAATTAAGAAATGAAACCAAACCAAAATTCAATATCATTCCTCTCCAATTTTAACACCAGAAATTCAAGTCTTACCACCCTGTTTCTCACAACAGTAGACTTATGGTGACATCCTGAGAATCTGCTCGGGAGATATTTCTCCACTGCACAATTAACTCATGTTCTGACCCGAAACCAGTGGCTCTTGCCATACACAGAAGAGAAACTTCTGACAGGCCAGAGTGTGCTCCTAGTACAGAGCAGATTACATGGCTGGCTGTAGAGTGCAGAACCTGGGACTGGACCTTACCTCTTTCACCCTGTGACTGTGGACAGGAAAATGAAATAAAAATAATTTAAATTCTGATGATTCTCCAGTGCACCTCCTGTAGCTCCTCTGTGGCAGCCGAGTGGCTGCAAGATAAGCACACAGCCTCTAAGCACCAGAGAAGTCTGGCTCTGTGGCTAAACACGCATACATTGGAAAAACATTATCAAAGTCACAGAAATACGAGCTGGTCTCTGCTTGAGATGGGGCCAGGTTAACAGTGCAGTAAAATGAAAGCATGATGGGAGAACTGATTTTTGTGCGTTTTACTAAAGATGGCTCACTATGTTAAGTGTTTTGAAATAAGGAGTCCCCTGGTCCCTGAATGGCAGAGATGTTCACAAGAGTCCCCTCCATGTCTGTGTCCTTCAAGGACCTTCAGTGCATGAATGGTAAGGAGAAGACCCAACATTCTTGGCATTGTAAATTAAATAGATAAGTACGTCTTTGGTGTAATGGAGAAAAACATACATAAAACCCTCTCAAGAGGGACATGCAGAGGAGCATGACCAAAGCGTGTCTCCCTTTACAAAAATCAAAGGCTTTCTTTGTTTGATATAATAAGCCACAAATATTTCCAGCCCCTGCCCATCCCCACCCCATTCCTTTCTCTCCCCCTGCCCTTTTCCACTTCAGGTCACTTGGAATGACACTGGCACTACTTGCAAAACCAGCAGAAAGTCAATTACTCACATATATTATTGCAGGGCTAATTTTTAACCTCTTCCAGCTGCACTGTCAGCTGTAAGACCTGTTCCTCCAGGCAGCTATCAAGTGACAGCTTTCCATTCCTGTCATGCACGATTTGGAGGATCCTGCACCAAGCAGTCTCACAGAGCTGCACAATATGCTCACCTCCCCATCCTGAGGCTACACTAAGAAAAAAGAAAAAGGCCAGAGGACTGCAGAAGCCACATGTGCCCAGAGAGCTGCAGAGAAGGATGTCAGAGGGAAGGTGAGAGCAACACAAGCACCTGAGAACAGTGGCATTAATTTGGTGTCACTGTGACTCTTAGAGGTCTACAGGAAAGGTTCCAATGTCACAGTCAGTGCTTATTCACCATGAACAAAGGCAGATGTGAACAGGTTCTTGGAGAGTGGGGCACTGGCCAGCATCCATCCTGGAGGTCTCCAAGGAGCAGAGCAGTGGCCAGTGTAAGTCCATGAGCTCTCTGGGGCCCACACTTGGAGAAGCAGACACCAGCACACTGTACTTGCTCCTTGCAGTCAGAGAGGATCTGCAAAGCAGAACCAAACCCTGCTGGGGCACTTACCTCAGTTGTTGCTTGGGTCATGCAAGGACCCACAGCCTTGCAGTAACATCACCTGACACCCAAATGTCGTGTGGGACCCCACATTATGGGGTGAGTGCCCAGCCATATGCTCTAGCTGACCCAGCTTGCTAGCCCTGCAAGCTCAGAAAAATGTGAAATAAAATAAAATTTATAAAAAGGAAAGGGCAGATATTTTCTAGCGTAACAATTTCACCAGCTTGTTCAGAGCATTCAAGGAGCAGAATTGAGGAGTTGTTGTAAATGGTGGCAGAAGGTGACAAAGACCAGGCTTGTGGGGAAAAAAGATTTTCTGTCTGGTGATAGATAGCTGCTAAAATGCCGTGCACTATGACAAGGGCCACACACCTCTAGGCCGGATTGAGGGAACAGCCACTTGAAATTGCAGATATCTGAGCAGACAGGCAGTGACTGCCCTCTCTCTGGCTCCCTCCTTTCCCCTGCAGTGGTACCCTGTGTCCCCACAGCCACAGTGCTGCACCAGGACTAATGCTGGCACGGGGGAGAACAGATTAACACCGGATCCAAGTGTCTGTGTGCCATATGGCTGTGGCAGGAGTCTAACAGCAACAAGGAAGAAAGATTTATATCTTGCTGAGAAACATTTTATAAAGTGTGTGAAGGTTGTCAAGCCTCTTTCTGGAGCTATATCCTGTGGACTTTTCACTTGAAAAGCAATTTTCTCATTTTCGGTAGAAGAAGAGGTATTACCAGAGATATGACCAGCTCTGAAAAACACCCCTAAGTGAGGAAGGCCCCAAGTGTAAATATTTTCCCACAGGTGTATTTTAGAACAGAACAGGGTTTGAAAAGTATAAGAAAAAAAAATCAAAACAACCAGGTTGGTAATGCCTGTGAAGGCAGCGGAGTCAGCCTCCAGCCCCTGCTTCCAGTGGCCAAGCTCATGCATGAGGGAAACTTTTCCAGCTAGGTAAGTCTAGAACGGCAGGTTTTAACCATTAACCTGCCTCAACAATGGCCCCAGCACTGCTAGAACAAAGTGTTTGAAAAGTCAAGAGCAAAATTCAGTAGAGTGGACGAAACAGAAGAGGCAATGGAACTATGCTCAGACATAAAAGCGACCATATGTTCTACTTAAAAATAATTATTCTGATCTCAGCTATCTTCAATACCACTAGTAAAGAAGCTGGTTACGTTATTATGTGTGCCTTTTACGAGAAAAGAAATACAACTACTACTGAAAATACCTACTTCAGCAAAAAAGTAATAAAGGTTTCTCAATTCTTCTCCACATTCCTGAGCCCTAGGGTTAGATTAGCCCACCTTTAGGGCAGTCAGCTTAAGATGCCCTACAAGAACAAGCACAATCATTTCTAGCTGTCAGCTTTGGGGCCAGTGCACTCCATGGCCAGCTTAGCCTGTTTTGAGTCCATCTACCCCAGACACCACAAACCAGGTGTGAGAACCATCTGCTTCCATCACACTCTTTGTCAAGCCATCTCTCCTTGTGGCAGGGAAAGGGGACTGGTCAAAAACAGGATGAAAGATGTTTCTGCCTTACCAACACTACAGACTGAAAGTGCCAGAGAATAGGAAGGTGATATTTTCACAGCAGAAAGAACGTCAATAATACAAAAAGTAAATGCACCCTGCAGCTCTTGTGGTACCAGTGCTGTAACATGCATTTCTAGGCCAGCTAATAATAGCAGAATATTGATAAACAGAGGGCTGGGACTAGGCTGGACAGTGAGTGGGGAATGTGATGACGACAAAGGAAAAGCTGATGTGGGAGGAAGCAGGAATTTATTAATATGAGAAAATTAAGAACACATCGTTAACTCCACTATCAGCTGTCCACTTGCAAGTGAAGGACATAAGTGGGAGACTGGCCAAGGTGACAGCCTGACTGCAGGAGGTTTGAAGGGTTCACCACCACCCAGATCAAATGTCAGGTGTGAGACCATGGTTTGATAGGAGGAAATGGCTTTTGTTTCTACAGGGCTCAGTTTAACCCAAAGCAGCTTGAAACAGCACAGCCCCACACACCCATCAGTCCAGTGCTGGACTGCAGTGCAGACCAGCTGGATGTCCTGCAGTCCAGTCCCCAAGGAGGAGAGGGAAAACTTTCTCACTGCCGTGTACTCCCAACCCTGCATGATGCCCAGGGCCAGGCTTTTACACAAGTGCTGATTTAACAGGATTCTCCACCTTTTGCAGAATCAGGGCCTTCAGAGGTTCCCCAGGGTGAGGCCATGGCAAAAAGAAGAGAAAGAAATCCAGCAATAGGGAATCTCACTCCCAGCCAGAAAAGTGTCACAGTGTCTCTGCATGCCTGTTAAGTGCTCTTCCTGGGAAGTAAATTGCTTATAAATAAAGGCTTGATTTGTTTTTTCCCAATCTTTTCAAGCACTTGGGATGGGCTAATCTAGTTTTTGTAAGGAATTAGTGAAATCTTGTAGTTCTTGTTTACATGTCAGACTCTGAGGAGCCAGTGCTGAGCCCTGACTGTGCACAGCCATCATTGGGCCTCAAGCAGGTTGTGACTTAACCATCAGAGGGGAGAGAAAGCAGGAAAAAAATCCCTTGTGGATTCCCGAAACGGCCACTGGCTGATCTGATCCTGAGGGGACTAATAACGATTTGGATTTATTTGACTCTCTGTGGCTTTACTGGAAAGTTAACTCCCCCACTGCCAGCATAAAGAGGCTCCTTCCCTTTGTTGGGTTCCAGGGAAATACAGAAGCAGCTCAGAATAGCAATTTACTTCAATGTTGTAAATATCACAGCAAGGGGCTCATGGGAGAGGGAAGTAAGGAATTAAATTTGATCTGTGATGAAATGTCCTAACTAGATTGTGTTCAGATCTGGCAGCTCAAACAGGCCCCAAAATACACAGAGCCAAGACAAGAGAACAGAAACACAGTGAAGTGGAGAAATTTAAGCCAGTGTCTGTCAAAGCATAGTGCAAGCTGGGCCTTAGTGCTCCTTGCACTTGCTCAGCTTAGCTAATTATCCTTCCTGGGTCAGTCAGTTGTTTGCTTGGCTTTAAAATATTACTTCCCTGGTCCCTGGTTGAAACTCATTATGCTTGTTCTCCAGGCTTCAAGGAAGGCATTATCAGCCTTCAAATCCTCCTGCATTCCTCCTTCAGGCTCCTGTGTCTGCACCACATCATCCTCTGCCAGCCCAGAGGCATCAATTAGGGGATAATCCCAGGGCACTCATACGGTGCCATCAAGAAGCTGCCGGGTCACCTCCTCACACCACTTCCTCAGCACTCATTCCTGTGATGCCCATTTTGCTGGAAGGGAAGATGGAAAACAGGAAAACAATTGTGACCTGTGCTTCTGCAGGACCTGCTGCAACTATTTGCAGCAGCTCTTTCTGTCAAATCAGTAAAAGGAGCTGGCAGAAAGGAGCCTGTTATTCCAGTTGTGCCAGTCACATGGTGACAGGAGTAATTGATCCCAAATGCAAATATAAATGTTACAAAATAAGCAAGAGTCAGTTGCCCTTTAAAGAAGTTTGCAACCAAATAATTGCATTTTTTCCTTTCACAGTAACAAGTTTGAAAACGGAAATAAATTTGTCAGCTGAATCATCTGAATGTGCTTAGTCTGCAGATTTCTCAAAACAATGCTGGGATATTTTTAAAAGTTGGAGAAGAGGAATACAACCAATCTGTCTCCTTCTATCCTTTTTCTAAGCATCCTTATTTGCCTTATCAGCAGAGGTATGGAAAACATAATAGAGGAATTCAGTAAACTCAGAAATATTACACTTTTTCAATCAAGTTCTTAATTTTCCAATATGAATCTTTTCGAGTGGGATAAAGAATTTTTCTTCCTTAAAGAACAAACACACAAAGAAGCCACCTACAAAGCATAACATGACAAGTCATCCAAATCCTGGTTTCAAAGTGAGCATTTCATGTAAACCTAATGTTTAGTTTTGTGAAATTGTTCCTGAGAAAAGCTCTAAGCCACAATCTAGTCAATTATAACGCTTTTGGACCTGAAGTTCTCAGGATTCAGACTGTTTCGAGACTTTTGTATTTTCCCCCTCCCTCATTCCCTACTTCACTATAGCAAATATTTCTGGGAAGTGTTTAAATGCAAATAAAAATCTGCTTTCTGAACTGACTGTATTTTTCAAGTATACAGAAATGAGTAAGGAGAGAAGAGGGATCTGTCTTGGTTTTTTTTTAGCTTTGTCCTGAATCACAGAGATCAGATGGGTAATTTCAAGCAGAATTATTTTTATGTCTGATTGAGAAACACACAGAACAAACCAGAGCAAAAGCCAAGTCTCCTGCATAGCAAGTCCCTCCTGTGGCAGTCCTCAAAATGGACCATGAGAAGCATCCCTTGCAGACCCCTCACAGATGGGAGACCAGAGCACTGCAATGACACTTCATGACTATATGCAAAAAATTTATAGACCTGTCCTTTCCTTCGTGGACAGTCAAGGACGGATGAACAGTGAAAGGCAAAGCTCTTTTTCACTCTATTAATATAAATGTAGCCAATTCTTTTTTTTTTTTTTTTTTTTTTTTTTTTTTTTTTTTTTTTTTTTTTTTGTGCAGAGACTCTGTGTTCCTGTACTCAGTGTGCAAATAAGACAGTGCACAGTTATCTGACTTCCTCTTTACCTCTTTCCAAGGGGCTGTAATAGGGAATAAACACTTCTATGAGTACATCTTGCTCTACCCTCCAGTATTTCCTTCAATCCCTTTGCCATGACTTACTTATACAATTATTTCTACACTTACACAATCCTGATGCTAACTGACTCACCTGTACCAATTAAACCATTGTAAAGAGATTATCTCCATTTAATCCTTGTTGTCCTATAGATACAAATTAGAGCAGCATTTCAAATGCACACAAGCCAACTCAACCTTTGTATTTAACTTACAGTTTTCTTGCGTGTTGTTCTGTGGCTTAATGAATATATTCCTACTGTTTCCAATTCCAAAACTCAAAATCACTACATCTGCAGTGATAGAATTCATCTATTCTTATCCTGTGGCTCCCCATATTACCTTCTCCACCTGTGTCTGCTCTTTTTCCAGCTACCCAGACTGCAACAACCTTATACTGTGCAAATACCTCTGAGCAGCTCAGACACAGAACCACAGGTGGGTTTGTATCTCTCCACTCAGAATAGTCAGAGGCTCCATGAGCTGCTGCTTTGCTGACACCCATTCCAACCAGGCATGGAGAGGAAATAATTAGTCTCCACAATGGCAAAGCCTCTTTTGACTATTAATATTTCTTTTAAATTTTTATATTTAAGAAATAAAGACAATGATCACAGCCTCTCTTCTGTAGCTCTTCCTCTTTCATCTGTTACATGTCATACATTAGACTGCAAACCCTGCCCTGTGCAGTCTCTGTTCTCAGTTTAACATGGCGAACTTCCAGCCATGATTTCAGCCTTAGTGACATGATAGTAAATAACCAGTGACAAATAAACCATAATAAATTTCCCTCATTTACTGAACATAACTGAAACAAACAGGCTGCACAACAAGCACCCCTTGTGATTATGTGAAACTGGTGGATCTAATACTCCAAGGTTTTTCTAAACCTCTCCAATGCAACACCTGTGCTCCACCCACCAACTCTACTTTCAGAAAATAATGGCAGTGAGTGAAAATGAAAGGGTTAATTTCTCTCTGTCTCTGGCTAACCTTTCCAGGCTATTCAGTTTCCTCTCAGACTCCAGCCCATCGGAGGCATGCGAGGTGAAGGATAGAATTACACACTGGGCATGTTTCCTGTACTTAGTGGGTGGATAGAGCACAACTTCCGCACTAATAATGTCAAGGTAATTAGGACATCCTGCAAAACCTGTAACAGGGAAGAAATAACCATTGTTTATTGTCATTTCTATTGCTGAGGTGGTGGGCTTCCCTCACAGCTCTTCTCTCCCATCTCTGCTTCAGCAGATACACAACTGGTCCAAATACAAGAACTTCAGCTTAACAATATGAACTTCAGATAAAACCTGATTTATTTTACCAGTACCATCATTTCTCTCAGCCCTGTCTAAGGAGCTGAAGCAGTCACTAAAACTGGCACTTCTGTCCCTCATAAAGTCTCTGGGCCACTGGACTGCAGAAACACACATCTGGCTCAGTGGTGATTTAATTTATGCAGTGTGGCCAACTCCAACAAGATGGATCAAGAACACATCTTGCACATCTCCCTCTTCCACAAAGCAGACTCTAGTCTGATGGTCAGGACAGCTCTTGGGCAGATAAGTCGGGGTTCTAGAAAGACATTTCTCCTCTTCAGGAGTCCAGTGTGCAACAGTTTGTTCCTGGGGTCCTGTCTCCTGGATTCTGCTGGAAAGAAATGTTTTTTGCTTGACTCTTGAAAGAATGGCATCAACACTGACCTTCACTGTTGCAAAGTCCAGCAGGCCTCACACGGGCCACAGAAAAGGGTCAATTTAAATTCCTCTTCTCAGTTTCCTACTGACTCCCTTAAAAATCTCCTTTATTCAGTGTAGGCTTTTGGTAGATGCTCTTTAGAGGAGTGGAGATCTTCTTTGCCCTTTGGGAAGGCAGACTTTGGAGAGAAGGAACAAACTTTCCTTGAGGCCATTGAATATAGCTGGGAAAAAAGCAGGGAATTTTGGGTGACTGAACCTTTTTTTAGATCTCTGTTTCACAAGAATTTTACCATCAGACTACTGGCCCTGTGGCTTTGCTATGGACTGCCTCTCCTCTCACTAAAAAAATGCCAAGGATGAGATGGCTGCTTACTGGGAACCAGTTGGTGCGCAGCCCAGGCTCGCTGGGAAAGGATGGGAAATGAGACAACTGTGAGACAATGCACAAGCCTTTGCCTCTACAAAAAAGGATCCTTTGCTTGACTTCTCTGGCTGCATTTATCACGGGCTGTGCTGTACACAGATGCCAGCACAGCCCATCCCATACCACAGGAAGATCCTACATGGTCAGATGCAGACAGTCATATGGTACCTCTGCCTTGCCAGAGGGCTGGGGACTGCTGGGCCCCTGAAGACACTTAGATGCATCAGCAGGGACCATCTCAGGATCACTTAAGGGTGGGCAGGGGAACGTGACTGTGCTGATATACCCTGTCCTACCACTGCTGGGCATTAATTTGTGTGTACACTGCCCAGCTAAACTGCCCTGCTGTCCATACTGGAATACAGATAATGATCTGGTAAATCATTGCTCTTCCCTTCCACAAGGTTTCCTGGCTGCTGGGTGCTGATGTTCGTAAGCACTTTAAGGAAAGCAACATTGATTTTTCCTCAGGTGGAGAGTTTCAGGATGCCGCGTGTCTCTTGTTTGCTTCACCAAACCGATTTCCAAGAGTCGTGGCTTTGCACACATTGCAAGCACAGCCTGCATCAATATCCTGGGGGGAATTGTGAGTCTAATTAATGACAGAGTCCTTCTAAAGGTGTCTCTATTAAGCTTGTTGTACATAAGGGCACTCTGCTAGGAAATGTCCCTTCCGTCTCACATGGCATAAGCTGTTGCCATCTGCAAAATATATTGACAGTAATGCTGAGCCTAAATTATTAAGTGTGGTGCTGCTGGGCTTGTGGGGCCAGCCGCATGTTGTATAGCCTGTCTGAAGGGCCTTGTGTGTAATGAAATTCTGCACTTGTTTTTCAGAACCGCCACATTTTCAGATTGCATTTGTGATTGTCAAAAACTTCAGCCTGTTAAAGAAAACTGTGTATTTCAGATGTGAGACAAGGAAAATTATTCTTGGAAGCTCAAATAATTAAAGATAATTCTGGAAGAGTCTGAAAAAGTGATGCTGTGAAAATAAGTAATAGATTGCTAGCAATCAGAAGATAATGGTTGTCTGTAATAATGTTTTTCACTCTACAAAATAACCCTGGTTAACCCTAGAAGCCGATCTTCACTCAGAACTTACTAGCATAATTATAATGCTAAAAATATCAGTATAGCTCTGTTTGGACACGTTTATGTCAAAATAAGAAAATTCATCTTGAGTGGAAATACATGTGTAACATGAATTATAATTATTCTGGTAAAATTCCCTTCCTTCATTAATTAAAACCCCACAACTTGTCTGTTTCATTATATGCGCTGATTTTAGAAGAAATCTCTGACCAGATGACAGAAAGAGCACATCCACCCAAAAAGGCAGGTCCCACATCCGGTGAGCTTCCCTCATATGAGAACCAAAAAGCTGAGACTTACAGAAAAACCCACCTTTCCACAAAAGTCTGGAAGGAGGAGTTTGGTGGCCAAAGTGACTAAGTAGCAGCAATGCCTTTGGTCCAGCTCACTGTTTCCTCTCTGCTGCTACAACGTGGGAACAAAGCTGTGGGATAACTGGGGGTGGGAGAGCAGCTATGGTTGGTGGGCAGTGCCTTTTCCTCAGAGAATTTCATATACACAGCAGCCTGTGCCTCTCAGCCTTCTGAGGAGTGCAGGCCAGCAGAGGTTAACAGCTGACCCTAACCCTTCTGCCTGGGAATGGGCTGAACTGAGGCACAGGCAGCAGAAATCCCTGCTGACAACTCCAGAAGGATCACCTAGTGATAGACTTCAGTTGTACCAAAAGTCTGAGGAATGTCCCCCCTTCTTGCCAGGCCACTAAAAAGGGAGGGTTTCATGAGGCTCTAGGATTTTCCATGCAGCCACTGGACCTGGGGGTCATCTGTGAGCAGTCCATGACCATTCCCTGCCTCAGCGCTTTGCTCAACTCAGTCTGCCATGACACAACTTTCATGGCTTTCAACCACTTCCTTACAATGCTGTCTCATGGATATCCCCACGAGGAATGCCACATCCTTTACTCAGCTTTTCGTGCTATTGCTTATCATGCTCCATTAGCCATTCTCCTGTCTGACCTACTCAGCCTTTGAAGACACACAGCTCCTAAGAGGGGCAGGTGCCAGAAAGCACTCTTATGTGTCCAGCTTTAAGACACCTAATTGCTGCAGGACTTCAAATCCCAAGCAACTATTAATAGCCACGAAAGAAATGTTATCTTTTGCCCTAGAGACTCTCCGCTACTTGTTTGTAAGAGGGGGCTTTTGAAAAAAGGCAGAGCAGTCATGGCCTGGATACAGACCAGAGACAGTTCTGCTCATTGACTGCCTCCAGTTCCTCCCCCAGCCAAGTTTCTGACAGAGAAAAGCAGCTGCCCAAGACTCAGAGTTCTTCAGATGTTGATTTAATCTGTGCTTAGAGGTGTGTCTTCCCACAGGAACTTGGAGATGTTGGATAGATAAGTAGAGCTTCTGGTGGAGGTAGTTTTGATCAACCCTGCTATCTGCTCACAGTCGCTGGAAGAGAGCAGGACAGGATGTAGCTAGTGAAAAAAACCTACAAAATAATGCTGGTCATAGGCCCTTTGAACAAAATCTTGTGAATTACAGTGGGAACACTTTAGGAGAGAAAATAGCCACAGAGGGAGAGTCTCAAAGCAGGCTACATACATCATCCAACTGTCACACAGGAAAAAAATGCCCTTCATTGTGCAGTGCCTTGCAACCAACACATCTCCATCTGGGGACAAGCATTATGTCAGGAAAGGATGTCCAGAAGGGATGACTAGTGACAAGCAAAAAAAATTGAGATGCCTTGTAAGAGCCTTCTTTAGAGGTCCTTTCCTGTTTTGCATGGATTTATAGGGCCATGAATGGATCATATTGCTTTACAGGATGCTGTCTGCTGAAGGAGACCAGCTCAAGCACTTAGAACCTGCACAGGGCCTCACTGAGTGGTTGAAATCATCATGTGCAGTACCTCAACCCAGATGCATTGGGACTTTTATCACACAATGGAAGGTCACACAAAACATGTACAATCTTCTAACACCTTCAGAACAGGGGTAAAGTGTTTTCTATTCACAGTTAGTGCAGCTTTATATAGCTTCAGCTGACGAGAAAACCTTAAAAGTGCTCTTCTCATAAGAGCAACCACAGAAGAGATATTTCCTATTTCAGTTCTCAGACTGCAAACAACACACTGCTCAGACTTTGCTCATGAGACAGACTGGATATCAGGAATGAGGTAAGTTTACTAATTCCCCTAAATCATGCCTCCCAGCTCTGCAAAGAAAACAGCAGTCTCACTAAAGACATTTTGCTCACTCTATCTCATGCAGAAGAGAAGCAGAGCCATTCCCTACCAGGTGAACCTCCAATGGACATCCTGTGCAGACTTGCTGACAGACCCCCACCCCATGTCCACAGACACCTCAAATGATCCTGCACTTCATCAGTGCCTTGTCCCAAATATAAAGGCTTGGAGGAACAACAAATAGCAGAGATTGGCTTTTCAGCCCTGCATGGGATACTCATGAAGTCATGTCTGCACTGAAAACCAGTGCTGACTGTGGTTTGTTCACCCTCGAACAATCTTTTGATTTGATCCTAAGCCAGCCCCATTCCTGCCAGGACACAAGTGTGTCCCAGCGCCATCTAGCCAATGTGCCTTAGAAACACACAGCAGCACCTGGAGAGCAAACCCCAGAGCAGAAGTTATCCCTAAAAACACAAATCCCTCACCACTGAACCCTACACCCACAGCTGCATTGGCAGCTCTGGGCCCAACCTACACATTGGCTCACTAAGTTTGCTAAAGGCCTCTTGAATTAAGTTAACATGATGTTCAGCACCATTCAGAGACTGAGTTTCCATGCCTTTGCTACCAAAATCAAAAAGGTAGCAAGGGAATTATTGTGGCCTCAACCAATTTTTGTTTCAAGTTTTGTATTTCCTTTGAATGAAAAGCCAGAAGTGAAACCTTGGGGTGAGAATGCAGTGTAAATCCCCAGAAAGATCAAATCAGATAAAAACTGGAGTCTCCATTGGCTCCATAATGTGGCCTGACCTACCTTAAAGCTGGACCTTACTGAGAGGGAAGAATTTGCAATCAACTCCAAGTAGGAGGAGAAAGAGCTCAAAGGCAGGATGGCTATAACAGAGGAGGAAGCAGAACCAGCACTAACACAAGCTAGCAGCTTTTGTTAGGGATTTGTTTCCATCATCAGTTTAAGCCGCTCTGAGTCTGCATCCTCCCTGCCATACACTGCCATCGCTCTCTTGTGTGGGAACTGATCATCACAGGGTCAGGTGCAGTGCCAAACTGGCCTGCTGATCCAGCTGGAGACCAAAATCCTGAAAAGGAAAAATCTTGGGACAGACAGAAATGAATCCTTCTGCCCATTCCAAGTGCCAGCACCAAGAATGGTGGTGGCAGAAAGACGTAGCCAGATGTTCAGTGGAGGACAGGACTACTGCTTTTGGCTACAGTGCAAACCTAAAGCATAAATCCACTCCAAGCACTCCAGAGAATTAATTTGAATTTGGAATAGCTTGCTAGAGTACATGCTCAGCATCCCCATTGAGCATGCTCACCTCTGAGCTGAACTTTCATGTGAAACTGAAGATGACGTAGAGGAAACCAGAAACTGAACTGCAGTAGCAACATAATAGCACCACCTGCAAGGTGACATCTCTGAATGCTGACCTTTTTTACTGAAAGTTCACTCTGCATCTGTTAGACATAATAATAGAAATAGATATTTGCTTCATCAGCTGCAAACCAACCTGCTTTGCATGTACTGAGGGCCCTTAGCATTGATATAATACAAATAAAAATAAACTCCAATTAGAGTGGTTTACTTATATTAATTGAGGCAATAATATTTCAGGATTAATTACATACATAATTATACATTAAAATATGAGAATCAGTACACTGCACAATTCCTTCTGGCCTCTTGTGGGTACAGGTCATTGAATTTTAGTGAAGGAAGCTCTGTGACAGCAGATTTTTCCTTTTTAGCAAACACTATGCTGGATATCTGTGCATGCAGTTCTGTAAAGCTGGACTGATGTGAAGCCTTGAACATCCCAGTAATGAGTTTCTGAGATTATGATTTGTGAACGTTTTGAGAATGTGGGAGTGGCAGCCCTATTCCACTCGCCAAATAATTTCATGTGTTCTGCACTTCTGAAAATATCAGCCTCAAATTGGTCCACCTTGGTTGACTGGCCGTGGAAGACTAAATCTGCATGTTGAAATGAGATATCCTGCCCAAATGAACACTTCCCGTCTTTAGCAGAGAAAGCTACAAGAGAAACAACATAAATCATAAAGAAATCCTGTAAACATCAGTTCAGAGCCTTGAGCTCAATACCCTCTACCTGTGGGGCTCCCCAGGCAGCAGCATAAGCCCCAGTTGAACATGGGGTGTACTCTTAGCAAATATCTCAACCCTGAGTGGGTGGTGTCTCCCAGCAGAGACTTAGGAGCCATTCAGACATTTCCCTGCAGTCCCCTAACACAGATGCCAGGCAGTGCAAAGGGCACAGGCAGCTCCTGGCAGTGTGGAAACAGCTCTCAACTGCCAAGTCATGGGAGAGTGACTTGAAATGTCCAGATTTGCTTGTCCCTGGGGCCACAATTTCCTCACTGCAGCATGTATTTTTCCAAACCTCTCTCCAGAGTTCAACGTTTACCCCTTGTCTGACCCATCTAGGAGATTCACTGGACTGGTAAAAAGCAAATGCATATTATTTACATGGGTTATAACCCATCACCCATTTAAGAATTTGGCCTTTTGATTTGTACATGTACCTTAGATTAATTTGCAAAGATTTTAGTCCAAACTGGAATCTGTGTTTTCACAAACACTGGAAAAGCAAAAGGTTAAATCTTCAGTCCAGGCCCATCTCCAGATCAGAACTTGGTGAAGAAACCACTGACAGGACCCAATATTTCTTCAGATATTTTTTCAGATCTTAATGCTGATAATAGCCTCCCACAATGTAACATGAACTTTGGTACAACTGCTCAGTGACACAAAGAAAGTGGCAGCGAGTTTGCAGATCTTAGTTTCACTCTTGCATCACCTGTGCCTGCATTAACCATGGCAGAGTTGAACTCTTCTACGAATTTTCAAACAGAAAACAAGGATACATAGCGGAGGAGTGTGCTTAAAAAAACCCCAAACAAACCCACAAAAAGAAACATACCCAAAAGTTACTGAGCTCAGCACCAGGATGAACTTCTCTAGAAAAACATGTTTCAAGTCTGAACAGCAGCAGTTAATTTTTGTGCTGTAAACCAGGGCAAAGGGAACACAAACTGGGTCGATTCTGAGAGTGATCCAAGTTCATGCCATTGGAGGAGATGGAGATGTGCTGTATCCTGGGTGTATCCATGAATATTGAGTCAATCTGGACTGCAACACCATGAGAGCCTGGAAATTTCTCCTGGTCACCCATTTAGTTATCAGGCCGCCCAAACTAACACTTCAGGTAGCAGAACTACAAATGAAGGAGTGATTTGGTGTCACACCATGAACTGGGTAGAAATTTTTATAGAAAGTACTTCTTTACATGTTGGCTATATCCAAGCAAGTCTGTTAGGGCCAGTTATTTACAAGTTACTGAGATCAAAACTGATGCAGAGAGGGGCTGATATTTGGGTAGATTCTTATTATTTATCAGAGGGACCCAGAAGAGCTGGCCTGGCAGCAGCCTTTTCTATATAATAACATCAGAGTGACAGGAAATGCATGCTGTTTTCTAGCATTGAATTTCTAATTCTAGTATCTTGCTTCCCTCAAACAATTTTTGTCCTGTATGTAGCTGCACTAAAGCATTATTATCTTTTGAAAGCCTGGTTTGCAGCCTTTTGTGCTATAGTCAGGAAGGTTTTTTGGCTTTATAAAGAGTAGCACATTATTGCTTCATCAATGGGAAATATCAAGAAATTTCTTTTGAGGCAGAGAGAAGTTGTGGAGGGAGAGAGAGAAGAAATATGTCTGTAGCTTGTTATGGGCTTGATAGACATACTCTGCTGTTTTCGTCAGCAGTTGAACAGCCTTTATATAATATTTTTGGACAATGGCCAGTTCAGCCCCACAGAACTGTTTTGATCAATGTTTTTGGAAAGCAGGAAATGAATTGAATATATCTGATATCTGTGAGCAATGGAACAAACCCCAAAGATTCTGCAGTCAAAGCTGCAGGCCACATACATGGTTTCTAAACACAATCTTTGAGAAAGGGGTTTTATCAGCCCTTCCCTGGTTGCGTGAGGCAAAAGTACAACAGAGTTCTGTGAAGACTAAGAATCCCAAAAGTGCCCAGGGCACTCCTATCCAGGGAGATTATATTATGCATTAGCCAGTCCTCCAGTGCTGCTGGTGGAGTCCCATCTGTACCTAGCAGAGAGGTGCAGTTTGCAGAACAGGAAGGGAATAAGTTGTGTTATATAAAGAACTTCCTCTTAAAACAGCAGCATAGTCACAAGCATCTTTGTAACTCTCCTATGTAAAACAAAACAGAAGTAACCACACATCTGATCAGCACAGTAACACCAGTACCACGTCCCCTGACACCTACAACAGGACAGCAGGCTGAGCATCTGTGGTATGGCAAGCCAAATAAAGCATTTGGAAATTACTGGACAGCAAGAATCCTGAGCTGGCAACCAAGGACAAAAGTATCCCTGCATTACATAATACCTATAACATTATTACGGTGTGCATATTTACCTGAGGGTAAAAGGGAATTCATTCTATTGTGAAATATTTTTCCTGCTTCAAAATGGCCACAGTTCCAGTAAATGCTGGAAAGCTGCTGTTGATGTCCTCCTCCATTAAAGCTGCTCTGGAGCAGTAATTGACTGTCACTGTGATTACTCCCTTTGCTTGTCCATTCAGGCAAACTAAGCACAAGGCACTGTAATTTTGGGCTTGCTGAGCAGATGACTGGTTTGAATAGCCTGAAGTTAGTCTCAGAACTACAGCATCAATATCAAATTATATTATTCCAGTGTTTCCAGGATACACCTAAAGCAACCAGCTGCTTTCTTGGACAGTCCCCTTCAACTGCACCTTCAGCTCAGTCCAGTGCACTTGCCATTTTTCCAGCTCCCATTTTGAAGCCGCAGTGGGACACGTGTGCGCAGGGTGCTGCGTCATCAGAGACTCCTGAGTCCCCAAAAGTACCAGCTGACATCAGGAAGGTGAAAGGAAGTGGTGAAAAGTCATTACTCCTGGTGGCATTGAACTGTGAGATTGCATCATGTGAACAAGAATAGCCTCATAAACCCCTCTGTGCCTCCTGGGGATTTTTGATTTCAATTTTTAATTATGAGCTGTGGCCAGATTTAGTTTCAACCTATGACATTCCTTTGTCATATTTGTTCCCATCTATATTCTTGGTTCATCCTAAATTAGACCATGGCCCCATCTAGACTGTAACAGTCAAGGACTCAATTACAACTTGTGTTGCAATCAGGTCTGGGAACAAATTATTTCCGTTTTGTGGTGCTGATGGGAACTGTGCCCATGAAAACTTGAACCCAGAGAAAGCCAGATGGTCACATCAACTCCCTTAATGGGGGAGAGGAGCAGTGCTGGCAGAACTGCTTTTGCACTGTTGTGGTGGACTATAATGAGAGCAAATGTCTTTCTCTGTTCTTTAACCTAATCTCACATAGCCTTTTTTGGTGGGTGGCACATCTGGCTCTCAAACTTATTGTTTCTCTGACTGACAGTTGGCAGAGGTTGGTGGGTGATTTTCATGACAAAAGGGCTTTTGTTTGCCACTCCTTTCCAGAGAGTAGATGAGAAGCAAAGACACACAGCAATATTCAATGAACACAGCACAGCTTTCCAGGGATATTTTTTTTGAGCCTTTCCTGTAATAAAAATAGCTCCTCCACTGAAGTCTACACATTTCTAGAGAATTTTTATGTCTATCTATATATATAGATACATATACACTATTGGTGTTACTCCTCCAGAATAAACATAGATATTTTAGCTAATCTGCAGGGAAGATTTTTCAGTTTGAACAGCCTCCCCAAGAGAATCTCAAAAATTAACTGAACAGATTGAACTCAAGTCTCAACCTTAGATTCCCCTAACCAGTCTAAGCAAATTCAGCTCATGTTTGAATCCTATAAATGTGAACCAACTTCCTCATAATGCTCTGAAATAGGGAATTACTGCTTGCATTATATAAAAGATTATTTCAGTCTTGCACAGAAATCTACTTGCCCAAGGTCACAAGAATATTCTGGCAGAGGCAAGAATAAAAATCTTGATTTCTTGTCTCCCAAACTGCCCCTTAGGCAACTAAAACCAAACAAGTATCCTTGGGAAGGAGATATGCAAGCACCATGCCAAATTGGGAAGAGGAGGGGAAAAGAATTTGACATTGTGACAGGACAAATATTCTCTTCCTCATGGGAACATGTATCTCTAAGGCCCCTTCCAGCGGATGCTGCAGCTCAAAGAAAAGGCTGATCTTTATTCTTGTACCTCAGAAGCACTGGGAACCCATAGACAAGCAGTAAAACCAGAGCACCAACTTTTCCCATCCCTTTGCTGACATCTCAGGAGAGTTCACATCCGACACCAATCATACCACTCACTCCAGATGGTTTTCAAATACATATCAGTAAATATTTAAGGTGGGTTTTCCTTTTAAGCAAATGCTTTTCTGTATGGCTTAAAGAAATGCCCATGAATGAAAGAATAAGGGGAGGAAATGAAGAGTCAGAGAAGCGTGTGATTTTTCTCCTCAGTTCCCAAATAATTCAAATACTTTAATGTGAAACCATTCTTGAGCACATTAAATCAAAGCTCAGTTCCATACTTTAGATGCCCAGTGGTGCCCCCTTGGGTATCTCAGCCCATGAACCCAAGCAGCTGGCACCCATCACCCCAGGTTCTCCCACCATCTCTGGCTGGTGGCATTGCACTGACACCCTGTGCCATCTTCTTTCCTCTGCTGTCCCCTGGCTGGTGCAAAAGAGCAAGCTGCCTTCATGAGAAAGGCCAGACAAACAGAAGAGAAGCTTCTGACACCCTGGAAAACTCGCTGTCCCCACAGCACACCCACCTCTGCATGTCACAACCCAGCCATCCACCAGCTCATGAACCCCATTATGAGTAGAGCTCTTGTGTGGCAGCAGGCTGACTCCACTGCTGTGACAGTCTGCAATATATACATTTTTCTACTTCCCTCTGAGAAAACCTCCACAAAATGGCTACATAACACCTGTCTGCTGAGAGGAAGAGCAGGTGGTAAACCTTCATAATGCTTTGCTCACTCAGAAGCACCCTTTGACAGAGGATTGATGGGCTCTGGTTTTATAAATCTGAATTTGGAAGGAGATAAGGGTATGCAATGGGAGGAAACAAATGTCTGAATGTGGAAAAGGCAAATGAACTCTAAGACACCATGCTGTCCGGAAGGCAATCAGGACTGGCTGCCTGGATTACCACTGTTGCAGCAATGCCTGCAACAGGGACTGCTCCTGGGCTGAGTCAGCTCAGGCTCCTTCACACAGTGCAAACACAGAACAAAGTCCATCCTTATGCAAAGAACTCAGCACAGGATATGCCAGAGCAGAACACCACCAAAGCCACTCACCTCCAGCCACTGTCAGTACAATGACTCCTTCAGGTTAAGGGAAAAGAGAATCTGTAAAAGCCTATTGGGATCATTGGAAAAAACCCAGAGCCCCTCCTACATGACATCTGTAAGAAAAAATAGGTTATATTGCATTGGCCTCTGAGGATAAGTCCTCATAATAAAGCCTGGGCCTGCTTAACTTATCAGGCATTAATACTGACAAGAGTTCAGGGTTCATCAGTCAAGCTAATTTGTTCAACATTACCCTGCTCCTGCTTATCTGGGATAATCTTTCCTGCTGGAGGAGGGTAGCTGCAGGCTAATGTATTTGGTCCCACTTTGCATGAACTAGTTTTATCTTTCAGCCAGTGTTCTGGCTCTGTTATAGCATTTCTGTTTAAAAGAGACCACAAAGAGGAAAAAAACCCATATTGGTATCCTTTTTGTTTCTATTTCACCATGTGCCCAATAGACAAAGAAGGGTTATTCATTACAATCTTTCCAGTTCCAGTGGCAGCACTAGAGGGCTAGCAACATGAGGAGGTGAAAGAAAGCATTTAGGAATAAACCACTTTTGAAAATGCTCTGTGAATCTCTGATTTTAATTTATTTTCCCAATACACACTTGGGAGAAAAAGTTGTGTAGAAGGTATGCCTGACTCTCATCAGGAGCTGACAAAACTTTTACTCATCAATTCACTTGTGAAATTCCCCAGCAGAAACAACTGCCTGAAAGCTTGCAAAAACACAGAATGTGCAACTCTAAAAGGAACCTGAAAATAACTCTTCTCTTCACAAAGACTTCAATGAAGGCAGAATAAATTGTGAGACCAGAGCACTTTAGCAGGGAACCATCAATGGAATGAAGCAGGGGAAGGGCTGAGAGCATGTGTTCTCTGAAGCATATGGTTACCAATTTTCTGGACATATGTTGTATTCCCCACAGGGCACGGGAGGACTTTTGGATTAAAGGGTGTAAATCATTGGTTATCACCATAGAATTAAGTTCTATTCTAAATGTACAGAGGCTAAATATATACCTTTTTCTCCCCAGAGATTTCTTTCCCTAGTCACAGCTCAAAAAAATTCTACCAATCACACTGTGCAGTGCTTTTAAAAAAGAAAATGAAAATAGCAGTTCAAACAGAATTTATTCCCTTTATTATAATGCTTTGTGGGGGCCAGGAGAGGCAGAAAAGGGCAGAGAGAAAGTAGAAAGACAGAAAAAAGTCTTGGGACATTTTATCCCATAATTTCCAGAGGAAGCTATTGAACACAGATGAGCTTTTACACCACAGCAGCACCTAATTATTTTTCAGGACTGTTGCAATACATGTTGAGGAATCTCTGAATAATAGAACCATATGGTAACATTGTCAGGAGGAGAAAAAAAGAACCCAGTAGGCTGGAGGGAGGGAGAAGGCATTAAAATGTGCTGGCTGTAAATAGAAAACAATTTGTCAAACAAAGAATGAGGAAAAAGCAGGCATGTGAATTGTTGAAGATAAAATTTTTCTTCACGTTCTCTGAGAAGATTCGAAGAGTCTCACTCTTTGTCATTCCCAGAGCATCTGTCCTGTGAGACTGGGTACAGAGCTGCAGCAAAACTTTTGGAGGACTGCAGGGGAGCTTGGACAATAGCTGTACACCAAAGCAGGAGACCTGGACATGACGTAGCTCTGGATGTGCCATCAGTTATGTGAGGTCAGGTGTTCTCTGAAAGTTTCTCCTGGTGTTCTGAAAAGTGTAGAAGTAGTTACAGAAATACAAGAGTCTTTGCCATAGAACCTTTTTCTTGGGAGCATCTCCAGCTTCACAACTAAACACAGACTTGAGGCACCACACTCTTTCCTGAGGAAGCTAAGCCAGGAACCACTAAAGGTATGGCTCTCTCAGGCACACAGAAATATTTCCTTACAGGCCCAAGAATATCCACTTTTTCACAGGGTACCTCAGAGGGAAGCAGATATCTTGTAAGGGATCACATGAGGAGCAGGTAGTCTGATATGTCCATGATGGTGTCAACTCCATTTTACATACACTGCAGTTACAGCTCACCCAGAGCCCTGGACCTTCCTATGCTCTGCACTTGCACATGGGATGTGAGATATCCTAAAACCCCAAACCAGCATGCAAAATCTTCAAAATCCTCCTGGTCAAAATGCTGACTTAGAAGAGAGCTGCCTGAGGAATATCCATGCCAAGTAACTGGTAGGAGCATGCTGGAATATTACCACAACTGATCTCCTTTCCCCTGACTTAATTGACAGCTTCCTGCAGTGTGGGCAGGTCAGAGCTCACCTTCAAACTCACCCTGGGCTCTAATCTGCCTCACCAGATGGACATGAACACACAGCAGTGTAAGCTTTCTAGCATCTGGAGCTGGGCTAAGTTTCCAGGATAAACCTACAAGGCAGCAGTGAATGCAGAAGGGATGTGCACTCATGCAGGAGGAGGCTTTTTCCACCACACACCTTGAGTGGTGCGACTTCACATGCTGCTCATCCTCCTGGGTGTCTGGCAGTGCAGGAAACCCTTTTATCTGAAAGGCATCAGAAGGTGCCCGGGGCTGTGCGCACTGGTGAGAGGAGCCTCTCCTGAACAAAAGGATGCCACTGCAGCCATCACAATGTCCCCAGCTTGAGGCAGGGGTAGTTGCAATTGTGCAAAGTGCTTTTTATTCATGAACCTTCGCTGAAGCTATGTTCATGAGTGAATCTCTCAAAGAACTTAAGGGCCACTTCTTTCTTGTCCTCAGCAGAATGCAATTTCCTTTCTCCTCCTGGAGAGTACATTCAATCATTCTGTAAGGGACCAACAAGTTTAACTGTCCCAATGAACTAATTTCAGATCTTCATTCCTGACTTCAGATTCACTTCAAATACACTTCAAGAATGAGAATAGAAATTTCAATTTTGGGACCACATTTTTCCAAGGGCCCCAGAAATCTTCACTGCAGCTATATTCTCTTGCATATATAAAAAACTAAATTCACAAATGATAATTGTAACTTATCTCTCTAATGTGCAGAAAGCATCAGGTAGCCAGATCTCCTGAGGGCTTTTGCTGCAACCACAGCTGATTGCAGGAACAAAACTGTTTCCCATGCGTAGGCCTATAACATCACTGAAGGATTGCAAAGGGGAAGGAGATATGAAGACCTATGTTCCTCCCCTCAAAAATCCCCAAGCCTAAAGAACCTGAAGGAAAGCCAAGAGAAGTAACTATGTAGCCTTTGACAAAACCAGAAATGACTACCAGTGTATTAAAAATAACTACAGATGGTATTAAGATTTTTTTTTTCCTAATTATAAAGGAGTTAGTCTGGGCACACATAATCTCTCTGCACACCAGGAAGCTCTTTACAGGCTGGTTTATTCTGCTAAGACTCAGTTTACTGCTGATAATTAAAGCAATGTAATGCTTTGCATTGGTCTGCCATTAATTTTGGCATAAATCCTATAAATAAATCATAAATCCTTCTGGGTTGCCTCAGGTGCTGGCTAAGGAAGGCAGTGACTGTGTGTTAGGTCTAGACTCAACTGTTTCTCCTGATCAAGAACCACCTACCATACTTCCAAACACTTTCCAATTTGACATTCTTGCTGCTTTTGCTTATTCTCCCTGTCCCTTCTGGCTTTCTTTAGCACTTATAATTTTCTAGATATCTCTTTTGCACAATATAAATTTTGAATTATTTTCTTCTCAGAGTTAAAAGCCTGATAAAGCCAAAACTCAATATTAATTCTGCCCACATTTTTAATCCTCTAAAATCAATTTGTACTGTATTTGTCAATGGTGGTTGTCACAAAATCTCTCATATCTTGCCATGACCAGCTTTTAAGCATTTTGTTAACCTGTTTTGCTCTGGTAGAGAAGGAATATTTTAAGTTTCCAGCTTGGCACCAGAAGACCCTGGCACATTGTTCAGAGGCCAAGGCATTGCACAGGGAATGTGTTCCTTATAGACATTTCTAGATGACAGAGTGGAAGTTGCATATGACAGACAAAACTGTTTTCTTAGTGATTGATACAAGATTTGCATGTACAATAGACACCCAACATAGCAATAATTACATGTCCAAGTCCTTAACAAGCCACACTGCTGGGAAAGACTTCACAGATGCACTTATCAGAAAAAGCTTCAAGTGATAGTTTGTTCTGCTGCTGTGCTTGTACATCTGAATACAAACACTGCTTTCAGGATAAGAGCAGAGTTTCAGTTTTTAAGGCTCATGCCACCACTACTTAACACTTGTTCTTTTATTAGTGAATCACAGCAAAAGCCAACAAAGAGGGTATTTCTGTAGATGCCCATGGGAACAAGATCCAGAGCATCCTATAAAAGAAATTAAATACATGAAAAAAGACTTGTTGCTCCAGGCACAATGGGGCAAAATCTCAACAGCGTAAGCTGTAGGCAGGAAAAAATTCCTTGGGTACTTTGTGTTATTTATGCTTGCAGAGATAGCCCCAAAATTGCTCTAAACACAGCATCTTAGATAAAACATAAGGCTTTCTGGTTGGGCAGCACTCAGTCAGGGGAAGCCTTCTTAATGATGACATGAATTTGAAAGCACATATTTTTTAACATTACGACGGTGACAAGTGAATTCAATAATTCAGCCTGTGATCTACTAGTAGCTGTCCCTGGCCTACACCTGCTGTCAAAATCTTCTGGGAAAGAATAGGCTCCATGGAGCTAAGGTTGGAGGGCTGTACACACCCTGAGGATGCCAGTCTTGGAGTGTAATCACACCTGAGACACTCTTGTCCAGCTTCTTTTGTGACCCAGGAAGAAAATTTGAGGCTCAACTCTTCAAACATAGAGGATAGATGTATTTTCAGATTCTGCCATACCACAAGTGAGTAGTGGGTATGCAGCAACAGAGTCACCTTTCCAGCTCATCCGCGTCACTGAGCATCCTTTCACAGTTTTGTTTTTGTACCTGACAGAGACTAACACAGCATAAAACAAGGTAACATGATTGAAGAGCTTGAGAGATGTTGCATATTGCAATGAAACACATTGCAATGAAATTTGTATAATTCTAACTGGTTTTTTTCCTTTTCGTGAGAAGAGCACAGATGGGAAGAAACGTGGCACAGTAATTTCACGCGTATAAAGCGCACCTTTTTGACTGAAGTTTCAAGCCTACCCCGGAAGTGCGCCTTATCACCCGGTGTGCCTTATATATGGACAAATTCTGAAGAGTTGCCAGCCTGGAAGTGCAAGCCGCTGCGAGAGCCGGCAGGTGCAGGGAGAGCCGGGGGCACAGGGCCGGTGGCTGGGTGGGGAGAGCCGGGGGAGCGGCCCCAACGGCACACATGGAGCCAGGGCGGCAGCAGCACGCACGGATCTGGGACGGCAGCGGCACACTCGCGAAGCTGAGGCGATGCGGGGCACGGCTCTGGCGGCTGGGTGGGGAAAGCTGGGGGTTGTGGCCCCAGTGGCACGCGCGAAGCCGGGACAGCAGCGGCAAGTAGGGAGCCAAGGCAGTGGTGGGACGCATGAAGCTGGGGCAGTGGCGGCACATACAAAGCCAAGGCAGCACGGGGGAAGCCGGGGGGTGAGGCTCCGGTGGCTGCGTGGGGAGAGCCGGGGGGACGGCAGCGGCAAGCGGAGAGCTGGGGCGGCAGTGGCACGTGCAAAGCCGGAGTGGCAGCGACACGGGGGAAGCCAGGGGGTGCGGCTCTGGTGGCTGGGTGGGGAGAGCCGGGGGTGCAGCTCTGGCAGCTGGGCAGGGAGAGCCGGGGTGCGCAGCCCCAGTGGGTGGTCAGGGAGAGCTGGCAGTGGATCCTCGCTTCCACAAAAAAAACCAGTGTGCGCCTTATAGGCCAGTGCACCTTATATATGGACAAATTCCATGGACTCCCGGTCACCTGGAAGTGCGCCTTATAACCCGCTGCACCTTATAAGTGTGGAATTACTGTACTTTAAACCAGCAAAGGCCTTAAAAGAAAATAATGGGAATCCTTTGGTCCAATGACTTGAAAGCTTGCCTTAAGAAAGTTCCCAGCAATGCCAGTAAGCAGGGAAGAGAACAGAGAGGACCTCGAGGCAAACCAGGACATTCTCTGTGCTGACAATGTGGCACTGCCATGGTTCAGTGGAGATGTCTCCAGATGACTCAAGGAGACAAGCAAAACCTACTCATTACAACCTTAATTTTCTGCCCTTTGTGCCAAATCTGAATCCACTCTCTGTTTATGATACATTTCTGGTTTAAGTTACTTCAGTTTTCTTACTAGATCTTTTGCTGAGAAACTCCCAATTCCTTCAACTTTAGTATCGTAATGACACAGTCTTCCTGAAAGAGACAAACCAATGAAAGACAGAAAGAAGAAATAGAATATAAACTACTTGCTTAGCAGTACTACCAAGATGTACTTCAAAACTATGCAATTATTCCTAAACCCCTGCACCAAAACCTAGCTATATTAGCCAAAAAAGCTCATGTAGCAATATTAATGACAATAACAGGTAAAATTACAGTCAAGTTTCCACTGATTCCACAGTACTGCAGCTCTATTACAAAAGTGTCTTATTAAAGAAATCTTAGGAATCGATTTAAAATTATTTTTCCCCAGAAATACTCTTACAGGATGTCCATAAAATTATAAATAATTAACACAATGTGCTATTACTACTCATTTACTTTCACCAAAAAGGGGCCTACAATGCCTGTTGAGACAGGGAAATTATCAGATTTTGAAAGAAGCACACCTCCTAATTTTTGTCTCTTTATGAAGTGATTTTCTACCTTAATCTAATGTAACATCTTTTCATTTCTTACTTTTCAGTGGATTAAAATTTTTAATTCTTGACCAGACATGTCTTTTTTTAAGTTTCATTTCAACCTACTTTTACACCCCTGATACTTCCGACTCTTTCCACAGTGTAAAAAATATATCCTTTTTTTTGGTCATTCAGAACATTCCGGTCATTCTGGTGTTCATATTGTTCATCCACCTCTTTCAGCATTGACTCATCTCTGTGATGTCCACTGTCATCTCTCCTGTCATTTCTAATTCATGCCTTACAGTATTATGACGCATTTTCCCTTCTACACTGATGAACAGATATGGCTCAAAAGAGAGAAGTGATAAGAAAAGTACTTTCCTACTGATCTCATGTCAGCTGGTTACTCCACAATGACATATTTTTCATTAGAATCCCCACCAGCACAGGAGGAAACCTCTGTTCCCTCAAAATAACAGCCTTTCTTGAGCTGGATGTCATTAATCATCATTTGTTAATTCATTACATTGCCACTTAGTGCTGTGCTATGCACATTTTTGAACTTGTGTAACTAGAGGTTAAAGATGAGCCATTTCTCTAGGAAATGTCTTTCAAACACAAGATTTTAAAAGGTGCTTATATATCAGGAATAAGTCCTAATGATGTAGGGGCCTCTATTCTCATTTAACTGCTCCAGTTAGCAGACTCATGCCATCTAGACATGCCCACATTTACAGTCACATCAGCACAGACCAGGCGCAAAGGTGTGACACATGTCCCCTGTGACAGTCACCGAGGGTGGCTTAACCCCTCAGGGAGGGAGGATTTAAGGGCAATTGACCTATCAAAGAACACAAGAGATACCTACACTGACATGTTTAACAGAACCTATTACGCCCATAGTTGTCCTCAGTATTTTCATGGATTTTGGCAGAAATCACATTAATGCCCATACTTGTATGGTGTTACCACAAGCCAGACTAACCCAATAAACTCTGCTTTAAGGAACAGGAGTACATTAACACAGAAGGTTTCTTCACATGAAAAAGATGAGTAGATAATAGGTGGTACTTAATAGCCAAAACGAGTAGTGAGAGAGTAGGATGTGATAAAAAGGCGTTATTTAGGGAGACAGAAAAGAGACAAATCAAATCAAGAGCAACAGCAGTCTGAGGACAGACAGCCTGCCCAGGAAATAGCAACAGGAAAACAACATTTTATGTTGTCACCTCCTGTTGTCCTGCAATCACCCTATAGCCTCATCTCACTGCCATCAGCAGTGGTCAGTGCAGCTATTAGCACTGCTCTCAGCTCAGCACTCTGCTCCCTGATTTCCCACTTCAGTGCAACAAGTACTTCATGCTCTGATCATAATTCCTGTGCTGTTCCCACCAACACTTCAGATGGAGAGGTCTTGCACAGTTCTGGAAATCACATCTGTGAAAGATATCCTAAGTATTATACCCACAGGTGTAGTATTAGAATACTTCCTGATAAAAACCAAGTGAATCTTGGTGACCAACAAAGAAGGCTGGAGGTCATCACCCTCACTTCTTACTGGCCTACAACACTGAGAAGGTAAATTATTGCACACTAACATCATATGTGGCCCTTCCTGTGAACTGCAGCAGTTGCAGGGACAACAATGGAGAGAAAAACCAGCACCATCTATCTAGCCCGCTCTCATGCAGGCAACAGAACCCTGTGAGAACAGATCTGTGATGGGGGAAGCTTCTGACCTTCTATCTCACACAGTTTTTGGTCAGTGAGCATCACCCCACAGCTGTGCTCTCCTCAGCTTGAGCTGAGGTTTCAGCCACACATTTAACTCCAGGACTCAGGAACTGCTTGTTGTTTTGGAAATTTGAGGACAAGGAAACCCGCAGACTCTGCAGACTGGTCAGCAATACTGATTCACACAGCCAGACAACTGGACAGATCCAAGACAGACCATGTTTGGGAAGGGGAGAGCTGCAGGGAATCAGCTTTGCTCAGCAGCAGGTGATGTAATGTCTCTGGAAAGCAAGATGGGCAGAGAGCTCCGATGCATCCTCTCTTTGTCACAAGAACTGGGGATGGAGAATATTCACACAAACGTGAGAAAAAGCAGAACAGAGGGAGGAAGGAACAAGCAGACGGGGAGGAGGAGGTGCTGAAAACCGGCAGGGGAACAGCTCTTTCTGGGAGAGAGGAGAAAGGATTTTGCAATGAGGAAAGCTGTTGCCAGTTATTTTTGTACAGATTTAAAAGTTCACCGAACCCAGCTCTGGAAGTTGCATGTTGTGTTTTTGGCTGGCAATATCAACATACCATATGGAGAAGCCTCAGTGTGAGCTTTACAATATTGTTTGGATATTGACGTATTTTCATTTCTGAACCTGCCTTGAACTGTATGTTCTTTTCTTTTGATGTACTACAGATGAAACAAACACAAAAAATAAAGAAGCAAAAACTAAAACCAACAAAAGAAATGCACAGGGAAATACCTGCATTTTTAATTAGACCTGAAATTTATTGACTTTAGTATCCTGTCTTTAACAGCATCTGCCAGACATGGTAGATTCTAGACAAGAGGAAGAGGCAAGAAACACTATACTGCTGTAGATACCATGGATGCTGTTTCTTCATCTGTTTGTCCCATTATATTGGACTGCTTCCCTGTTTTAGGGATTTGCTGAACTGGTGATGTAAAGGAATGGAACAGTCTAAAGATACTCCTTACATTTACTAGTGTAATAAGAAATGAAGGGCAAATGGGGAAATGAAGGCAAGCTCTCACGTTCTATGCTCCAAGAAGGTCCCTAGCAGAAAATAATCTGGAACAAAAAGTTTCAGTGAATGAAAGCATAAATGCTGAAGGCACTGTAACATACTGAAGACCCAGAGATTCCAGAAACATGGGACCTGCATCTTCTTCCTAGTTTCCCTCTCTGCAAAGATATTCCACTGCTGAAATTGTGCTTTCTGTACTTTGAAAAATCCAGAGCTTGTGACCCTCCTGACTACTGATCACATGTGCCAAAGGCAAGATAGCCAGTTAATTAAATGTCATGCAGCTGCTGTGGTCTCAACATTTGGCATTGAAGCCTGGGCATCCCCTAAGGTGAGGAGAACCATCGTGGCCTTTAAGAGCAGCCCAGCTAATGCTGAATGGAGCTGCTGAGAGGGAAGGAAAGGTCAGAGGGTGGGGTGCAAGTCCCCAGCCATGAGAATCACTGTTGAGAGGTGATGGTGGCTTACTTGGCTGATGCTAAACCTGTAAAGATATAAATTAATTACAGGGGCCTTGGACATGTGGAATAGGAGAACCACAAGAGGTACCGCTGAGCTGCACAGAGGTGCTGCAAGAATACAAAGGACGTCTAAGGGAGGCTGTCTTCCTGAGGCCAAACCCAGCATGTGGGTGCCTAAAACCTGTTTGAGACTTTATTTGTTTGATTTTTGTTTATTATTTTGTTTTGTTTTGTTTTAAAAGAAGTAATAAGAACATGAGCACTGTTGAGTACATTGCTGTTGTGCTAACACTTTTTTTCTCTCTGCTGAATAGGGTTGCTTATTGCTACTGTAATAAGAAATCAAATATCCAACCATATCCATCAAACACCCTGGACTAGGTTTGAACCTAAGAGCTGCGCAGGCAAGATTTTGTATTTTCCAAGCCTCTCTTCAGTGAGCCACAGACCCTGGCTAATACTTTTTGCTACAATACATTTGTTAATAAAATTGTATCTTCCTTTGTTAATTACCATCACCACCATGAAAGGAAGCAGTAGTAAAAAGCTTTCCTACACATCTGTTCCTCCTCCTTACAGCCTATACGGCACCAAACCTTGTATTTGCATTTTCAGAGATTGCTTGCCTGAAATGTAAATGAAGACATATAGATCATCTGTTGACAGTAACACATCACAGTAATTTCAGTGAGGCTTTAGTGACAATTTCATTGCTAACATGGCTATTTTTGATATGAAGTTAAAACAGAAGAAAGAGGATGGCGAGATGGCCAGAAAACCTGCATTGGGTAAAAAAGAAATACTGTAGTATTCTTTGCTAGACAAAAGATATTTAAATATAAGAAAAACTATTCCTTGCTAGACAAAAGAGATATAAAAATAAGAAAAACTATACTTTAGCGAATCTCTCTCTTTTCCCTTCCTGGAACTCCAGATGAGGAAGTTACAGCTGTGTGACTGCAGCACTGTGCGATACCAATCTGTAGCCAGTGTGGGTTGTACTGGGCAAGAACCCTGTCAGACATGATCCTGCTCCAAAACCTCTCTTGAGCATCTCTCTGACAAAGACTCCTCTACTTTCTTCCCTTGGCATCTCTGTCTGACTTTTAGCTGTTTTACAGGCTGCAGAGTTTACCTCTCTTCCAAGTAGCTGCAGGAGCCAGGCAACACAACTTCAAATTGCTGCTTGATTCAACTCGTGAGTGTTTCTACTACTGGTTATGGCCTCTGGTATGCATTTATTAAAGTCTGGTGATGTGGGTTGTCCAGTGCTCTGCTGCAGAACCAGAGACGCAACAGTCTTCTTTACTGGTCTCTTGTCCCCACAGCTTGCAGAAAACATTGTGTTCAAAAAGATTTAGAAAGAAGCACAGACAGCAAAGAGAGCATTTCCATTATGGTTAGAACCAAAGGCTCCCTGCAGAAACAGTTTGCTCATTACACCAAGCACAGGCAGAGAAACTTGAGGAACCATTGGTCAGTGTAGAACCAGGGTTCTGATCTCCCTGTAAATATTCACTGGCTGAAAAAGCTGCATTGGATTAAATATTTACCTGTACAAGTGGGAAAAAACTAAGGGAAAAGGCATAGACTTATTTTTAATCTGCACCAAAAGTCACAGTTAAAAACTGAAGCTACACCTTGGTGGGAGGAACAAGAGAAAAATCTGTCTTTGACAATATCAATGATAAAATTGATAGAGTAAGTTGGTGGGGCTCATGTCCCACTAGCCTACCTACTTTCTACTCAGCTCTTGACACTCTGCCAGTGCTTTCAAGATATTTTTCCACCTCTGCTTGTGCTGAGGTGAAGTTGGAAGAGTGGGAAAAGAGAAAAAAAACAAAACCTGCTGCTGAAAATTCACCATTGTGACCTCATTTCTACTTGTAAGATCATTGGCAACACTAACCCAGCTGTGTCTCCTGATAATCTTTACGGTATTTATTACCACAAGCACTGCTGAGGCAGGAAGCAGTCATATCATCCCCACCATGGGGCAGACTGAACCGCCAAGGGATCAGATAATTTTCCCAAAGACCCAAAACAACTTGGGTCTGGTAAACCAAAGCACAGAGCTATGCCACCTTCCAACTAGTTCAGCTGAAATGTGTTTCTATTTTCTCCTATGCTGCCAGAATAGTCATCAGTACACTTCCAGTTTTAAAAGAAACAATTATTTGAACAAAGAACAACTTTTATCTATCTGAAATCACAGCTGAGCATATTAAAAGTCATTCTATAACCCTCTTTCTCATTGAATCTCACAAAATGATTGGTTAAAGTTCTTAAAAATGGGCCATAGTCAAAGTCCTATTAACAGATTAGTGCTGCTAGCAAAATTCTTTCATGTCATCACATGAGGGAGATTATAAAGCACTGATGAAATGATGTAGATTAATAGCATATAGCAAATATTACTTAGCTACTCTGGCCCCATTGCAGTAACTCTGTTGTTTCTTACAAAGCTCTTGCTCAAAAAAAGACAGCTGAACAACATTGCTGACACTTCGTACATGTGCACAAATTGTTAATTAACTTAAGACACTAAATGTACATTAAAAGTAGTATTTTTGGGAAATGGCTATGATGAACCATGAAGAGTTTTAGTATAAAATAAACAGTAATCTGATAGGACAGAAAAGTCTGACCCGTATCAGAAAGGTACAACTTCATGTATTTCCTTTTCAATGAACAAGGGAAGATATGTAAATCAAACAAATAGAAAAATTCTACCAACAGCTTGGAGTTGTCCCATTTATAAGGTAGATAAGTATCAAGAGAGTAAAGCAGCCTTGCAAAACTGACTTAATAATTTTCAGGTGGGTGGATTTCAGTTATATTTTTGAATTCTTTTCCCCATCTCTGACTTTCTGGTAAGAAACTAAATACTGATTTTCAGGAGAAAGAGCCAGTTTTCTGCAGTTTTCCAAACCCACTCACCACATGGGAGGATGTTTCCATGGCTAAGTCAACTCAGAGTCAGATTCTGTTCCCCGCTTTCTCTGTGACCCTGGGTGGCTAAAAGCTATAAATCCTGCCTCTGATAAAAGAGAGGCTGCAGAGGAATTTCATTCATCAGCATATGCAAATGTGCTGGAAATGAGAGCATTAGCATATGACAAAGTCTCCATGTGCAAACTGTCGGCATGTTTTGGAAGTGTCATTCCCACTGCATTTGGGTTGAAGACATAACATTTATCCCCAATCTCGGGCACTCCCCATGCTCAGGTATGTTATTGCAATGGCAGGCAGTGTGTGCAGTAGAGTACAGCTGAGGTGTTTTGCCACAGTCAGTCCCAAAGTTTTTTTAAAGGATTTTAATTTAAAAAAAAAAGGTTACTCATGTGAAAAGAGCAGGAAATGGAGGAAGCAGCCTAGCAGACAAGTCATCACTGCCTATAGCCTGCAATGTCCATTACAAACACAGGGGCCTGAGCTGTGAAGCACAGATTGCTTCAGCTGTATTTTTACCTGGATTGTCTACAGGCATTGCAGCTTCTCACCTCTCACCTATTTACCTATTTATATTGTGTCCCAAAAACAAAGCCCCAAAAGATTGGAGCTGATTGCAAGCTCTTTTACCTACCAAGCTGTAGTTGAAACAGAATCAGATTCTTCTAGAACAATAAATTGGATAGACTAAGCATTAAGATGAGCCAGCAGCTGACAGACAGAAAACTCTCCTTTCACTGCCTCTATTTCTGCAGCACCTCTCTAAAGATACAGCTCTGCTCCAGCCCACCCCAGAGTTCATTAGGCAGAATGTGCATGATGCATGACATGTAGGGGTGTGTGGGAAGCAAACTTCACCATTTCACAAAGCATTTTGCAAATGCTTTTCCAAGAACATGTGGCATAGTTTGCCTCAGCTGTTTAAACCTTTGCACTCAGGGCTCTGCTCACTAGAATACTTCAAGATGCACAAAAAATATTAATTATAGCTTCATAAATATCTCTTTAAGAAAAGTTAACTGAATTCTATTCAAGGAAATGGAAAAAAAGTCAGACCAACATCTCTGTAATCTCAGTTTTTGGTTTACTTACAAAGCAGTCCAAGGGCAAACACAAGGCCAATTTTACTCCTACTCAAGACATGTCAGCCTGAGGGATTTTCCAGGAAAGACAGGAAAGAATGCACCCATTCATTCAATTCTGTCCTAAAATTATCAACTAATGGGATATAGCTAAGAAGGGAGAAGAAAATTAAAAACTCTATATGATGCACCCCCTGCTTATCATTGGAGTGATAAAGGTTGCTGAATTATTTTAGATGATCTTTGTAAGAACGAATACAAACAACAACAACAAAAAACAACCCATAAAAAACAAAAGCAGGAGACATTCAAACCCAAGCTTTCTAACAGGGAAAGGATAAACACCTACCTACCCTGCCCTTAGATGATTCCTTCAAGAAGAGAGATGAAAAACAGCACAAAGAAAACTTAGAGTGGTGCTAGAACCATGTGATCACTTCCATTCTAGGAGTGCTTCAGCTTCCAGATACATTAAAAGAGAAGTCACATTTACAACCCTTTTGAAAAGAGAAATAAAGAAAAGCAATGGAGAGACCAGTTGTTTCCCCTGCCTTCCTTCCTCTCTTTCCTCTCCATAACTCATACATCCCCAGGAAGAAAGATTTCACTCTTCTTTGACTTTTCAGAACAGTTGGTCTGTCTCTAACAAATGAGGCAGCAGAAGAGGAAGTTTGGAAGTGATTGAGCTGCTGAAGAGACATGGCTGACCTCAGGGCATCACTTTGCCTCTACTGGAGAAACCCAGCCCTTCCTGAATGCCAAAGTTGAGACATTTCCTCAGGGCAATCCAGGGCGATCTCTGTTTGTGAGATGGATATTGCTAACCCTTATCATTGCTCAAATTCCACTCTCTCTTTCATTGAAGGAATGCAGGGACAATCCAGCTACTGCTGTTTTGACCATTACTGACAACAGCTATGAACCTTACCCACAGGGAGCTATGATTTTAGTTAGAAATTTTAGAGTTGTTTCTACACAAGCAGTGTCTTCTGACTTCTTTAGAAATGTGTCATCTGTGAGTTATTGAAGCAGTGCTAGGTTTCCCTTAGACAAAGAGAATCAATAATTTCAGATCAGAAAAAGAGCTGCTGCATTTCAAACCAGATTCATTAAAAAAGCTTTTGTGTCAAATGTTGCAACGTGTGGGGAGTGTCCCACCTTTCTGCACAGCCAAGAAAGATTTCCATAGTTAATAGAGAGAGTAACACTGAGATCGGGCTCTCTGCATCATTGTTCCACATCAGCAGCAGTGCAAACTGAGAGCTGCAGTCAGGGCAAGCAGAGCGACGTTGTGTTCATGAAGGGTCCCAGACGGAATTTAAAACGTCAGCAAAAGGCTGCAAACATTCTTTGGGCACCTCAGTTCAAACAGCAAACACAAAACATGGCAGGACTTGCAGATTGCTCAAGTCATTTCCCAAGCACTGCCTCAGCAAGGACCAGGGGACCAAAAGCTGCTGCGGAATGAGCAGATGGGTCTGGGAATAATGCCCCACACTCGGTGTCAAAGGTGGCATAGGGTCCACAGCAATGCTTGTCAGAAACATTGTCCAGCAGACTGAATGACAAAGGGGAATGTTTTAATTACTACTGACAACAACCCATTTTTAAAGAGCTCCTAAGTTTCTTGAAATTGTACCCAAAAGCCTATAGATTGTCCTGAGAAGTCACTCTTTGAAATGCTTCATCTTGAAGCTCCAAACAATAAACCTGCCTCCACTGTTCCTGCATCCACAAGGACAACTTGGACAGCATTGCATCAAGTCATTGAACTTTATATCCAGTTCCTATTAGAGATAATTTTAAGCAGCAAATTTCTTCAAGTAGATCTTAATTCTGCTACAAACTAGCAGCAATTGAGATGCAGGATCTGATCCCTGTCTCCTATTTCCAGCAGATGTGTGAAAAAGCTAGCTTGAGAGAGTCAAGCATGGCAGTCTTCAGTTCAAGCATGTACTGCTATAACACACCATGAAATTATCAACCAGCAATGACTTAATCTGTGACCTGAGAAGAAACCTCCTGCCCAGCAGGAGAGAGCAACACTGTCCAATCAAAGACTGTCACTCACAAACCAAATGTAATTAGCCAGAGGCTTGTTGCTACTGTTAATAACTATAATGAATCCCAAGCAGAGACACCTTTCCTGGCAGGCTGCTGTTTGGGCTTGAAAAACTGTTTCAGAATAAATAAAACAAAACCAGAAGCCATCACATTAGCTGCTGATTTTTCACCTCCTACTCAAGCACTCCACAGAGATCCACTCCAGGCTCTCAAAAGCAAGCAGTTATTCTCAATCAGAGATATCTGGCATGGAGGGAGTGACTGAGTGCATTCCTACGGGTGGGTGGGTATTTTTATACTGATTCAGATAATGGAACTGGCTTGCTGAGTGGGAGAGAACTACTCATTTCCAAGACTACCTCCCAGTCCCCTTCCACTCCATTTCTTGATTTTTAACATACTCCCACTGCTTTATGACTGGTGCATTACACATAACCAGCTCCTGAGGTGGCTGCTCCTGGGTAATAGGAGAGAATTGTTCACATTCCAGTGTTGGGAGAGATAATCTCTTCTCTC
>VRYO01001366.1:757201-848838 GCA_009812075.1 Sialia sialis
CTTCCCCTTCTCCTTTCCCTTCCCCTTCTGTATTGTATATAAAAACCTAAGAAATGTATATTACACAGCACTGCAGCAAACTCACATTTTTCACCCCACCTGCCCTCAAAGCACATGTTTTAGAAAATTGAGAATGTCAGGAACAAAGGAATCTCAGGATGCTGTGCTGCTGAAGGATCTGGCCACAGCTTGTGCCTAGCTGGGCACAGGTGGTCTCAGGAGGTAGCAGACTGGTGAGCAGTTATCTCAGCCAAAACCAACATGGCAAAAGAACTGCTGTCTGACTTTAGGATGACATTTCACACCTCTCTGGCCAGGGGCTTTGAGCCAATGTCCTGGGTTGATGACTGGTCTGGACATGTACAAAATGCTCCCCATTTTGCCAAGCCAGCATTTGTATTTCTGGTCCCTTTCACTTGTCAGAGGATAAGGTGAGTCAAGAAAAAGTCTGCACGGGCAAGCCAGGACAGTCCCAGGCCCATTTCAGGCATCCTGCTGGTACAGGCAGCTCATTCCAAATGACAACCAAGACCTAGGCTCCCCTTTCCACTTCCTGAAACTCATTACTCCTATCTTGAGTGCATTAAACTGTGTGTAAAGTGGGGTTGTATCTCTGCAGCCTTGCAAGAATTTGATGGTGTTTCTACACTGCTCTTTAGATCATTATAGCTTTTTACAAAGCCACTTATTTATTGATGCATTCTTTTTGTAATTTTGCCAGTACATTTCAGGAAAAGAAACACAAGTGAAATGCTAATGTCATACCCTAATAAGGCACTCCCCTAGTAAGCACAGCAGACCAATGATGCCATGTTATCAGTTATGCCATCTTATCAGTTATGCCATGTGTAATGGTTTTGAAAGCAAAACTAGTGAGAGATTCCAAGTCAGAAATACAATTTAATAGGAAAAAAAGAGAAAAATAAAATACAAACAATAGTACAAAAAAAACCCCCACCGACAGAGTCAGAACGCAACCTGACACCCCACTAGTTAGCATGGTGGTAGCAGTCCCATTAGATGGCGGCTGCATCCTCCTGGAGCGACAGATGTGGCTCAGTTGAAGCAGTGCTCCTGTAGAAGGGTGCAGATTTCCTCCAAAGGTCAGTGATGTTGTTGAAAGGTCCAGATTTTCTTTGGAATCCAGGGGTAAAAGGCTGCTTTGGTGCTCCAAATCTCAGTTTTTATCTAGGTAGGAAATGTTTGGCACCTCCCCTGGGGTGGAGCATCTCCCAGTGGGATGATGTAATTTTATCAGTCATGCACTGGGACTCAATGGACCATTAACAGGAGATATCTCCCTAGAGGAAGGGTGGGTTGTGGAAAGATAAAGAACATTGCCCACCTGGTTTTAACAGATGGCCATTAGCAGAGGATATCTCCCACACACATAAGAATCACTGCCCCACCTGGCTTCAGTGAATGGTGACAGCATACATCCTTTTGGGCACATTTTTACATTAAGACTGATTTGAACAGTGTCAACTGGTTTGAACTGGTTTAGACTGGTTTGATCCGGTTTAGACCGGTGTGAACCGGTTTGAATGAGTTTGATCCGGTTTAGAGCAGTTTGAACCGCTTTGATCCAGTTTGAACAGGTTTAGACTGCTTTGAACCATTTTTGACTGGTCTAAACCAGTCTAAATCAGTTTGAACTGGTTCAAACCAGTCTAGACTGGTCTAAAGTGGACCAAATAGGTCTAAACTGGTTCAAACTGGTTCAAACTGGTCTTAATTGGTTTGAACCGGTCTGAACCGATCTAAACCAGTCTGAACCGGTCTAAACTAGTTCAAACTGGTTCAAACTGGTCTTAACCTGTTCAAACCAGTCTAAATCAGTTTAGACCAGTCTAAACCGGTTCAAACTCATCTAAACCAGTTTAGACCAGTCTAAACCCGTTCAAACGGGTTCAAACCGGTCTAAATCGGATCAAACCAGTTCAAACAGTTCTAAACCGGATCAAATGGGTCTAAACCGGTTCATACTGGATCAAACCAGTTCAAACAGTCTAAACCAGATCAAACTGGTCTAAACTGGATCAAACCCGTTCAAACCGGTCTAGGCCGGTCTTAACCAGTTCAAACTGGTCTAAACAGGTTCAAACAGGTTCAAAGCAGTCTAAACCGGATCAAACACCCCAAAAAACCCAAAAAGCCCCCAATCCCCCCCAAATACAACAAAGCCAAAATTCCCACAAAGAACCCAAAATGTGACTGTGCTGAGCCCTCCTCAGATGCAGTTCTGGGACAGAGGGGTTGTCTGGGGGTTACGGGGACCCCCCAAAAACCCCAAAACCCACCCAAGCAACCACCCTGAAAACCAAAGTGCCAAAATTGCCACAATGAACCCTAAATGTGACCCTGCTGGTCCCTCCCCAGCTGCTGTTCTGGGACGGGGCAGATCCAGGCCTGCCCTGGTTTCAGTGTGAAATCCCCATTGCCAAGTGTCCCTGGAGCTCTTGGAGCTTGCACGTCCGTTAGCTGTGAAAAGCTGCTGAATATTAAATGCAATACAGAACTGCTATTTTGTAACTCGCTGCAAGAAGCTTGAGCACAGTGCTTGCTGCAATGATCTCATTATGTATTTCAAATGAAGGGATTTCAGTGGAAATGGCTGTATTAGCACTGATTAACCACACATTGTCTCTTAAGGCACTATTAATAAACAAAGAGGAGCTCTCTGTCATTCCAGCAGATGAGAGCACTTTGCCTAGAAATCAGAGCTCATCAGAGCAGCATTTGATGTGCGTAAGCAGAGTCAGAGAGGAACTGGAGCAAGCACACAGGAGCACGCTCTGCGTTGGACCAAATGTGCATCACACACACATTCAGCACAGCTCATGACAGCTTTTCTTGCCAGGCTGTGAGATCCCATTAACTGGTGAATCATTCTGCCATCTGCAAAAATGCAGGGCCTTCCTCCTCCATCCCCTCACTCAGGACAAGCAAAGGGGAAGCTTGAAAACAACTTTCAGCTCTATTTGTCCTTGTGAGCAGTTTCATAGTCTCACTTGGTGATGTAACAGGTGATGGCTTCACTTCTCTCTCTAAAAACTTCATTCCAAAGCAATGTAATATGCAGAGACCAACAGATTTCCAAGCTGCACATACAACAGCATTCCAAATGTCAACCAGAACTGACACCTTTGATGGCAGCTGCACAAATAGATTGTTTTGTGTTTACTGCCATTAAGCAAGCAACATTTATTATAGAGTCAGGATTGAAGGAATACAAAACATTACAAATCAGGAGACTAAGTGATAAAATGGAGTCTAGCCAGCTGCTAAGCCCCCAGTCATCTTGCAGTTTCCAGAGAGTCCAGAAATCTCCTGGCAGGACAGACACAAAGGCTTTACTGGTGGTTTGGTGCTCAGATGTTCCGCAAAAGCCCAGACAGAACTCAAAGAAGGAACTCACATCACCTGCCTATCTTGAGCTGCCAGCTGATAACCACGTGCCAGGAACTGCATCTCTTTCTTGTTCCAAGGAGGCCAATTAGTCACTCTGGGATGGCCAGACCCAGGATTGTTACAGCAGAGTTACTGCTTCAAAAGTTACTGTGCATGTGGGTTCCCCAAAATTTCCTCTGTAGCAGTCCATTTCCCACATCATTCCCACTAGAGCTGGCACAGACGTTTGGACACCTGCACTGGCAACCAGACTGGATGTACTGGGTGTTTTTGCTTCCAGATGTAAAAAAAAAAAGGAAAAAAAAGACATTTTTTTGCTGTGCTTGTATCATGGGAAACCTGGCATGAAAGCTGGTCAACATGACTTCAGCAACATTGCAGTAAAAAGCAAAACCACAGACAGATGATCTGCTGTGTCTAGGAAGCTGTTTGAGGATTATATTTTTTAAAAGTAATTTTCAAAATATTGAAAGCTGCAATTCAAACTGCATTACACAGTATCTCCTCCCTCACAATTTTTTTAAGCACTCTTACAGCTTTCAGGTGTAAAAAAGAGTGCCAATAATGGTCTTGAAATCAGATTAGGGAAAAAAAACAACCCACCTACAAACCAAGTCAATCAGTCTAACCAATTCCACAGGCATTCAGAGAGATTTATTCAGTCATAAAAACAACAGCCCACAACAATAAAACCTGCTCCCTGCCCACAGCTGGTCAAGAACAAGAGCAGAAAGAGCCACTCCAAACACCTTCCCAATCTAATCTGTTATTCACATTCAGGCTTCAATTTCTATCATGGCAAAGATGATAGAGGGGTTGGACTGGATGACGTTGAAAGGTCCATGACACCCTGAACTGCTCAATTCTAAGAGAAGAGCAACCTAGTGCTTAACACACTTTTTTCCCAGCCATTTCCATGAAGTCCCATATTTAAATAAACAAAAATTGAAAAAGAAGGAGGAGAAAGTTTGGTTATAGTTGTGCTGCTTTCAAGGGCTTCATGCTGAACTGAGCACAACATTCTTAAAATTGCTGTGAGCTGCCTTGTGAACCTGAAGGATCATATCTGTCTGAAGAATGACTTTTGCAGACCTTGTGTTTTTGGGACTTGGTTTTTTCTGTATATAGACAACAACTAACTTAGAAGTTGTAGATATTGTTCAGCTAATGTGCAAACACCCATGCTTCATTATGGCATGAAGCATCTAATTTTTTCACTTTATATTGTAAAGAATGCATCCCTGTTTTATTTATTTTGGCTTTAAAGAGAGCATCATTAAGGGCTGTGCCAAGAAACCTGATTAAGAAGACGCTATACTAACTTGTAAGTTCTTCTAAAACAAGCATTCATTTGAGAGCTTTAAGCAGATGACAAATGAGCTTTTTTGCAAGAACATTTTCAAATCAAAGAGGTAAACCAATTCTATCCTGCAAGAAGAAAAAATTATCAATTTGTTAGATTAGTTTGAGACATATTCCATCAACAAAAGAATGCAGATTGTCACAACTGTCTTAAGCAGTGAACAGGAATGAGTTATTCAGATACTATCCCTTCCTTGGTAAGAACTATGCAAGTTATTTCACTGCCACTAAGTATGATGGCACAGAACTGACAGTCTCCTGATGGTTCCCCAACATCTGCAACAGCTGGAAGTGGCAATTTTGCAGCTTCCTAAAGAAAGCTTCTGAGCATGGGCAGTTCTGGGCTTAGTACTCAGAGAAAAATGACATACTAAAACTTTATTGAACTGTCCAGGAACCTAGGGGTTCCAGTTTTTTGTGTTTTGTTGGGGTTTTTTTGTGTTTTTTTTTTTTTTTTTTGTTTGTTTGGGGTTTGTTTGTTTGTTTTTGTTTTCCCTTCTTCTTTCTGTTTCTTTACTCTAAGATTCCACAAATAATCCATTAACAACTTAGTGGTTTAAGTTCCCTTTCTTGGAACTCAATTCACCACTTCTATATTTCATGGGAAGTGCTGCCAGCAGCAGCTGCTCAGGCAGTGAAGATGTGCTGTTTGTGATGGGATGAGCACCTCAGCACTGCACTGCATAGCAGCGCCCACTGAGGACGCCTCTGTGCCTCTGGTGTGCCATGGATATCACTATCCTACAGGATTTCTCTTTCCTTCTCCTGCCATGTCCTCTGGTACCTTCAGCTTGGATTCTGGCACTTTTTCCAAGCAGTCCTCCCTGTGGCCATAGTGGCAGATGGAGGAATCTGGGGAGGGGGAGCAGACACCTCACTGCTCTCTCTGCATGTCAGTGCCTCTCTCAAATCACCATTTTATTCCCTGCACAGCAGCCCAGGTAATGCCTCAGTATTAGATTCACAGGATACCAGAATTACAGAGGCAGAAAAGGATATGAGTAGCTGGAGGAAGTGTTAATATGACATGTTTGAAGCAGGTCTTTCTGTCATCTTGCATCAGACAGCTGTCAGTAACTTAAAAATATTTATAATTTAAAAAGAAAAAAAATTAAATCATGTTTTTTTGGGTAAAAAAAAGCAGGTTAGAGTCACCACACAGAGCAAACAACTTCCTGTGCAAGTGTATGTGGTGACTCTCCCTCTGGGAAAAGTTTTATTTTTCCCTTTGTGATTTATCCACCACTCAAACCTCCACATCCACCTCGGCCTTCAGCTGCTGCCAGTTCACAGAGTGCCCTGTGACAGAATTTTCACAAAGTGTTTTGTGACATGACTGTCACTGATGCATTCATGAGGCATTATAACGCCACCTCAACTTTCCACTCTGACCAACCCTCTCCCCCCTGTACTTCACACAGGGAAAGAATTTTAAAAAACAAAAGAGGAGTCAGTCACCTAACCTCACGTTTGCAATGCGTGGCTGCAGCCTGAGCTGAATCAGAGTCCTTTGAAATTGAGTCATTTTGTCCAGTTTGCTCTAATGTGATAAGCTAGATGGGATAGAAATTCTATAGATTATTACACAGAATTATTTCAAACATGGAGCTAAGATAAAAGCAGAGTCCAGGGAGGGCTAATCTGTGCCTATCAGCCCACACTTTAATCACATGCCGATTACTTTGTTAGTCATCTCTTCATCAGTGCTCTCAACCCACTCCTGCTCCTCCTGCAGCAAACTTTAATTAACCAAAGAAACACTGGAGTTACTCACTGAGAATAGAGAAACAGAAAAATGGAGGAGCTGAATGGTAAACACCTCTCATCACAAGTGAGAGTGAATGAGTTTGGAGGTAGTGGAAAAGACAACTCTTTAAACCCAAGCAGCAGGAATTCCTGTCCTCAAGAAAACATTTTGAAACAATCCAAAAAGATTGTTTTTCTGTACCACTGAACTTCTATGTTTCTTTCCTGGGCATATGTTTTGGGTTAGCAGCTGGTCTTTTACAATAAATTAAACTGAGAAAAAAGCAAATAGAGCAACACATGAATCACCTGCGTGAAGAGTTCACTAAAATCACTGCTCTTCATCTGCTATGCATTATTCTCACTCTGCTGGGACAGCTGTTAGCTAAAAGTCAAAAACAAGTCACCCAATAGCAATGTTTGGGCTGAGCCATCAGGTCTTTCTAATTTTAGTGAGCTAGCACAACCCTTACATGGTAGGTAATTGTGCCGATTTACACAACAGCAACAGCATCTGTCACGCCACCAGCAAGTAATATCTGAGGTGTTTTGATTTTGCTGTGCTCTTAGGGATAATAACTAACTATTGCAGGAAAGGAAACCACCACAGGAAAGGACGATCCCACTGTACAACAAGCTGAACAAGTTGCCATGACTTGCTGAAGAGAATCCATGACAGAACTAAAGTGTTCTCCTCCTGGATTAGCACTGCACTCTTCCCCACCACATCAGAGCAGGCAGCATGAGATCTGGAAGGTGATTATTTATTCACTTGCAAACACTTCTATATCAGTACCAGAGTGCCAAGAACCTATTACTGACCTTAGCTACCAGGTGGCATACTGGAGAAACAAAGCAGACTGTTGGATTTTCCAACAGCAGCCAGTAGTGTGAGTCACACAGAAGAGCTGTGCTTTGGACAAAAGCTGCCATTAGCCTTGCATGCTCATGAGAGATTCTGAGCAGCATCCTGCACCCAGCATGCACCTGGCACATTTGCATAATTTGCAGTATTTGAGTAGAAAGAGGATTATGAAAACAATCACTGTGGAAATATTCAACTCCAAATGGATGTGCTGCTACTACCTTACCATAGCAGGCTGCTGACAGAATGAGCTCTGCATAGATTTGTCACATCTTTTGCCTTGGTGTCCCTTCATTCTTCTCTTAACCTCTCTATTACTCCATTAATGACTCTCTCAGCTTCTCTTTCCTCTCACTTTTCACCATGATCTACTCAGCCACTGCATCACTCTCTCCCTCTCTCCCACTCATGATGATGCCTCTCTTTGTGCCAGTGTCTCTGCTTCAGCCACAACAAACCATGATCAACTACATCAGGATCCTCCTTTGGACAGCAAGTACTGGCACATGCATGGAAAAGACAGTAAGAATCAGCCTCTTTCTCCCACATTTGTGGAGCCATCCCATTTCTCACCTTGCTGTCAGTCAGCCATTGTTCTCACGCCTGATCATGAAAGGTTACAAAAGATCCTAATAACTAGGTTTGAGAGGAAAAGGAGCAAAGCTTTACAGGAGCTCACCATCTGGGCAGTACTTGGTACAGAGCTGTCACTCAGTGCCAAATTCACATGCCAAGTCAGATCTATCATTACAGAGATGCCTGTGCACATGGACTGTATTCTCAGCTGAAGCAGGACAAATCTCAGAGAATTAATCTCCGTTTTCACACATTTTCATTTCAGGCAATGCTGTAGAAGCAGTGTCCCCAATCTAGCATTTCAAGATGCTATTGTGGCAACCCAAACAGCAAGGCAAGCCAAGAGTAATGTGGTACAGCTCCTTCCAAGTACACTGCAAAGGGCAGAGTCTTTCCCTGTCACCCTTAACAGTCTTAATTTTGCTGGAGCAAACTGCCATCTCCCTTCCCTAGTTAACCCCCTAGAATGGCAAGTGCACTTGGCCACCTCTGTGTTTCGCAGTCTGGGGAAAGAGAATGCCTGCTATGTTGGCACAGGAAGGAGGCAGAGGCAGCCATGCACAAACTTGCTGACCTGGCACAGCATTCAGCTGTAACACACAACTGCTTTCTCCGGCAACTCATTGTTAGCATTTAATTGTGAACGCTGTGGAAAAGGCCAAGGGATTTGGATGGAGGTTATGGGAAGCAAAGCATGATCTGGAATGCTGTTCTGTGGTCTAGAGACCAGTTGGGTAAAGACAGCAGAGGCTGCCTTGGTAATTGGGGAAGGCTGGAACTAGCACCATGCAACAGCCTGTCTTCAAGTACAAGTAAGACTGGATCGCCACAGAAATCAATTTTCATACCTAGTCTCACAGCCACTATAAAAAGTATATGAATCACATCAGTAATAAATCATGTAAGGATTGCATGATTGGATTCAGGGGAGGAGGGAGCCCATTTACGGTCCTCTTCCTTTAGTCCCTGAGGGATGCCTAAGTCCCTTCTGATACTCACTTCCTACTGGGAGCTGTAACTTACCATGTCAGCCAGCTGAAACCCTGCTTAGGATATTAAAAAACAAAAACATATGCTTCTAGTTGATCTTCAGAAATTAACAATAATAATGCTAAAACATCCAGCAGCCTAATTATCAGCCACTTCTCATTTATATTCTCATTAAATTCACAGCTGCTTTGCAAAGAGACAGGCTGTTGTTGTATGAAGACTGCGTTGAATGCTCTCACCCAAGCCACTTCCATTTATTCCACTGAGAATGATGACACAAATAACTCAAATGCCTGCTTGGTATTTGGCAGGTGCCATTGGTGTATGACACACTATTCAAAAGCAAACAGCAAGAATGACATGATGTTCTAAAGTGAAAAAAATGGGGCATTTTATTCCTCTCATGGCAATAAAATTGTTAATTTTCAAGTATCTGCTGACCTTTTCACCATCTGAAGGAATTTTACTGTGAGCTAAATCTGCCAGCTTACCTGTCCTGTAATGAACTATAGCTGAAAAGTGGGGAGCTGTGAACACTGCAACTGCTGTTGAGGGGTGGGGGGAAGAACTGACAAGCAAGGTGTCTGTGTGACTGGCACACTGCAGTTAGGACCCTGAGGTGTCACAGAGCCATCTTACAAAACTCATCCAGCTGGGTTCCTTGGCAGGAGCACCACAAAAAGAAGAAAGAACCTGCAATTACATTTTCTTGGCTTTGAAACATGCTAAATTGATTGAATACGTGTCAGCTTAATGCAGTGAGATATTTCAGCAGCTCTAAAACGTATTTGCAGGTGTGTTTCTAATTTGCAAGGACATTCTTATGCCAAGTACCATGTAGGTACTTACCTGATGACACAAATCTACAGCAAGAACAAGGCAGCATCATCTCAGCTAAGAAATGAAATAGTTTTGCTAGACAGAACTAGGCTGATTTCAGGCAAGATGTTGTAAGGAAGCACAGAGAGGTGCATTATACCTATGGATTACATAGAGCCTTGGTATAACTCGATCTACCAGTGATTTGGCCCTGGAACTATTTGTTGCCTGCAAGGTGGTCTGTCAAAAATGACGCAGTTTTTACACACAAATTCCTGCCCACTGAGATGCAGGCTGAGATTTTCCCATCTGATTCACATTTAGCAAAAGGCTCCCACTGTACAATTTTACCTATTAAAGCTGGAATAATCCAGATAACCTGAGGACAAATAGACAAAGTAATAAGCATACACCCTGAGATGTTTTGTTTTTCAGGATCAGCTAATCACACCCTGCCCAATAGCTTGATTCAGTGTCTCCAACAAAAGTGAGAAGCACAACTGAGAAGCACGACTGAGATATTTTCAAGTAATTACATTTTCACAGCAAGCAATTTTATCACCCTATAAAATGAAGTTGTTTCTATCCACTCACACTACCCATACTAAAAACCCAGGAAAAATACAGAACATGTGAAATACTGTTTTTACAGCAGCCATCAAAGGTCAAATACAACCTTTGTACTCAGCTGATGTTTGCCTATTCCTGATTTCAAGCAGCAAGAAAATGGGTTATTTGGGGCATGTTTGGTTTAAAGGTTCTCTTAAACAGACTCTTCAAAGCCAGCCATATGATAGCAAACAAAACACATATCCAAAACATTGAAAATGCTCAACTTCTGAAGACATTGACTGCATTCAAAGAAGAAAAGTTTGTCATGAAATGAGTATGGAAACATGATGCTGGACTCCAGCAGAATACAAAGAAATACAGAAAACCTGTTTTCAGTATCAGTTGACATGAGAGGTAACAATGCCAGACTTCAGGGTTTTAAGAGGTGTAAAAAAAGCATCATTACTATGATCAGGGCTGCTGCACTGACAGCAATATTCCCAGTACATTTATCAGGAGCAGAGGTTGCTATATTTTGTGCACAAAGATCTTGGGGCAGGTGCAGATTATAAACAACAAAACAACCCCAAAGTGCAAGATGCATGCTTAAATAATAATTTGCAGTAAATCTAAAAGGAGAAAAAAAATTGCACTTATTAATTGAGGGACTGACTTGGCCAAAAAGTCAACAAAACTACATTGAAATATCAGGAAGTACAATAAGCCTAACAGCTTTACAGGAATTTGTGACAGGACCTGTGTACCTGTTTTAGAATAAATCAGATGTCAAGTGTAGATTCAGCCTAGAATTTTGCAGGTTTGATTTTTTTTGGTGGGGTAACCAAACTATGAATTATATACTTATTTTAAGTTCTCTTTCCAAGTGTCAAAAAGACCTGTGAGTTTCACAGTCCATTCCAACTAACCTCAGCCAACATACACAGGTTACCAATAAATAAACTTCATTAATTACATTACATCACATTACATCACATTACATCACCATGCAGCTCATATACCACAAAGCACATTTTCACAGAATAATTTGGAGTCATGTTCCAGAGCTTTAAGCTTTTGAACTTGGAAATCAGGAGCCAAAGACATGTGAATTTAAGGCAGTGTGTTTACTATCAATTATGTTTCCTCTCTTGCATGGCTATAAACATTTGGGTGGCTTATTTTTGAGACAGGCAATGAAATTAGGTTCAATGATTCTGTTTGCTACAAGAAAACAAGATATTTTTATTTACAGGCTTCTAGCTGAATGCTCTGGGAGTTCTCCTGATAAATGCTTCACCAGCTGAGTCACAGTGCGCACAGGATTAGTCACAGCTGAGGAAGTGTCCCAAGGTTTCATTTCCAGCCGCAGCTTTACCTGATGTATATTAATTTCTCCTGTGAGCAGCAGCTCTCTGAAGATGTGTGCTTCAGAAGCCTTGGCTCTGTCATCACCTCCACGTCACCATGGCCTGGAAGACGAGGGCCAGAGTGGCAGCACGCACAGAGGAAGCGATGTCTGCCGCCGTGTAGGGAAGAGGAACGGAGGGCTCCCAGCCCGTACATCAGCATATGTTCTGTGGGCCTCAGCAGAGCTCATCTTGCGTCATGCTCACTTGGCGCTATTTTAGGCGACAATGGGTAAACGAAATGACTTAGCTGAGCGACCCAGCACTCTCCTTTCTTTACATGCTCCAGCAGAGAAGCCTGAGCAACTGGCAATGCTTCTGTGCCTGCAAGCCTCTACCCACGGTGTTCCCACTCTTTGCCCAAGGTTTAATTGCAAATCCCTGGCAGAATAAAACCCCTATCAATACCTCAGGTTTCAAGTCAACCTCTCCATGAATTCCCTAAAAATCCTCTGCCTGAAATTTCTGACCTAGCAAAGACTGGATCTTCCACGAGAGCTGCAAACAACTGCCTTCACTGCACCACCAAGCAAATACGAGTCACCTCTGTTACCTTTCCTCACAAGCTTGAGCAGAATCTGAGCATGGGTGCATGCACAGATTGGCTGCATGGGTTTTGAGAGACTCACACGAAGCCAAAGGAAGACCAAACCTGCACACTTGAGCAACTGTATAAAACCAGAAATGCAGGATTCCTAAACGGCTAAAGAGTGTAACCAGCCTTTAAGACAGTTGTGTTTCTGCACCTTGCCTCCAGTTTTTACACATATGTTGAGTTTGGACATGGGGAATCCTTGCACTGGTGCCCAATCCTCGTGCTACCTGTGTGAATGATGCTGCTTTCCAAACAAGCTGATTACATTCTGCCCAAGGGACGTCTACATCTTGCTGCATCAAGAGACTTGTCCCCAGTCAAGGGAACTACAGACACACTTGAAGTTTCTTCAAGTGAAAGTCTATCTTAATTTAAAAAAACATTGAAAAAAAAGAAAATTGTCAGGGAAAAAAGTATTAAAACTGCACTTAAAGGCTATGTTATTACAGAATTAGCACCTAAATAAACTTACAATCACTGTTAAATACATTTTTACACAAAAGCAAACCACAGTGAAGCTGCTCCATGCTGGCTTGCATTATTTATAGCTTTGAAGACAAATATAGAGGTCAATTTGTCTAATGAAAATAAACAGCTCCACAGCTCTATTTATTTTGAGGTGAATATACATTTTATCTAGTTTAGCATGTCTTTTGGGTATGTGCTAAACATTGGCTCAATTTTGCACTTCTTCCTGCAGCAGAACACAAATTGTTAGCTCTCACCTGTAGGTTCAACCATGCCTAGTTTCCTTCCTTCTATTCTTCTATATTCTCCTTCCTCTCTTCCTGTTTCTGTGCTAAGGATACTGACATCTACTTATGACAAAATTTTCCTCCTTGCTTTCAACAATTTCTCCAATAAACAAATTGGAACTTTAAGCAAATCAACACATGTTGTAGAAGCTTTTTTGGGCCTTGACAGAGAGTTCTTAAATACCATGTAAATGTAAATGTGTTGTCTGAAAGCTTGATGAGTTCTGAAAAAGAACTGAATCAATATCTACCAAAAACTCTGTACTAAAATTACTTGTATTATTAATACAACTGATGACAGGACTAGTCCACAGTGATTTACAGTTTCAAAACCAATAATGTTTCTCTGCTTAGATCTATACAGATGCCCCAAAGAGAAGGAAGATTATTTCCCAAGTGGTTCCACTGAAGGAAAAAAAGAGGTATTAACATAGCTGATCTAATACTTCAACCACTTTGCACCACAGTTCCTGACAAGATGTCCTTCAAGGTCAGCCTTAAAATTATATCACAGCCTAATTTTGCCTTGTTTTACACTGGTCTGAAACCATGCCAATATTTTATTGAACTTTGATTATGTTATCCGTTTTACATATTATCCAGATTTAACATTTAATGTGGTTTCATGGTTTGAAAAGCATCATCATCTACTTGTAGGGAGTTTTTAGTGCAGCAGGAAATGGAATTAGGAGAGATCCACTGATTTAATTGAAGATGCCGCTAAAAGCTTTGTCAACTGCAAATATCCTCCCCTTTTGACTTCAGCAGTGATCCTGGGAGGAGAGTGTGGAGCAAACTGTGGTCCATGTACACAGCAACTCTGCTGTAGAGGAGTCTCTGATACAGAACAGACCTGCTGAGGTGCACCACATCTAGGGGTGCATTTACTGCCTTTAGACCACCAACATCATCAGTATGATTTCAGCATATGACATAATTTGATATGGTAATTGTGCTGTGTTGTGTCTGCCAAAGGAAACACCTCTACCTTCTCCACTGCTGCTATGTATATTCAAATCACCAAAGTACAGTAATTTCACGATTATAAGCCGCACCTTTTTCATTGAAGAATCCAGCCTACCCCAGTAGTGCAGCTTATATTCAGGTGCGGCTTATCTATGGACAAATCCTGTGGTCTACCCGGCTACCGGGGAGGTGCGGCTTATAATCAGGTGTGGCTTATAATTGTGAAATTACTGTAACTAAAAAAGAAGAAATGTGCTGTGAAAACTTATCTAGATATATGCCAATAGTATTTCCTATGGTCACTATTCTGATTTACCAGGCAGCTACCATCTTCATCCTATTACAATAAAAGTGGTGTGGAGACCCCAAATAAATGCACTAAATCTAGGAATACTGGCATCAGGAGTGTTAGTGAAATAAGTCTGCTTGCAAATATCTCAAAAAATTAAAAAGACAGAAGAAAAAAAGCCCTGTTTGAGTTTTGCACCATATTTTCTCTCTGTATCTTAAGATACCAGTGTCATGACTCACTCAGGAGATTTGAATTGCTCCCTGGGCTACATGACCTTCTCATACCAGCTTTGTTCCTCACGCTAGCAAAAATTGGTCATCCACAAATACTGAATGAAGAAACTTCCTTATTAGTCATCTCTGGATCTATAAAACTAATACCGGAAAATGGTGTTTAAACAAGCCCACTGCTGCTTCAGGTATGCGGCCTTCCAACACTTCAAATCCAAATAGTTTCATCATGTGTGGGAGGAAGGATAGAAAAGGGAAAAAAGTTAGATACATAAGTCATCTGTCTCTAGAGAAAATCTATGGATCAGTACTCTTTTCAGCAGTTTGGATTTATATTTATGTTTTCATGTTTATATTCCTGACTGGCAAATCCTTTGGCAATTTTGAAACCAATGCTCACAAAAACCCCAAACTTGAAAACCCACCAAACCTTCAAACTCAGAAGCTTCAAGCTCAGTTGCACTTGAGCTGGCTAGCTGTCCATCCTTATGCATGCTGTAAAACACTGTGACTTCTCATACTCAAGTTAAAACTACAGATCAAATTCTTCTTCCAAACACAGGAAGAACAGGTATTTGTCTGCACATGATCTTGCCTGCACTTCTCCTGAAATAGTTCACTACATTCCTGACCATGCATGAAACTAAAAGCTCAGAGCAAAGCACATACATCTCAATTTTCATGTTACAGGCTCATTTAAAAGACAGTGCAATAATATCAAGTCATATCCATTATAATGGTCATGGACAAAATGTCACCTTGTTCCCATGGACATTGGTTGCTTTATTGTTTAAGCTCTCTCTGCTGGTAACAGTACAGGCTCGAATTCCATTGAACAGCATATTGTACCCTCTTGCCAAATGATGTGAATAGGATTGACCAAGATGAGGACAAACATCTTCACAATTGCAGGGGACCTAATCAGAATCCATCATCTGTCCCTGAGTCTACAAAGTACTAAGCTAAGTGCTAAGTGTTCCTGCAGATCTAAAACTTCGGAAAGACTTCAGATCTGTAACTACACCGAAGAACTGAAACTTTCTCACATAGGAAGCATAGCACAAGCAATCAAAATCCTCATGGAAATCCTCATTCCAGAGTATGAAACAGCATAACATATTAACTACACCTTTTCCTCTTTGTAACTAAAAGATGTAGATAGCACTGCACTTAGGCAGTGCAAGATTAATCTTGAAAGAAAAATTAAAAAAAAAAAAAAATCCAACCATATCCCTCCCATAGATTTTTAGCCAATATACAAGTAAAAATTATCCCAGAGCCTAAACATGGCGTTGACATCTCTGTGTGAACAAGCATTCAAATCTTGTTATATCTCCAAATTGCCTATATCTTACTATACACTTGGCAGCCTGTTATCCTGGTTTCCCATTAAGATGGAACCACAATCTGTTTTTAATAAGTTTAGCATTTAAAGAAATACCCACCAGTAACTCCATTATTTTTTCTTTCAAATGACATACAAGTAGGAACATTGATAAAAATAGTTCTAAATGCCCATCTGATATACTCTTCTTTTACTGGGAGCCTCTGAAAAGTACTATTTGCTGGTCAAGGATCCAATCTGACTTCATCTGTAGACAGCTGTAATGGCATGCAAGACAAATTCTGTAAGAGACATTTCAATTTTGTTTTCAGAGGAAACATCCTTAGAAGGATTTCCAGTTTCTGCAAGTGTTGGATCAGCTGTAGGATGTAAGACAACACTCTCTGATTACCAAACACTCTGATTACCAGGAACAGGATGCTAAACCACATGAAAGGAGGCTCGCTGCTCAAGTAGTGACTAACATGATGTAGAAGGAATGTTTAACAAGTTCGTTCATGCAGCAGCATGGGTGAATGCCATCTCTCACCGCTACGTGCACACTCCAGAAATTCTCTCACTCCAGGAAAATGTGTCTGAAAGTCTGTCAGTAGAAAGAAGGATGGAAAAGTTTGGAACAGTGATGCACATATTTTGCATTTTATGTAAATTGTACATGTTATTGTTTCTATTGGTGAAGGAAACACATCGACGCATGTGAATTCTACAGCCACTATGGCAGTTAACCTTTTTAAAGGTTCACGAACACTACAGTTAGCAAAAATAAACTGATGATAGTTCACAAAGAAAAATGTTAACTGCTGGAAACTTCTAGGTTCACAGGATGGAAGTACAATGCGGCATGACAAAGTCAGACTACAGTAATCCTTGATACTGCTCTGATGCCAGTTAATTACAATCTGTTTCTGCATTAGTAGAACTCACTATTTGCCATGGATTCCTTGAATTCTATTTTAGAAAGAGAATTCTTCATTTTCTCACTGGATTTAATTTGATATTCATCAGTATTATTTGTATTATAAGGTATCTGTATTACCCCTTGTTCTAAAGGAGGGAAAAGAAACAAGAGGTACTGGGGTTCAAAGGTGTACGAGTGACTAATTAAAATTTTGATGCTGTTAACTCCAGAAGAGGAAGAAAATAATAAAAACCCTCTTCATAAATAAGTAACACTATTTCAAATCTTTTCCTATTTTTGACTGCCCCCAAAACTACTCATATTGCCAAAATAACACTGACTGGGAGTGGTAGCTCTTCCAAGCCAAGATGCTATGAACTTTCAAAACCTAGGAATGTATGACAGTTCTAAAAGCAATCTAACCATGCCCCTGTGGTAGCAAAGTTACCTCCAGATGAATCAGAGCTTTTGTGGTCAATTTTCAACTACAAGTCCCATGGGGCAATTAGCTCTAAGTTTACACTCTGAGCTTTTATTCCATGCACAGACCTACATCACTCACAATGTGTAGATACTCCTACGCAGAAGAATAAGCCCAGTTCTTTACAGGGTTATAGTAGCCCTCTCGAAGGCTCTCTTCCTCTTCTTTCAGCTTACTTTCCTTTAAAATTCAGCAAATGGCAGTGGAGGACTGAGAAACAACTGCCTATTTTTAACTGCACAGCCTTGGTTACTGTAAATCCTGTATTCTGGACCGTGCTCAGACCAGACCTGTGCAGCTCCTGTGGGGGTGGACCACCAAAGAGTGACTGCTGGCATGGAGCTGCAGCTGTGGGGCACAGCAGAGCAGCTCAGCAGCACCCAGAGGCCACACAGCTTGTGGTGGGCAGCTGCTGAGCAGCTGCCACAAACCCCAGCCAGTGCATGGCACACAGCTGGCAGCAACCCCATTCTGGGGAAAACACACACAGCCATCACTGCTGCCAGCTGCACTCATATCCCCTTCTCTCTGCTTCCACGCTCATGACAAGCTGCCCTCTCCCTGTGCATACAATGCCCTCCTGTTTGTCTACCCTCACCAGGCAGGATTGGGTCTCTCCCTGCCACAGCAGCCCCACAATCCATCACAGCAGTCCATCTTGTTCCTAACTTCCCAGGTCCCTCCCCACACACAAACCAAAACACCCCCACGCTGTTCCCATATTAACCTCAAGTTCCTGCTTCCCAAACCTCCCACACTGCTGGCTTGCTGCTTCAGCTCCTCTCCTAATCCTCCCAGGCTCCTCTACCCTCTGCAATGGCCCTTGCTCCCTACTTTCCAAATTTCCTATCTTCTCAGCATTCCTGCCACTCAAACACCCTCTGAATGTAAGGAGTCTCAGGACCACAATTCCTGGCCCCCCAAGAAGAAGAACCAGCACGTCCAGCTGCCTTCTCCTGCAGTGCCCAGGCCACCAGGGCTGAAGCTCCCTGATGCAGATGGCAGAGCACCTCAGAGAAAGACTTGGAATATTGCTCCCACCCACAGGCTCACACGAAGCTGCAAATCCCATCTGACAGTCTGTGTTGTGTAGGCCTGATCAAGACCAGCAAACAGACCTGCTGCTTGTGCCAGTAAACCATCACACTGGCAGGTTGTAATTTCCCACGTAAGCTGCCATTCTCACAAGCTGTCAGTTGCAAGGCAATGGAAATCCAAGAGCCTCAAATCCCTCTGAACAGGATGACATCATAAAGGATGCAAGTTTTCACTCCATTCTTCCTAATTCTGTTATTTTATCATCCCCATGCTGCCCCACCCTGGATCTTACTCTTCATCGAGTGCTGATTCACTTTTCCTCCTCAGTTTTAGTTACTGTACCTTTTTCACCAACAGGACTGATTTCTACAGTAATTCAGAGGACAGAACATGTTTGAACTCTCAGTTTCTTTGTTTAGCACCACAATTTGTACTGCTTACCTGGGCTGCAAAGAGTCAAATTATCTTCAGGAATGCCTACACTACCTGATTTCCCTTCCACACAAACTTCTGTGCAAGTGGGCATTGAAAAATGTGAAAATTAGGCCAAATTTCAGGACAGTAAAATGACAAAAAATGGAGACTTAAAACACACAGAACTTCCCTGAGAAATGCTCATGCTTTGAAGCAAAGAGGCACTTGAACCTCTCAACAGTGTGTGTATTTTAATCAAGAGCCTGGGCAAGCAGCATTTCTTTCTATAATTTGGTTTTATAAGAGCTAAATTGCTGAACTGCTTAGCCAGTGCAGAAAAAGAAAACAAAAGAAAGCTGTAGAAACAAATTTAGCAGAAGCAACAACAACACAATGCCTCATAATGGGACATATTGCATAATTGCATCTATGGACAAAGTTGACATTTCTGCTTGTAATGACAAATGGCAATCCCCTCCCCCAAAATAAAGCAAATTTTCTTAGAGGCACAGGACAACTGAACAAAAAACCCCTGCACCTTCAGGAAAACAACCTTAAAAATTGAAATATTAATACAGTATTTTTTTAACCCAAATTAATATACCAATAACTTTCAAAATTGACCTACTACCCCACTGACAGGGCAATGTCTGCATGCAGGCAGCCTACCAGAAAAGCCTAAAAATATCCAGTGTCTCCATTCTGGCCTAGACTTGGATTGCAATTTCTGTCATGAGGACAGACCAGTTTGTTTGCAGAAGCCATTTTTTTTTGCTAGTGGCTAGGTCTCTGTGCTGAGCACACAACACACCCATACAAAGCTGAAAAACAGGACATTAAATCATTTTGAACATAATAACATCTTCACAGCATCGGTTGCTGCTCAGCACTGGGATTTCTGGTCCTTCAGTGCTTCGGGATTTAACTTTTAGGAGTGAGGAATGTTGCAGATTTAAGTGTATTTATTCAGCAAAGCACATCCACCTTTCAAAAGACTGTATAGTCCCAGTTACCTTAAAAACCAACCTCCTGTATATGTTCCCGTCATCTAGCCATAAAAATCACACAATAGACTGTAAAAAAGAACACTGTGGAATGTAAAAACGAATTGTGGACCTGTAGCAGAGTTGTTTCACAAGCAGCCAGTTGACGGCTGGCGAAGCAGCAGTCTTGCGCAGCACCACTACCACCTCCTGGACACGCCAAGCGCGGCTGCGGGACGCTCCAGCGCCTCTTCCAGCCGAGCATGTTTGCCTCAAAGGCAGGCAGCCCCTTCCAAGGCATGCCCAGCTATCCCCGGTACTGCAAATCTCACCTTCCCACCCAGCTGTGCCATTCCAGGCTGTCCAGCACAGCCACAAAGGCTCCAGGTACAGCAATTCCACAAGTACAGCCAGGTCAGCCTGACAGCTTCTCCCTGGGAATCACAGCTGAAAGCCACAGTGCTAATGGCAACAGAGTTTGTCTTAGGCAAAAGCCGATTAAGCTGCCTTTTTTTCCTGTTGCTAAGTTTATATTGCTATAAGTAATGCTAATGTGCTACTATGTATGTATCCGTCCAAGCAGAAAACATTTAATGAACTGTAAAATGTATTTTTTAAAAAGTTTAATCTGTAAGACAGCAGGAAGATGTCTTCCTTACACTGCTTTTTCTCAACATACCACAAAAGAGTTTCTCTAGTCAAACACATAAAGAAGGTCTCTATTTTTGGGTGAAGATAAATCCAGTTTAAAGGATGCAATTAACGAGAATTTTAAATTTGAATGAATTAAAGATCAGTCGTTTCAATATCTGGTTGCCTTCCTATATATAACATACGTATCTTATAATGTTGGTGGCTCTTCATAGATGTCTGCAGACCCCATAAAACTCCATATTCCACTATAAACTACATGCTCTACTACATAACCAAAAAACTGCTTCAATATTAATTCTCACCTAACCTTTTATAGAAACAAAATGCCTCTTTATGCTGCCTCTTGCTGATGCATACACGGAAGTGCTCTCCTTTTTGCTGTTGCTGTCTTTGGAGATAGCTGGGCAGTGGATGCCTTCTCAGTCCCTCTCTGTCACTTTGATCCTACAGATACAGGACAGATTCCTTGTCCTGAAATGTGAAGTTGAAACTGATTGTACTAATGCCCGTTCTAACTGGTAGGTATGCTCACAAACTTTTTAAGATTGCTTTGTATCAAAAAAATTTTATGTGTTTCAGTGGTTGCTGATCTGTCTGCAAAGTCTGTTAGAAAATGTTTCCCTAACTATTTTTAGTTTATTACTGCATAATAATGAAAATACCAAAAAGTTGCTGTTGCTATTTTCATTGTTACACTTGACCTCATAAATCGTCTCTGAACAGTGTCCAGTAATTTCTGCATTTTAATTATCAAATCATACCTCAACATACAGAAATGTGTTTCATTCCAGGTCAGGATGTCCTCTAAGGACATACACCAAGTGTCATAGAGCACAGTAGATATATTTTCCTCATAATACATAATTAATAAATCCAATGAGTGAAGTCAGTTTCCTGACAGCACCATGTGCCTGTGCCCATGAGGGACAGGATGTTTGCAGGAGACACTGATCCTCCTGCTAATAAGAATAAAATTTGGGGGCATCTGCTTAATTTGCCTGGCTCACAGGCTCATAGCCAAATTAATCACTGGCTTTGCACCAGAAATATATATTGCTTCCTGTGACAGGCTTGAAGAAGCCACTGAGCTTTTCCCCTCGGTTTCCTCCCTGTTGCAGGACGAATATTGAAACTTACTCCCTTCTAAATTGTTTGGTAGTAAGCTTTGCATGGTTTCTGATGATCATGTAAGCAGCCGGAGGACGGTGCTGTATTTGCTATTGCCAGGAACAAAGATGTGAGTGAGCAAACCGCCTGGGTCCAGGCAGGGTCAGGGACTCGTGGTCCCCCACAGCAGTGTGTGCTCCGACAGCACAAACCTGCCATCGTTGCTCGAGCTGAGAGCCACAGAAAGCTTCGGATGGGGCCGAGCAGCAAAGCCCCGCTCCGCCCCAGCCCGGGCTCCGCCCCAGCCCCTCAGCCGCGGCCCCGCCCCCTCGCGAGGCTGTGGGCGGGGCGGCCCCCACGTGACCCGCGGGCCCCGTGACGCACTGGCGGGCCGGTAGCTCACGTGACCGCTCTCGCGAGCGCCGGCGCGCGCCGGCCGAGGCCCCGCCCCGCGCCGCCCCCCCCCCCCCCCCCCCCCACCCCGGCTGCGGCGGCGGAAGGAGCCGGAGCGCAGCGGCCGCGGCCTGACGGGACCCCGAGCGGAGCCCCCGGCCCGGGCACGGCCCGCACCCCGCACCGCCGAGGTGAGACCGCCGCGTGTGCCCCGCCGGCCCCGCGCGCTGAGCCCCTGCCCGCTTTGAGCGCCCCGGAGACTGGGCCGGGCCCGCCCGGGCCTGGGCCTGGGCGCTGGCGCGGGCCCTTCCCAGGCCCGTGTGCTCTCCCGCGCTGCTCCGCCCGCCCCGAGCCCACGGGGAGCCCCGGGAGGGCCCGGGCAGGGGAGTTGGGTGCTGAGGCTCGCGGTGAGCGGCAGCCGGAGGGCACACACCGCACTGCGCGGGGTTTGCTGGGGACGTGCATTCATTTTCTGAAGAGCCGGCAGTTGCGAGGCTGGCTCAAGGCCCCGCTGCTCGCACGCTGTAAGCTACGCGTGTACCCCGTACACAGGCACGTGTTCAAGCTTTCCGTTCTTCAGAAGCCTCTTAAAAGCAGCCGGAACTACACAAAAATTAAATGAGCGGGTATCTGTAGTCAAATTACTTAACAAATGCTCATCATTGAAACTTAATGAGCAGTGCTTCTAACATGTTAGTAACGAGTTTTTTGTTGTTGTTGTTGTTGCCTTTTCACCTCACTTGGACCACAAGACGTGATTAAAAAGCAGCAAGGCTGTTGTTTTGATGTGGGGTTTGTATGTGTGTGTGTTCCTTGTAGATGTCAGAAGACCTTGCTAAGCAGTTGGCCAGCTACAAAGCTCAGCTCCAGCAAGTCGAGGCTGCCTTATCTGGCAATGCAGACAATGAGGATTTACTGAAACTGAAGAAAGACTTACAGGTGAGAACTTGAGGGTAGGTGAAACATCAGGGTCTTTTACAAGTGTTATATCTTTCCTAAATATTTGTCCTGCAACAAAAACAGACAGTTACTTTCATTTCACATAGCTTGATATAGTAATGATAGGCTTAGTTTGGAAAAATCTCAAGCATGGCCTATTTTAAATCTATTTTTTGATAAGTAAAAAAGCAGTATTAATTTATACAGCAAGCTCTTTTACTATAAGCATTGGCTAGAGAAGAGAAAGATATGCCAGTTCTGTCTTTACTATGTGCTGGGTTTTACTTCCTTTTCCCTGAAGCATTTCTCAAAAGTTATGATTTTTTTTTGCTTTTACTAATGCTGAAGCCTGATGGTTTGGCTTACCATGATGTTCTTACTGAGTTATCAAATAATTTGATCCAGAACCTGCTAACTCATTAAATGCATTTGCAGTGTTAAAAGCTTTGGAGTTTAGGTCTGTATTCCTTGTGCATCTGAATCTTGATTGTGTTTCTATGTAAGAAAGGAAAAGAGTTGTGTTTTTCATTTGTCACAAGAGCATAATGTGTTCCTAACAGCTAAAACCCATTTCTGGTCCTTGGGATGTGGTTTAGTGACAGGAAGGCCACCAGCCTAATTTTAAATAAATGGGTGGTCTTTTAGATTCTTGTGCATATAAAGACACATTGGCATATAGCAAATCCCAGCAGTGCTGTTAAAATCTGTCATGAGAGTGCAAGATGCTGCTTCATTTCTGTTGTGGATTGCTTTAGCCATCAGGTGTAAAAGTATGTAAAACTACCCAGTGCAAGGTTCAGTGACCACTGCTCTGTATGGAAATAACAGTAATAAATTGGGGCTTCAAAACCAAAACACAAGTAGTGCCTCAAAACAGTGATCTTTAGAATTCCTTTTAAACTGCAAAGGCTTTGTGCCCACAAGGCACTTTATAGATCATCTGAATGTGCTCTGTTGTACACTGTTAAAAGCATGTGTATATTTTTATATTTTTAAAATGCACAGCAAAACCCATATGGGATGATATTTCCGATACCAACACGACCTCGGCTTTGATATGCAGAGATCATTGATGTGAAAGGACAACTTGCAAACTTTTTAATAAAAGCTTTCTGCACAGAATGGGGAAGATCTTTACACTTTCGTCCCCAAAAGGTTTGCTATCCGTATGTTCCACCTTGAAAATGACATAATGTTTTGCAGACTTGATATATGCCAACTAAGCAAACAACTGTAAAAGTGGGTTTGATGCTTCAGTGTCCCAACTAAACAGCTTTTTGTCTGTTCAGAAAGATGGTTACTATGTAATTGGAACATCTTTTTCCTATTATAAATTCTGATGCATCTTGTATGATTAGATTATTCTTGAGTAGCAAGATTAAATATTAGAAGAAATTGTTAGAAGTATTTAGCTTTTCACTTTTCTGTTCATCAAAGCAATTCTAGGACTGTGTGTGCCCAAGAGTCAGAGTTACCTTTTCTAGGATTGATGGCAGCTGTCATCTTCTGTAATTGGAGATGGGATCTGTGGGTGTTGTGCTCTGGAGTGTAGAGCTCTGTCTGGTTTTGTGAAGACCAGTTGGTCAGGAAAAATCTTGGCAAATTAAGTAGTGTTCCCTGTGGGTCACACCCCCTTACCCCGGGTATGTGGCACCAAGCCGTGTTGTTCAACCTGTTTGGCTGTACTGAGGTGCTGTGGTAGTCCAAGTCCTGCTCAGAAGTTTTTTTGAAATGATCTCTTCACTTAAAGACTCAAGAATTTTCTTATGGCTTGCAATAAAATTAATGTCTCTATCTTGTGAGCTGAGCATTAAGGTATGTGGATATCAGACGAAGACTTCTACCAAAACTTTGCTTATTTTAATAGGCAGGTGTGTAGGGGGCTTTCTTAAATTCATGAGGATTCTTGGTAGATTTGCCTGAAACTATTCACATCCAAGTTCTAGAACAAGTAATTTGCTGAGGCAAGAACTAGTCAACAGTTTGGGGTTACTGGTAGTTGCAATACTTGACACACTTATTTTCAAGAGTGGCTTATGCCTGATGTGATGTGTTTAACCTGCTGAGAGAGATACTTGTTTTAAGCCATGATGCCTCCTGGATTTGCAGAAAAAAGCTACCTGTATGTTGAGGAATAGTTGGGGATTTTGCACGTGGGAGGGAAAATTAGGCTAATGCTGTAAGTTCTCAAATTAGGTAATATAATAATCAAAATCTGTTGTGCTTCAGCTGTGGCATTAGGAAAATGGTGAGCTAAGTAGCAGAAGTAATTGTGTGTTCCTGTGCTCACAGTTGCTACTGCTTGTGCTCACTGGAGTACTTATTAACCAGCAGCTCCTCCAAAGCAAAGAGCAAAACTTTTATTAGCTGTTGGAAATTCAGACGTTAACATGCTGCAACAGAAACAAACTGTTAGGCCATTGATGCTAGTGGTATAGTTTATCAGATAGAAGTGCATGTAAGTTTATGTTGTATTAATTGACTTGGGAAGTGCTTATAATCCTTTAGGTTCTTCAGGGATGATGAACAGCTCCTTTACTGCCTTTTCCTGAGTCTTTGTATGCCCATAGCTAAATAAGGTGTGAACTGGGGAGGAAAGTTCAGGCTCCACCAAGCCTCACTTGATCACTGTCTGTAACCCTCCCCTGACTTAAATGCTTACTTTGTTAGGAGAGGGACAATGGTTCATGCTGAGGTACTCAAAGAATTCAAGGATTTTTCTTCTTTTAGGCCAGCAAAGTTTCTTTGCATTATACAGAAGATTTACATGGCCCTTTAGGTACTGTCTCCTTTGGCTTTTAACACTAGTGAAAAAAGAGAAGTCTTGATTTTCTTAGTGTTTCATGTAACATTTACAGGAAGTTAGGAGAGGTTTTTGCAATCTCCTGCCTGCAAATGCATAATATGTGAAGGAGATGGGAAATTTTGTTACTTTGTCATCCTGGATTAGCAAGGGAAGGCCTGACCTGAAATCTCAGTCAGAATTTAGAAAAAAAGAAAGACTTCTATCAAAATTACTAAAGGAAACCAGTTCTTTAGTGTGCACCTGGATGCTTTCTGACAGAAGGAGAGGGCTTCACAGAAGCTTGGAGGGTGCTCTGCCACCTTGACACTGGATGCTACAGTTCAGCCAATGAAAGAAATGCTATAGAAAAAATAATAGGCTACTTTTGGAAAATTTGAGGAGGGCATGGGCAGCTTTATGGCAGTGAGGACCATACATATTTTTATCTACAATTGCAGTTAATGAGTTTAATTAATTATTAAAAAAACCAAATCAAGTGTAATTCACACATCAATAATTAATATATTACAATAACTTAAAAAAAAAAACCTCAAACCAACACCAGTAAGCTTGGGGTAAAAATATGCTTGGTAAGAGGAATTTGAGAAATTATTCTTTGTGGGCTTTTTGTCTTTTATAGGAAGTCATAGAGTTAACCAAAGATCTCCTTTCAACACAACCTTCAGAAACTCTTGCAAGTTCTGACAGTTCCGCCTCCGCCCTGCCCAGTCACTCATGGAAGGTTGGGGACAGGTGTATGGCCATATGGAGTGAGGATGGACAGTAAGTGTAGAAAACTTCTCTAACAGTTACATGAAATAGTTCAATGGTAAGAGATTTTCATTCAGTTTGAATTGACCAGGGTGACTAAAAGGAAAAAGAAATTAGAAAATAAATGACTGTGGACTTTTTATTAAAGGTCAGTATTTTAGGTAGCAAAGAGATGGGGGCTTATTTTATAAAAATGCCTTTTTTGTCACTCACATTGTAACAGTAGGGTAGCTTTTGTAAATTACCATTTGCTGATGAAATAAATGGCAGATTGAAAGGATTGGTCAGTTAGGACAGTCTGTAAAGCTTTTGGGATGTGTAGTTAATAATTTGTCATTGCATTCATATAAATGTGTCACTGATTACTATGAAGAAAAATTGTTGCTGCATCTCATTTTGGGCCTCTAATTCAAAATTAATTTTAAAATTTTAATTGAACATGCTGGATTTGGCTACAAAATATCTAACTATGTAATGGAACTATAGTATTAATCAATATTTTGGGTTTGGTCTCCTATGTATTAGCGTGTTTAGTACTGGGAACCCAAGCTGATCATTCTGACTTCATAAACTTTGAAATTAACATTCGGAAGTTACTTTTCATACTAATATGTAACTGTTGCAGCTTTAAAAAAAATAACTGTTTATGCAGGACCAATGTTGCAATTGGTACCACCTAGAGAGAGGCTCTGTTATTCAATGAACCTGCTTCTCTTAACAATGTAATAGTTATTGAGGTCTTAAGTAGAACTAATCTCAAAGTGAACAGTTCTTCTGTTTATTAATGAGAAAAATGCTTTTGTGTTAGAACGAACATTTTTAATACTTGTGTTAGAACTTAAAAGGTGCATCTCTTAGTCTTAGCTCACCATTGAGTCATTCTTTGGGGTCTGATCCCTTGGTTACAGGAATAGAGCTTGGGCAGGAGTGTGTCAGAGTGTTCACAGGGTGTTCATCTTATTGGACTTAATTATTCTGCTGTTTTTAGAAAACCCTTCTTCTGTTGCAGCATATCTTAAGTGACCAGTGTTTCATAAAGAGCCAGCCAGACTTTTGAGTTTCCATGTGTTTTCACCTGACTCAGCTCAAGATGTTGGCCCACTGAAAACACGCAAGAAATTAATTAAATTTAGTAAATGTTAACTGGAATATTTCTTAGGAAGCATTTCATTTTTTCCCTCTGTTTGCTTTAGATATACTCTTTTGTCCTGAAGTTAGACACAGGTATTTTAAATATTTTTGGAAATGTCACTTGTCCTTTATTTTTCCCATTTTGAGGTCAGTTTGACCGAAGTGTTCCATACACATAAATATGAAATGGACTGATTTCTGTTGAAATTTTCAACATTGCTGTTTTAAATGAGTAAGAAAACTTTTAAGCTTTAAAGTGTTGAAGAGGGAATGTTTTGAAAGCTTCAGTTTTTCTTAATTCATTGTCCTATGGAGAAAAAATGGAACCAAAGCTTTGCACTTCTGAGCTGATACTTTCTAAAACTCCTCAGTGAATTCTGTGAAAACAGAATCCTTATTTTCTATGCCATGACTGACCAGAACTAAAACCAAATCAGAATAGCTGATTAGATTGGCCCCAGCATTAATCATTAGTTGTGATAGCTGTGAGGGCATTGCTTGTGGAAGCTGAAGGTCAAATACTGCAGATTCCAGTCTTTGTACCTTGACTTTAAGACAATCTCTTGGTTTGATTTGTGTATTGCCCCAAAAATGAAGGCTGGCATCTGCAAATTTTTCACTTAGTGCCATTAGCTGGCTGATGTAGGTGTTGAAGGGCTGAGTATTAAAGCTTTACTCACATGCTTACAGCCATGATATCTTTACAGGTGTTACGAAGCTGAGATTGAAGAAATAGATGAGGAGAATGGAACAGCTGCGGTTACATTTGCTGGATATGGCAATGCTGAAGTCACACCGCTCTTCAACCTGAAGCCTGTGGAAGAGGGAAGGAAAGCAAAAGAGGACAGTGGCAACAAACCCATGTCCAAGTAAGTAATACACAGACAGAAGTCTGAATGCTGCTTTGTGGATTGGTTGTTTTTTCCTTTTTCTCTGTCAGCTATAATAATTGGTTAATGAAATAGGTGGTTTTTTGGTTTATTTTTGTTTAAAATTTATATTTACTTAGTATCCTGCTGTGTCTAACACAGGAAGATATGAAAACGTTTTTTTTTTTTGCTTTTGAAAAATAAGGTATGGTTCTTCAGTGTTTGTTATAGTCAGTGATCCCCTTAAAAGGTGGTTCTGATGGTGCTGCATTGTGGCATAGCCACAACTTCTTCAACTTCCTTATCTTCACTGAAGTAATCTATATCCTTTTCCTTCCATCCCTGTCCAATAATTGGTAGCATCAGAGTCCTCCTCCAGAAAAGTTTGGGCTTTTCACTTCAGCAATTATTTTCCAAACCCAGGACATTTCTGAAATGTAGAAGTGCTGATAGGTCCCTTTTCACCCAGAAATGAACTGCACCAAATCCCATGGCTTGCTGTGCTTGGCATGGGCTTCTCAGGTGGTTGTTGTTATGCCAAATACATAAATAAGTAAGATAATGCTTTTTAATGAAAAGATTTGGTCTGAATTTTTAGTTTGTTTTTTTTAACCTCCTAGAAATGGTGAATATTTACAAGCTTTATTTCTGTAATTTACTTCTGGAAAACTAATGTGTGTATCTGTTTTACAGACAGATTTTAGTTTGTTACAGGAAGAGGCACAAACATAAAATGTGGGGTTTGTTTTCTGTTTTTTTCCTTTTCTCCAGAAAAGAGATGATAGCCCAGCAGCGAGAGTATAAAAAGAAGAAAGCTTTGAAAAAAGCTCAGAGAATTAAAGAACTTGAACAGGAAAGAGAAGACCAGAAAGTCAAATGGCAACAGTTTAACAACAGAGCCTATTCTAAAAACAAAAAAGGCCAGGTTTGTTTACTTTTTTCAGTATATGAGTACAACAGGACATAGACTTCTGTGCAGTACCTTGGGAGAAAGGAGATGGCTTTTGACAGAGTGCAACATAGAGATATGAGTGCCTTTGGGATTCTGAAGTGTGTATTTTTTTATTTTATGCACTTCATATGCCTGTTTTTTTAATTGGATTGTTTTGGAGGAGTGCTGTTCCTAAGAGTGCGAGCTTGCACTTGGCTAGGATAGCTGGGCTTGCGTTAGTTGCCAGGTGTTTGTTGGAGCCAAGAACCTGAGGGCCCCTTTAAACCTCCAAGTCTGTCTTCTTGCTGTGTTTGTGACCCAGCAGGCACAGTGCTGGGTACGTGCCCTGGAACAGCAAGTGTAGAGCAGAAAAGGTAGTGAGGACATTAACTTATTCCATTTCTTTCATGGCTTGACTAAGAGCCTGCCAGGCATAGTGGTAAAACTTCAGACTTCCTTTTGAGCAATTATTAGAGATGCCTTTATGGAAGGTGAATTTTATTCGTTATTGCTTGACCCGAGATCCTCAGTACCACAGTCACATCCAGTACTGAGGTGCCAGAAGTTCCCATCCCCATTGCTTCACTCAGTGACAACACACCACAGCTGAGCTGGCTGTTAGAAGGTGCGCCCATCTGCAGGGCGAAAGTTGAGAATCTTGAAGCACTTCAGATGGTAATGATTGCTTGTTTTTTCTTCTTTGTGAAGTCCAGGTAGTAATTATTCTGTTTTATTTCCAGGTGAAAAGGAGTATTTTTGCTTCCCCTGAGAGTGTAACTGGCAAGGTTGGCGTTGGAACATGTGGAATTGCAGACAAACCTATGACACAGTATCAAGATACCTCTAAATATAATGTCAGGCATCTGATGCCTCAGTAACAGGTGAAAAAGGTGGAACTTCATCTCTGCAGGGCTTTACACTTACCTTTTTATCATTATATTTTTCTAAAAGTAAATTATTTGTTGGCACATAGTGAGTAGTCCATTTTGTCACCATCACTTTGGCTTCAGCTGATTTGAGCCTTAAATCTCCAGCTGTTGATTTCAACCCCCCCACCGTTAAAACTTTTTGTAGCAGGTAACTAGTAACTACAGCATGAACTGCAGTTGCCTGTTACTTTCAAAGCAGTATTTGTTCCAGCTTTGAATCTTTCATTCATACCAGTAGTGAAGGGTTTTTTTTTTTCCTTTAAAAGAAGTGGTGGTATAAAAATGGCACCTTAAGAGCCTCCCTGGTTTCTGTAGTCACAGTGCTGTCTGTGACATGCTCAATATTACAGAGCCGCTGCAGCTCTGGGAGAGAGCTTACATGTTGTATGGAATTGCTAAGGAAGTTTAAATAACTCCCTTACAAATCCACTGCAGACTGATTTGTACAACTGTAAATGAGGGCAGAACAGGGCTGATAGGATCTTTATTCCAAATGATCACTTACGTTGTAGAAACAATAAATTTGACTTAATTCCAGTCCAAATTTCTTGCGCTTGAATTTAAGCAGAGGAGATGCTGTTTCTTGTTGGCTTTTTGTTTGTTTGTTTTATAAATACTCATCAAATTATAATAGGAAGTTAATGAAATGTAACCAGAAAACCATAGGACAAGGAACTGTACTTAAGAGTCCCCACCCACCCGCAGGGATCAGAGCTGGAGTGTCACTGCTATGCTGTGGAAAGGAGCTGTCCTGTCCTCCCCTGTAGCTCTTGTAGGTGTGTTGATGCAGTCACAGCAGTGACAGCCTGTGCCTGGGCCCATCCAGACAAGGAGAAGCACGGCACAGCAGACACCAATGCCTAGACCCCACTTAGTTGTGAGTGAGTAAAGGTTAGTTGAGAGTTTCTGTCCTCACATAACTGACTGGCCCTAGTGTCCATTGTACCTTCAGCTCTATTACAATGCTGCTGAGCCCCTTCAACTTTAATTTTCTTCAGGAATCCACGTGTAAAAGCTCTTGCTTTTTTGTACTCTCTCTGTGATTTGCTTTCCTCTGTTCCTTGTCTCGCATTTACGGTAGTGATGCCACCTCTGAACCCGTAATGTGTTTAAAGAAGTTAATGGGTAGCCCTGTATACAATGTAGATATTATTTTTGTAAAATCTAGGGTTGAGTTAATGGACAAGAGTACATCAGCTATTTCCCCCATTAAATAAAATGTGTGTCTTGTCCATTAACCCTGACCATTATTTCCCTGTATATTATGTTAATGTAGCTCATTTTGTAATTTGTTAACTAGATCAGGTCACGTCAGCAATTGTTGATGCACTGATTGGTGGAAATGTCCATCAGTTACCTGAGTCACAACTCAAGCTAAACTCTACAAGCAGTAGTTTAGAATCCATACATAGAAAAAGGTTCTCCCTATAATGGGAGAAGGTGATTTTTATGAATACAAAGTGTGTTAATTTCAGTTTTGTATGTTTAACTTTTATTAAATAAAGTGTTTAAAATCTGCTGGATAGATGTGGTGAAGTGGAATTATTCATGGAGGGAGGATAAGGGTAAATCATCAGGACAGGGGTAAGGACAGCAAATCTGCTGGACAGAATGTAATATTTAAAAGTGGCTCTGAAGTACAACACACTGCAAGATGAAGTAGGTGTTGCCTAATTCCTCATCTTCATTTTCTTTTGCATAGAGAACATCTCAAGAATAAAATAATCAATTTTTTAAAAAGGGAATTTGTACTGCAGCCTGCAGTTACAAAGACACACCCCAGCAGTGACATTAACTGGGTGACAGTCGTGCCACACTGACAGTTCAGTGCTGAGGAAGGTCACCTGTCATCTTGCACGGGTGGCTGTGATGCAGCATCCCTTTCACTCATCCAGAAGGAGCATCTTGAAGTCAGAACTGACACATGCTATAGCAGTCAGAACTGGAGTTTCCAGAAAGCCTATTCTATCTTTTGATAGAAAATAAAAACAAGGCTCAATCCATACCTGACATGCATTACATCTGCTTATCTTTAATGCAATAAATATAATCAATAGACCATCCCAGGGCTATTTATTTGCTTACTAGCCCTGGAGAGCAACAGAGTGAGTCATCAGAACACAAAGGGTGTGTGAGCCTCCCCTGCATGGGACAGTCCAGCCCAAGTTGTTTTCGCTGAACCTTTCAAAAATATTAGCAACATTTGTACCTTTGCATTGAGTAATTTACTGTCACCTCTTGTAACGGGAGTTGCTGTAACTCTTCTGTTGGGCACTGCAAAGTGCTGAAAGAAAGTTTTGATTGGCTTTTCCCTGAAACACCTTACCTGGAATAAGTGAAACAATAAGACCACTGTGCCCGGGGTGGTCTGATCTATGGAGATAAAACATCCTGAGACCAAATTATACCAGCAAAAAAGCTGCCCCACCAAAACTGCTGTGTTGGCCACACAGCCATTATAGCACATCATTTTTTATGCTCTTGCCTCATCTGCAGGATGAGTGAATCATTGCAATCTGGCTTTGGAACACAGCCTTAGTAAACTGGCTTGAGAAATTCATGTAATAACAATAAATATTGAGCAAAGCAATGCTGGTAATTGCCAAAATACAAGAGTTCCTTATTATTACAAATTCTGAGTTGACCTGAAACGTGACTGATGGTGTTTTAGTGGGTTGGGATTTTTTCTTTTTACTATTTATTTTCCAGTTTTATTAACTGGTCGACATAGCAAGAAGCCTGAGAACTCATGCTCTGCATTGGACCTTTGCACACAGATTACCTACCCCCAGTGCCAGCATATCCTGCAATAGGCAGAGAGTACATAAACACTGAAAGGACAGGGAAAGTTACTGTAAAAGTAAAGAGTTCAAGCTATAGACATGGAAGAGATATTTGTCAGAGAACAGATTTGTGCCTAAGGGTACTGTGCAAAATGACCAGTATGGGCTGTATGTTTCCTCTTCAACCATTTCCTAGAGGGTCTTACATTTATCTAATACAGCCTCAATCCTGTGCAAATTGAAACCCATTGTGGATATGAAACCTGTATAAACCTGACTCAGATCTTGGATTGTCCCAGTAAGTTTGAGTATTTAGAAGTCTCAACGGTAGCAAATTGAAATTCTCATGGTCATGGCAATCCATTTTCCTTTTGCCTTCACTAAAGCCAGTGAAATACATCCCTTATTAATGTAGCTGCTTGGTCTCTCTTTTGTATCTGTAACTATAGAAAAGGACTTTACCTGAGAGGACTGCAATTCAATAGTGGAGATGTTCAGAAGGCAAAACCCACAGCAAATCTGTGTGCTTCCCCTTGGGGTTCTGCTCACCTGCAGCAGCTGTGGCAGAGTCTTGGGAAACAACCACTCTCTTGCAAAACATTCCTGGGCCAGGCCCAAGAGAAGGATTGCTGCCTGGCAGCTGGTGCTGTTCTCTGTGTTGCAATTTGTCCAATCTTTATCTGGGCTCCAAAAACCTTCACTTAGATGATAAAATAAGGAGGGACATTTGCACTGAGATGATGGTGCTGCCTACCCAAGCCAGCTCTGGTCTTGAGCTGAAGGCTCTGCTGCACCAAAGCATTGTTTCCTTCTGTAAAGCCATTCCCTTTCTAACTGAACTCGCCTTGCAATGACTCCTTGGGCTCTAGAGATGTTCAAAGCCTTCCCACAGTGGGTCTGACTGGAAAAGTCTGGCTCTCACCTAGACTGAAAGGTGCTGTTAACTTCCCAAAGAGACACTATCCATGAGGACTATGAGTGATGCTGTATTTTACACCTTACCTGTCTGACTGACCTGCTGAAACTGCTATTTCCTTATACAGTTATCAACCATTCGGGCATAAGAAAGAGCTTTTGTATTTTCCCATCAATCCTTCCAGGAGGAGATCCAAAACAATTAATTGTTTTGAGAAATATTTTTTAAAGGGGATTAAATGGAAAGAATTTCCTAACCTTAGCTGAATGGAGCATTAGCAAGAGTACTGGTAGCCTAAGTCATGGCCTAGGCCTGTGTACATTTTGACTAGCAACCACAATATTGAAACCACCCTAAAATGCTTTAAATGCCTTCATGGCTTCCTTCTCCTTTGCAGCAACATTAATGCTGCAAAATGAATCCTTGCTGAAGCTGTATCCTTGCTGTATTAAAAGTAAGCTTCATCACATATCCGCAGCAGAGCACTCTGCAAGCCAAGATGTTGGATGACTTGCTAAAGGCCAAACTACCCAGCTCAGCCCACCAATTGCTCCAGGCCTCACTGGAGTACTACAAACCAAGGAGATGATTTTTTCCAGTGTGATAAAAATAAATTGCTACCCACAGCTTTTACAGCATGGTTAATGTTGAAGATCTTTCCCAAAAGAAATGACATTTTACACCTTTGACCTGCATCAGCCAGGCCAGCAGCACTGTGTGACTCAACTGCTCAGCTGTACGAGCCCACACCTCGGAGAACGTGTCCACCCTTCTCAGAGGCTGCTCAGCAACCCCCAATCCTTGACATTTTTGAAGGGATCTCAACAGATGCATGTTGTGAGACAACTTTAGTTTTAGCAGCACTCCAAACAGAACCCCTCCATGGAAGGTATTTAGTACCACAGGCACAGTACCAATAACCACAGACTCCCTGCTCCTGCTTCTGCCTAACAACTAAACAGACCAGTCCTCTTTGCAGGAGGAATGAGCAGAGAAACAGAGGCCAGTGCTGGTGTATTATTCCCAGTTAAACAACCAACCTTTCAGTGAAACGAAAACATTGTCTTTGCAGATACCACTCTCCTGCATTCATCCTCCCAAAGGTCACTCAGATTTGTTGGCACATTTCAAGATGACAGCACATCAGTGTTTTCTAGGTATTTTGCACAGACTGGGGAACAGAGGAACAGAAGGACACACTCCTCTTCCCTGAGGGTCCCACAGGACAATTCAGAGATTGCATTGCTGATGCAGAGGATTCTCAGTCACTCTCAAGTCACGGAATTTCTCACTCCCTGGACAATCTATCCATGGGAGAAAGCTCCAGGAAAAAACATAGGACTTCATTCTGCTTTTACATAGTTTTTCATTATTATCACCTAGCTAACCTCAGAACAAAATCCTGGTTTTCACCATTCTCTTCCAGGAAGTGACTCTGATTTCTCTCTTCAATGATGCATGTTTGGTGTCAGAAAAAATGCCACAGGAAAAGCTTTTGATCCTGGTGGGGAGGAAACAGAACAACCATGTCCAGTTAGAGCACCCAATGGATCCCACTTCCACTGAAGCCAAATGTTTCATCCATTCCAACAGGGCAACACAACAAACAGGGAACAGCAAGTACAAGAGAACAAAGCAGAAACGCAGGAGACTGGAGCTCACAAGCACATGGTAGCAAACAAGCAAACAAATAGACAAAAGGAAAACACAATCACAAACCCCAGAAAATGATAAGTCTGTCTGGTTAACCTCCTTTCTATTGACCTACAGATTTCTTGAGACAGACAGATGTGAGACCACCTTTGTCACTGACATGCTGCTAATGGAACGGACATTAAAATGACCTTCAAGTGACAACTCGCCACAGGATAACCGTGACAAATGCAGCCAGATACTCATCTCCACCTTGTCTGCAGACACGAGATGACATTCCATAATACACTTGTGTCAAAAGACGGAAAATGCTGGATGGTCTTTTTAATGGGTTTGTCTGTAGCAAAGAGACCCACCGGGGATCTAATTTACAGAGGGAGGATTTGACAGAATGAGCTTATGAGGGAGCTGTGCGTGTGTGTGCATGTGTGCCTGCTGCATGGGAAGGCTGCCTCAGGAAAGTGCATCCAATTCTGCTTTTATAGGAAAAGTTACCATATTCTTGTAAAATTATAGCAACTTCTCTAAAAATTGGTCAACTTGAACACTGCAGCGTGAGAGACCAGACCAGCAAAGGGAGATCTGAGGAGGATGGCAGCTGTGTGAGGCGAGAAAAAGCAGAGTCCACAAAGCAGAAATAAAGCAGAGGAGGACAACTTTGAAAAGCCAGATAAAGGCTTCCATCACATAAGTAATTACCAAAATTGAATTATCTATCTGAAATCTGCTAGAATCTGCTGCAAAGAACCCACCAGCACCAGAGTAACCAACCCCAAGTCTTTGGAGTTATGAGAAAGGCTCTTAGTTTTGTTTTCTTCCTGGACTTCCCCCTGGCTGGACCATTGCTGCTGGATGAGTGGTCAGGCAGGTGGCTGGTAATGGAAATTCATGCCCTGTGACATTTTTCCCATTTACTTGCACTTGAGATCGGGACCCCTTTGAGACCACAACACTAAAAAAGGTAGGAGATACCAAACTACCCCAGAGCATCACAAACAAACATTTCAAATGCATTTATTCCAACCATAGACATGTCGCTATTATAAACCAACTAGGAGAACATGGCCATTCTCCATCCCCTGAATTTCAGTGCTTCTCACCTGTGGTATTGCTTTCCCACGTGGGCATTTAACACAAACAGGAATAACAGGAAAGAGGAGATGCTGGGACAGCAACAAATAAATCAATCCCACTGGTATCCAACTGCTCAGCACTAGTCAGTGGTCAACACTTCCAAGGAGAGTAATAATGAATAAATAAATAAGGCCATGCTAGAAATGAAGTTTCCTACTTTTCACCACTCTACAGACTGTTCCAAGCCTCATGTCATCCAGAGATCATACGGACCCCAAACATAAATCCAAGCAGCATTTCTTCTTTCAAAGCCTTCAGGCTCCATTTTTAACCTAGAGCTTAATTCACTCTGTGGCAGACTTTTGCTCCTGCCAGGTAACCTCCCAGAAAGAAGAACAGATGGACTGAGACACTGGATTACATGCACACAAGTGAAAACACATTTAACAACTGCAATCAGATGCAAACTTAGTAACCAAATCAATTAAAAAAAAACCCAAAAAAACAGACTGAAGAGAAATCATTCATTACAGCCATGGAAAGATTATTTCTCTACTCAAGCACATGTGTTGTGTCTCTTACAGGGAATGACACATTTTGGAGAGTGGGGGAAACATCAGAGTATTTAAACACAGGCAACTTATCACAGTGCAAAAGTCTACATGAGACTCACTCAGGATGTCACCATGGGCCCAAACGGCACAAGAAGAACAGCATTTGGCTGAAGTGACAGCAATGACCAAGATGGAAGAACACAACTCATTTCAGATACAGAAATGTTTAATGGCGTTAAAGTGCTACTTTAATGGGGACCATATGCTAACATTTAAACACAATTCCACTGCACTGCTAAATATGGTTGTCTTTAATTTTTCATTTTATTTTACCTCTTTTTACCCAACCCTATCTAAAACAATAAAATAAAATCTAAAGGACTGAAATTAACAACCCATTCAAATCAGCAATAAGTTATGAATTTTATAAAGCATTTTTTTCCTCTTTTTTTTTTTCTTAGTAATGAGGGGTAATTAAATTACTTAAGGATATACAAAGTTTCAAACAATGCCATAGGTGAAGACTCTATTAAGGTTTTTAAAACTTGGAAAACAAAATAATCCTGGCCATTAAAAAGACAAAAATAAAAAAAGCAAAGCCCTCAAAGTGCAGGTTAGAATGCTTGTCTTGGAGAAAATTAGAAAACATTCGCTACAACAGCTCTTAACAGCACCTGCACAGATAAGATGGCAAGGCCCTTGGGAATAGGACGTGCAGTCAAAACGTTACATTAACATGAGAGACGTGCTGAGCTTAACTAGGTTAACTACTGGACTGGAACTTCAAAAGTCAGCAAAGGGAATGATTCTAAAAAGAAAACTGAAGAAACCCCCAACAAACCTGGCCTCTTCCAGCTTAGCACAGCCTTCATCCATTGTGTGCATGGCAAAAAAAGGATCTTTGCATTTCATTGGGTCAAGTGCTTCATCAAAACAGAGATCTTTTCATGGCATAAATTCATATAAAAGACATCTAAGGTTTCATATGGACAAGCTCTAAAAAGATGCATCAGACTTGGGGTGTTTTCCCTCCCAACACATTTACAAATGTTTTATCAAAAAATCGCTTCAAATAAAAAGGTCATAGTGGCTCAGTATCTGGGCATGACTGTCTGCTGTGTCAGCTCTTAGTGCTGGTTTCGTTCTGCCCTCAGCTGGCCGTGTGCCTGCGAGGGGCACACATCTACCAGGGACCTGCTGGCGCTGGCACAGCCCCGGGCGCGACAGCCCACCCTGTGCTGGTAGATTACAGGTGTGTACCTCTCGCCTCAGGCACGCTTCAGAGGTACTCACTCTTTAAATGATGTCCAACAGAAAGCTGAGTTGAATGGTGTTCTCTCCCCTGAACATCGCTGCCCCTCTCCCTCTGGGCACAGAATGAGACCTTAATCATTATTGTCACTGTTATTCCTAGGCTAAGTAAGCCTTCTTAGATTTCCTAGTACATTATGACAGCATTAGATTGTGATAAACTGTAGGATACAGTCCTTTTAGGACCACAAAAGCTCTTCAGAAGGGCCTAAATTAGCTTGTTCAACCTGAATGCAGTGTAAGAAATTTTGACATTTCTCAGATTTCATGACAGAAAGAGAGGGATGAGTCTCTAGTATCCTCTTTCAAACAATTTCAAATAAATTCAAAACAAAGTGTTTCATCACTAAGGTCTAGATCCAGGTCCCACAGAAACAAACGGATTTCATTGACTGCAAAGGGACTTGTGTTTGGCCTAATTTTTTGCCAGCAGAAACTGGGATTGGTAACATGACCAAATGAACAAATATGGGTTTCTGGGGAGGCTTCCTTTTCCCAAAAAGCTTTATATACAGGTCTCTCCAGGCCTAGCTGTCAACATGTCAATTCTGAAAGAGGATACTGGCATCTAGGACCCAGTTTGATCACCCAGTGAAATCATTCACCCTGCACTGCTGTCTCACTTGGTTCTAGGAAGCAAACGAAAGCTTGACACTGGCGCTGGAGTAACCCTCATCACTCCCAATACTCTGCAAGCTGCTGTGATCATCAATGTCACTGATGCTGGTTGTGCTGATAGTGTCCACTTCTCCATGGGAGAACTCTGTGCTTTCAACATCCACTTCAATCTCTTCTGGAAAGGGAAATGAGAGAAAAGCACACAGGTTAGAACTACACACCCAACTGCCCCCTTATGCCACAGAGCTCCTGGGACTGCCCCAACACAGGGAATGATGTGGCCATCTGGCAGGAAGACTTTCAGTGTTCCCTCTGGAACGGGTGGGCTGTGGTCATGATTTATAAAAGCACTAATATCAGCTTGGAGTTCTTTGTAGGGATTTGGCAAAGGGGTTTCACTCCTCCACATGCCAGCCACACTATCAGCATGGCTGAGCCACCCCACACACTGAGCTTGTCCTACTACCTCTTTCTTTGGATCTTTAATACCCCAGTGTTAGAAAAAGGAAGCAACAGATAAAATTGAGTGCAAGAGAGAAAATGGAGCATGAAGTTAACACTAAACATGCTAGTTGCTTGACACAAAGTCAGGACCACACACAATTACAATGCATTACCATGGGAATCCGGGTTACTCTCACACATGCTCAGTGGGTTTTGGAACAGACATCTTGTTTTTAAGAAAGACTTAAAAAGCAAAGATCTAATTAATGGCATCTAATGGTATCTTGGTTCCCATCTTGTTCAGGAATTTTCCAAAGAATTTGTGTTTTAAACTATGGACTCGCACCCAAACTATGAAGCATCTTTTGGTCTGCAAATACCAAACCATCTATTGTGCTTAATGTTCTCTCCATTGCAGGGATATTTTTTAAAAGGAAGTTATCTGAAGTCAGTTAGCCATTCAGATATCTCTAGCCAGTTTGGACTGAGGAGATGAACCCTATGGGAAGTTTGGTAGGGGAGGGTAGGGGTAGGTGTGCGAAACATAGGTCCCAGTCTCATTAATAATATCTTCTTACATTTTCCTCTTTGTGTTGTCAAGAGATTCAGCAGACCAAAACTCACAATGAGCATCTTAACTCTACCATCACTTTCAGTGCCACAGAAATCAGATCAAGTTGACAGCAACAACAATTCTTCCAGACTTAGAACTCATGCAAAATACTAAACTCTCCATATGTATGTGCCTGTGTGTGAGCAGAATCAGCAACCTAAACATCAAAGGCCATGAGAAGGGGAAGCTGAGAGATAAGAAATGGATGAATCCCATTCTTCATGTCAGAGCCCAGGCAATTCCACGCTGGTTTGGCAACACCCACCTCGCTCCGAGTCCGAGTGATCCGAGGAAATGGTAGATCCAATGCTGTCCATTCGTATTCGCTCTATCTCCTGAGGACCCTGTAGTTGTTCCAGTCTTCTCTTTAGGAATCTTTGTTCCCGTTCCAGGTTCTCAAGCTGGTGTTGGCTTCTCCTCTCAGCCTCTTCAAGTTTCTGACATGATCAAATATAACTCAATAATTAGTTTTATCCTTTTCTCCTTCCCTCCCACCTGCCTTGCTTACACCTTCCCAGTCCCAGAAGGATTCAAGCTGCAAGTGCCCTGAACCAAGCTGCCTCGCAATCTCCAAGCACAATGCCTTCTTCCCACACCTTTCCCGCTCTCAGGTCCTGATAAATCATACCCGTTAGTACAAAGCGTCTCTGAGGACTGAGCCTCTCCAGGGGAAACGCAGTGAATTGCAGCAGCTTGTGGGTCATTCCACCCCGGCTCTGACACCTGCATTACCGCCTCTGCCCACGCAGGGGCCTCAACCCCCCGAGCCAAGCCACTCCAGGGCTTGTTACAAGCAGCTCCAACATAAAAACGTGCCCTGGGAGCTCTGCGCTCCTTACTGCATGGTTTAGAAGGATTTATCAGAAACAGTTTTCTATTCAGTGAGTGATTTACATAACCTACTACAGATTTCTTTGATCACAGCTGGGAAATCTACCAGGGCACTGTTCTTTGTTTCCTACAACAAGTACATTGCATAAGGAGGAGTCATTTCAGGCTAACTCTCTCCCTTTGGCAGCACTTTTCCTCCCTCATCACCGATCTTCCCTCTCTATATCCTGACCTGTAGTGAAGTATTTCAGCCTCTCCCAGATACTGACAATGCTGCGTTTTCTTTTCATGTCTCACCTTGCCAAAAGTGGAGCTAGAAGAGCACTGGGCTAGCTGGAAGGCTCGCACATGGGAGCTCCAGCAAGCCAAACCTGTCTCACACTCTTGTGGTTTGTGCTAAGGCTTCAGCAGGGGAAACTCAGTAGCACACCAGAAGAAAAGCTGCATTTCCCACCAAAATGCAGTCACTAAACAGTAGGTATGTCTTTCTTTAAAGAGATGCAGCTGTCAACAAATGACCACAATACAGAACAAGATCCTTGCTCTTCAAATCCATCATTTTTGTAGTTAAGGAGTTCATGATGGACTCTTAGAACAATTTGGCTTGTGGCAATGACAAATGGCTAACCAAGGGGGAAAGGCTTGCTTGCTCTTTTTATGTATTTATTTATTTATTAACAGTGTCACGTTTCCTTCAGCAGAGTTAACTCTAGGCAGCAAGGATGAGCAATTGCACTGCACTTCCCAAGAGCCCAGGCTGAAAGCAGCAGGGCAAGGCAGCTCTTACCTTGATATGTGCTTTGGCTTTGTTGAGCAGCCCAAGCGTGGTGTGCCGGGTGCAGTCTGGTCCGAGCGGTATCAGAACTTTTAAGCGTTCTAGACACAGGCGGAGGTGAGCTCGGCTGCAAGGGGAAAACAGGAGGATCAGAGCTCTGCTTTCTGCAAGGGAATGTCATTTCTTTCACTTCTGCCCCCCATGAGGCAGTTTTCAGGTTTCCCTGTTTCCAGGCATCACAAGGTTCCCCTAGGTACCAGCACAGACTGCCACTAAACTATTTACACTTCAAACATCAGCTGCTCACCAATACTTGCATTATTGCTAACCTTTGACAGACACTGTTTATTTTCTTGCCATCTGAACTGATAATCTGACTCATCAGGATGAACTTTGTGCAGGGGCAAAGGCACAAGGAAAATGGTACAAGTATCTCATGGATTTCCACTCTCTCTGAGCTATGCGCTGTCTGTTTTGCTGAGAAGAACTTCCATGAAAGCAGTTTTGAATGACTCCTACCCCCTGCATGCTTGTTCATCGCTAGCTCAGGGACATTTGCTATGAACTGACCTGAACACCTTTTTACACGAAATTAAGATCATCAATGAAAAAAATGGTCAATTCAGAACACTGAAACAATCCCTGGTGGCAATTAAAGGAGTGAGAGGAATAATAGCTCCCAAGAACTGCACTCTTACTCCTTCCTAGGCCCGGGTCTGAAATGCTGCTAGGGGTGCAAAGTCTGTGGGAATGAGAGAACCCAAGACCTTCCCTCAGGCAGACTTCTGACCTTGGCTCACATCTGCAAAGACAGGCTCCAGCACAACAGCACTGTTGGTGATATGATCCATTTTCTGCAGAATATGGCAACATGTTCTGGGATAAATGGTTCGGGCAGCAGTGGCAACACACACTGTCCTCAGGCTGCAGAGGAAAACTGCTCCCACTGTCTCTCCTCTGGATCACGTATGCAGGGATGAACAGCAGATTTATGGAAAACTATCGAGTGTGGGTTGCCTTTTTCCCCTCCCTCTCTCTTTCCCAGACATTAATGATTTATGTTCAAAGTTGTCATCCCAATCAATAACACAATGACATCAGCTTTACCATTCACATGTGAGAAACACCAGTGCAAAAGACTCTTGAAAGCCTATCCCAGCCCCTGTTCATGCACAAAGAAACTGAATCTTAGCCTGATCCAACTCAATGAAGGGGAAGAAGAAAAAAAAAAAAGAAAGAAAAAAAAGAGCATGGACAGTTCATTTCCATTTGTTTTTCAACTGCACTATTGCACCCAGTTTGAAAGGGGTGGGGGAGAGGAGTCTGTAATCAGGCAATTATGTCAGTGACAAGCAAGGATGATTAAGGGTGGAAGGGTCAGGGGTTTTGCTGATGAACTGTCAGCACAGAGGAGTGTTCACTGGCCGTGCTGTAGCTGTGAGATCCCCACAGTTTCTACCATAAATCTCTTTACGAAGGGTTCATCATTCTGTCTCAATAACAGTCACAGGGCTGCATATGACCAGCAAGAGCCTTGAAGAAAACGTGTTTTCCATTAAACATTAACAAATACAGGGGTGGGGAAAAGGAAATCATAATCCAAAAATCAAACTGAAAGAACAGTAATCACATCAATCTCATCTTTTACTTCTCAGCTTGCTCTAGGGCAAACTCCACTATCATTAAACCCATATGGTAGACATGGTTTTGTATTTCTTTTTTTCTACCTGGAAGCCAGTTTTCAACACAGAGCTTGGTCAGGAGTGTGCACCCACTACAGGTATTGTGTCCCATGATGACTGAAAGAGTAAGCAATGAAAAAGTATTGCCGGTTCACACTGGCACTAGAGTTCGTGTCATCCCTCGGGAGACTGGACACTGACTTCTTGCACAGAAATGAAGAGGAGCAGGATCTTGTGGGGTTTGAACATTCTGGGGTTTGAAACCTATTTCTGGATATGCCACAGACTTCCTGAGTGGCCATGCAGTCAAGTCACTGAGTCAGCTGTCAGAGCACAGGCGTCAAGGTGCAGCACAGAGCAGCATGTGTCTCCTCACAGCACAAGTACCAGCTCCAGCCACACACTTCACCTATGGATCAGCCCAAGTTTAAAATAGCCTGATCAGAGCTAAGATTTGAGGGCTCTACCTAACAACAATCTGCTACATAGCATCTGCTACAGGCAGGTACCCCAGACCTGGAGGTAGATCCCAACCCATGGTGAAAAGTGAATTATTTGTGTAACAGGAAAAAAAAGTTTGGGGATTCAACATCTAACCAATGTCAAAGATACCACAGTCCACTCCTGAATTCAGAGAGAAATGGACAACACATCTATAGCCTGAACTTTGGGCTGGTTCTCAGCCCTGTGTTTTACCAGGAACTGGGAAGGTGCTGCATCAGGAACTGCAATTCCTGGAACCAGAGATCAGCTTTGGACAGGAGTAAGCACTGGCTGGACTGCTGAGACAGCAATCTAAAGGGTGGCACTGATCTGCCACATCAAAAGTTGGGTTATGTGCAGACTGAACAAGATGAACCCTGCTAAACACCAGAAAGCTACAGGCAAAGGGCAAGCCATGTAATAAAACCCCAGACACTTGAAAACCTTCCTGCTGTGCCACAGGACCACAGCAGAGTGAAGGTTACTGCTCGTCCCAGGCTCATGCAGAGCATTTTCAGAGAAGCCACTCCTGTCCATGGCTCTGCTGGCTGCTGGCCAAAGGCTGCGGCCTGCAGCAGGGGCGATGGCCTGTGCTAGCACACCAGGCATCAGGAGGGGCCACCTGCCTGGGACATGAGTGTGGAACGAGCTGATAAGCTCACAATGGCACATAGCATGGCTCAGGCTGCAAGCACACTGCACGGGCAGCTGGTGTTGGCTGAGCTAAGGCAGGTTTGGAAGAGGTTTGACCAAAGCCATTATTTCTGTGCTGCTGCTGGATTTTCCCCGTATTTTTGCACACCAAACTGAGCCACACTGGGATAGGAAGGAGCAACCAAGCCTGCAAACTGTCCTGGCATGTGAGCACGTTGCTTTCCTTCAGAGAGATCAAACTGAACAACTTCCCCAGCTGTTCCTGCTCTGCAGCGTTCAATACCTTCCTTACTTTTTTATTTTTAAAATCTCAGTCATAGTCCTTGACCTCTCTTAACTTCCAACAGCCCCAGTAGACCATGACGGGTTCTTAAACCACAGAGCACACACTACAGGTGTGACACACTGATGGGTGCATCAGAAACAAAACTCCAGAGCCCTGGGAGGAGATGGAGTCACTGCTCACTGGTCCGGATGTAGCACAGAGGGCTATGGTCTAGCTGACAAAGTGGTGATCGGTCAAAGGTTGAACTCCGTGGTCTTGAAAGTCTTTTCCAACCTAAATGATTTTGTGATTCTTTGAAAACCATCACAGAGGACTTAGCTAAAGGACCATTTCGGAGAGAAAGCAATCACAAAGCCATTAATCTTTCTTATCAAGCCCTGGAGCTGCCCCTGGGCAGCTGTAACTCCCCAGGTCAGGCCATGATGTGAGTGTCTTTTCCCTTTGTTTACCTGGACTCTGTTGCAACATGGCTTTGACAATGCTACAGGCTCTTGTTTTCAATGAAAATACCAGCATTGTGCAGCCTCCAGACAGAGCCAGACGGCTTTCCATGTAAACCACTGGATTATGCCAATATTTGACGCATCTGCCAATATCTAGAAAAACAAGTCTAAAAGCCCATATTGTTATATAACAGAGAAACAAGGCAGGCTTGGTGCAAAGAGCTGCTGCCTCTCGCTCTCTTGATCCTGAGGAAGACAGAGGATGACAGAAGGAGAATTCCAGTTTCAGCAGAGGCAAAAGCTTTTGCATGATAGCTGCAGGGGAGATGGGAGAAGCTGGAGCCCTTTCCTCCTTCCAAAGTGGGAGAAAATCAGGCTCTTGCAGCAGCATCCAGTACTTGATGTGCTGAAAGAGAAATCTGTGAAGGATTTGAAAGAAGGGGGCTCTCCTCTTTCCCAAGGGATCAGGCTGGTCCCCTCTACTGCTCAACCTGATGAGAGGGAAAACTCCTGGGTGAGATTCCCATGTTGGGGGGCATTGGGATAGCCAAAAAACGAGCAAAACACTTCAGAGGTTTCAGAAACCCAGAGCCAAACACAAGCCCTGTCCTGAAGAGCTGAGGATCACCCTTTATCTTGTTTCACCTGGCCACTCTGGCTAGGACAGAATCCTTCTGCTGCTTGTGCTTCCTCCCCTGTGTGGGGCCAGGAGGAGACTAGAAGCAAGTTCCTCTGGGATGAGGAGGGCAAGCAGGGCAAGGATGCCCTCTCTTTTCTGCCAGGAGCTGCAATGGGCCAGGAGACTGAAGCAAGAAAGGATGAGAAAGCCCAGCAGCCCCATAGCCCTGCCAGCAGATCCACAAGCTGCAGATGGCTGCATGTGGAAGAAGGGAGTGCTGGCCTTTGAAATGGCAGCCCCAGTGCTGCTCACTGGGCATCTGCTCTTCTCCCTGCTTTCCCTTTGTGCCTGTGCAAGAGCTTCTGACTGTATTTGGATTATCTGACTGTATCTGGATTATCTATTTCTACCCCCCAGCGCCCCTCCAAGCTCCTCTGTCCTGAGCCTGTATCAGAGAGGAGCCTGGCTCCTGCTCTGTGCAGCCCCCCCTTGCACTTGGCTATGCCTGGCTGCAGAGGGCTGTAATTTCACAGCCTGCTCTCCTCTCCAGCTCCCAATGACATCACCCACTCTGATTATATAAAGCACCGGGAGGAAGCCTTTATTTATGCGTGCTTTTTGCTCACAGCTTCAGCTGTCTCAGTGTACAACACACATGCAAATCCCACTGCAGGAACTGGGCTCTCTATTGCCTGAATCAAAACTGCACTGCAGAAAAAGGTGTGGGTGCATAAAAAACTCTCCGTTTCATTTTCCCACACCTCTGAATATATTTTTGAGGAGTTTGGGTAGAAATCAACCTAGCACAACACTCTGCACCATAGCAAGCTGGGCACAAAGCCACCAGCTTCCTCCCTGCCTGGGAAGTCCCTGGAGAGCTGAGGGATCTGTGCTGGCAGCTCCAAGCCTTGTGTCTGCTGGTCACAAAGTGGCTACACAGGGGCTGGAAAACTACCCCTTAACAATGCCTGATGGGGTCCCTGCAAGGGCCAGCCACTGGCAGCTTCCCTCCCTGGGCCCTGGTGGGCTCAGCCAAGCCCCTGTGCACTCCCTGACAAGCAGGTGACCCCACTGCCTGCTCCATCCTCCTCTGGTCAATGCTGCAGACATGAGCCATCCCTGAATGCTAACACTGCCAGAGAGACAGCAGCCTCTTTGCCAGAAGTGGTTTGGGATCTGTGCAAAGTTCTTGCCAACTTCCACCATGGGCAGAAACGATGGAAACTGAGAAAAGAAACTTTCTCTGCTGAGGAGTCAGGCAAACACATGCACACTCAGCTCTGGAGCAGCAGGTTTACCAGACTCAGCACTATCCCCCGTCAGACACTGCTGAGAGACTTTGCTGAATCAAGGCCTCAACATCTGCAAAACACACACACACACAAACTCTCTCCCCATCTTTAAAAGATCAAGCATCCCTCCCAGCAGGAAATGACCAACTCGCCTCCAGCAGCAGTTCAAAATGCTGAATTCTTAATTTTGTATGTTGAAAGAAGGGAGCATCTGAGGGAAAAGAAAAGTATTTCCCACATATTATTGTACTTATGCCTCCAGGTCTATAGGGCTTGAATTCAACAGTAGATTTATGCATGTGCTCAACATTAGGAATATGCTCAAGTTCCACTGAGGTTAAATCAGACACTTGATCTCTGTGAGATGTTAAAAAAATAGAACCAAACCAAAAGAACCAGAAAAAGGAGGATCCTAACAAGGAAAAGGACATTATCATATGTCTCCTCTTCTCTCTAAGCCTTTTCAAAGTCGAATCTAATTTAATCCTGAAATTAGAAACCACCAACTTTGTTTGGATTTCAGAGCCTAACAGATTGCCTAAAAAATTCAGGAGGGATCACTGGTTAAAGAAAGCAATTCCTGGAGAAACACATGTGACCCCATATCAATAATTCACTGTACGAGAATGATTTTGAGATAAAAGTAATGAGAAGCACATGCAAAAACCACAGGGCAGGGAAAACACGGTTTCCTTCTAAAAGCAATTCACAGGTCAAAGGCTGCTTATCTCCAAGAGCCATCATACGACTTGATGTTTATTCCTTACTCTTGTCCCTGACCCCCAGCCCAGCCCTCTCAGTGAGGTATCCACTCCCTGCTTTACTGAGCACTTGTTTCCAGCGAGGAAAGAGGCTTTTCCAAGCCCCTGGAGGAGTCAGGAGCCCCTGCTGTCGCTGCTGCAGCGCGTTATGCAACTGCTGCCAGCCCTGTGGCCACGCAGGAACGCTGCGGTGGCGCCCGGCCAGCCTGCAATAAACACACTCACACCCGCTCACCCCACTTCCACAGGGCACACACATGGCTCAGAAGGAAATCTGGCTCACAAACACACAGCTAAAAGTTAATATCGTCCACCTGAGCTGTGAAATCACTCACAACAAGCCTTGCTTTTGGATTTTAAATTAGGTCTCTCCTTATGACTGTAATCGTGTGTTTGCTCCCAGCTGGAAGAGGATGTTTGCTTGCCTGACCCTGTTTCCAGTCAATTTTTACTGGTGGCATGTAGGAGTATTTGTATTCCAAATGCTAATAAAACTTGCCATGAACATTAATTGAAAAAAAAAAATCCTTCATATATTTAAATTTTTAGATGTAAAGATTTACCATTCAAAATAAACAAAGAAATGAAAATTTAAGACTGACATTAAAAAGACCTGACAACACACTATACATAGGAATTTAAAGGAACAAGAAAGCTCTACAAGCAACATTTTCAGCCTCATCTTAACCATGTCAGGTCTGTCTGCAAAAGTTAAGAGTTGAACATGCACCCAACTATATTCTCAAATCAAGGGCAAAGGAAAAACAAACTGCAAATGATGAGATCTACGACCTAACAACAGTAAGAACTATAACAGAAGTAATAAAAAAAAACCCAATCCCATGGCAATGCAGTTTTTCAAAGTCACACAAATCAATGCACCTCTGCCAGTGACAAGCCATGTACCAGGCACATAAGGGGTGGCACAGTGCATAAGAAAAGAGTCATGAGTCAAGCCCATAAGTGGAAACAAAATACAAACAGCAATGTACTGATGTACTCCACAACTGCAGCGTTTTGTCCAAAGGCCATCTCAGTGACAAAACCCAAACCAGGTACCCTGTGAAAGGGAGCATCTTACCAAGCAACTGAAACTCAGGAAAAAATGGCCAGTTTTGGGGCACATAAACCCTTCTCCCCATCTGCAACTGAAGCTGCAAGCCTCAAGGGATGCATAAAGCAAAGGTTTTACCTGGAAATGTACTGCCCACACTCTCCACTGTACACTTTGAAAGTGTCCATGCTATAAACCCTGAGTGTCCCTGTGTGGCCTTGCACTGCAATGTCAGCATATGGCCAAGTGCACCTTACACAGAATTACCCCCAACTCTTCTAGATGGGAAAACTCATCAATGATGTCAGCTTTGGAAGAGCTCCAGGTTCTTGGCAAACAGAAGCTGCAAGACCAACAAACCTTTTGCCAAGTGATGTGTTGCCACCACTGGTCCATTCCGACACTCCAACTACTGCAGTCTGGAGAAAGACATGCTCTCTCCACTTCTCACTGCATCACTCAGCTGTCAAAAATCTCAGCATTTCCTGGGATCCTTCTGGGTATGAAACTGAATATTGTTGAGAGGGCACTCCTAATTATATTATGATTTTGAAGGCAAATTAATTACTTCAAGTTTTTCAAAGAGGGATGGAGGGAGGGGAAATCAGGCAGCCTCCAATCCTTTGGTGAAATATGAGGGATCTGGCTGAAAGATTTGGATTCCCTGCAGTACAGGTATCTCCCAGGCTGCAGTATGGAGTGCTAACTGACAGCTTTAGCTGCATCTCCCAGTGGCTGATCAGTCTGTTCACACTGTGCAGATGTTAAGTGCAAATCACACTGTTCAGTAGGTGCAGGGGTTGGCCCACACGTGCTTTGAGTTAGGTGCACATGTGAGAGAGCATCCACCTCCCAGGATTCAAAGCCACAGCACTGCAGATATAGCTGTGAACAGGACACTTGTGAAAACTTTGGAGTCCCACCTTCATCTCAGAGAGCACTTCAGTGCCACAGGACTGCTCTCATCTCACACTGAGTCTCTACTACTTCCTTTTCACTCTCTTCTCCGACAGCACTGCTCTGCTCTCACCAGCTGCCATCCTGCAGCCTGTCCAAGCTTTGTTTCTGTCCCCTTCTCTGACCCCCTCCTGGATTGGAAACTCTTTGAACCAAGTATACAGTTGCCAAATGCACAGACATTGAAAGAGGTTCCCTTGACTGCACTCAAAATTCCTAAAACAAGCAGATCCCAAATAATTATAGTAAAGCAATACTATGATTCTGAAGCTGAAGGGATATATCCAGGACTAATTTTATTCACAGCATAACTTCTGGGCCTTTGGGTCCTATTTGTTGCCCATCTTGAGGTTTCCTCCTTTGAACGATAGGGCTAGAAGACAGAAGCTTCACCTAAATGAATAAAACAATTTCTAAAAAAAGATATTACCTATATTCTCATAACTTCCAAAATGAATAAAAAAATTTCTAAAAAAAATATATTACCTATATTCTCATAACTTACAAAACTAGAAAAGGCAATGTCAAAAACTTTTGAATACTGATGCTCACAGTAATAAAAATGATGGTATTTTTGGAAGGTGCCTCCTCCAGAATGAACTCACAGTTGCTCAGTAACATGACTGCTCATCCTTCCATAACCCCTTTGATATTCAGAGGCACTGATGAGACAGGGCTGCTTCAACTCAGTGGAAAAAGATCAAATGCAATAACCTGGGCTTCACAATGAGAAAGTGACAAGAGCAGCATAGGTGGCCATCTGCCCAGCAGAGGAATGGAATCAGTCAATGCCTGGCATTTTCTCTCACCCCTTCATTTCCATACAGATCTAACACCGACCTCAGTGCCCGTCTGCCACTTTCTCTTCCCTACTACCAGCTCCTCTAGGCCACTCTTTGCAAGAAATTTGGACAGTTATTAAGAGATGTCAAATAGCAACAGATGCTCTGGAGCAGATTTCCCCCTGAATTTATATATTGAGGATCTCCTATTATCAGTCTTGAGCATTAGCCAGAAAGTATTTTAATCCCTGGTGAATATAATTAACTATATATTACTGTAGCACAAAAGATAATGTTACCAGCTAAACCCCTTTTCGGCTGAGCTGTGCTCACACCAACATGCTAAACCAAACAGCCACTGCAGATCACAAACGTTCTACATTATGTTCTCCTTATGACTTAAAAACACAGCCCAGGAGCCACTGGTATGGCCACATGTAGATACCTCCTGCACAAGATCATTTGCCAACAACTTTTCAATGTGCTGCCAAGCATGCAGGTATTGCAATTTCCTGCCCTGGCCATAAGATATGGTTATAATCCTGCATTTGACTATCAGAGAACATGCAAAGTAAGCCATAAACATCAACATGCAACCCAGGCTCGTTAATTATAAAGCCCAGTCTAATAAACACTCCATCTTTGTTAAAAGGTGGTTAAAAAAAACCACCTGCTCTTTAAATAGCCAGCGGTGTCCTGTGCCCTGGTTCTCACTAATACCATTGTAATTATCCTTCTAGGGATGCACAGTGTGCTCAAAGCTGCCAAGTCAGTGCAGTGTCCTCCTGCAGGCTGCCAACATGCCTGCAAAGCAGCTGTGCCATTCATCAGAAACCTGCCTCCTTGCAGAGGAGCCCCTAACCTGCTTTACTGCAACCTACGCATCTTCAGCTTTACTGCTAGAATTAGGTCACCCGCAAAGATAGCCAAGATTTTCCAAACTCTCCAGCTATTCCTGATTATTCTGTTTGGAGGTTTCCTGGTTAAGCACCATGCCTTTGAAATGAAGAGGCATTTTGGGCTCCTGCAAGGCTTCTGCAGTCAGACACTGAGAAGCAGGGATGCTCTCACTCCATAATCCTCAGTGGCCTCTAAAACTGCCAGGCAATGGGAAAGTTGTCCAGCTCAGATCTACTGCCACCAGGTCCTTCCAGCCTCTCCAGAAGAAATCAAAAGATGGTGCACACCAGAAAACATGAGTTAGCAAGGATCTGCAGAGACCCTTGCAGACCCATGCCTGCACCTGAGCCAGGCAGACCCCGAGGTAGCAGACAGCTGGAGAGTAGCCAGGGACTGGTCTCTTGTCTACAGCAGAAAAAAACTCCCCTGGTCCACAGGGAGACATAGCAGTAAAAGCACACACAGTACCTCAAAGCCTCTGTTTCTTTGCCATACTGGTGAAAGAGACTTTGGTGCCTTCCAAACTTGTACTTTCATTAACCAGCTGAAAGAATTTGCTTTGTAAGACAGACATTTGTACACTACTGAAAGAGTAAAGGATGCTATTAACTTGTCATTTGGGAAAACATATTTCCTGTTCTTAAAATCATGAGTGGGAAGTTTGGCCATATCAAGAATAGATTCTGATCTGGTACTAGAAATTATTTTTGTCATTAATGTAAGTTTAAAAGTACATGGATAAGTTACAGTTACTAAAAACTTTTCCATCACATACATCTATTTTCTGAAGCTTACCTCATGGAAGAAAATTTCTAATGAAAATATATTCTAAGAATGTGACCATTTGACATACTTGTTTACACAAAATCTTTTATGCCAGAAGGAAAGCATGTGCTCTTCATCTATTATCTCTTCACACTGTCAGAAATATTTAAGGAGTCATCAAGTATCTACTGTACCTTTCAGGTATAGAGGGCATACATCTGGAACAAGGGAAGCAGTGCATGTAATTTCACCTTGTAAAATTATTTTAAATTTAACCTCAAACTTCCCAGGGAAAATGAATTACCAGCTAAGGTCACTCTTAGATGTACGTTTGGAAAAAAAGCAGTAGGAAGGAGAACTTAAGAGATCCGAGCAGTATTTTCCTTACTGGATATGGAATTTTGCACAGAAAAACCAGCAATACTGTATTTCAAGAGGCTAGGAGTTAGCTAACATTAAGTGACAAATGGTTTTAACTCAAGTTACTTATTCATGTTACTCAGGAGAGGAGCCTGAACAGAGAATAGTTCCCAGCACACTGACAGCAGGTGAGCCATGTCCTGATCTCACACATGCAGAGGTACCAAGAAAAAAAAAAGAGCTTTTGAAAGGAGGCACCAATGAGTGTGAAAACACACCTTGCCTGTTTAGCTGGTGTGATGTGCTAATACAAACTCTTTCTTAATAAAGTTCTTCCAAAGAGGAACTGAGTTTATTGCATAGAAAATTAAAATAATATCAACTTCAGAGGGAAAGAACAACACAAACCACTGGCCTTGCCCTTTCCCTATAACCTGCACCTTCCTTGTATTTTCTTTCTCTCCTGTAGGAGTGTGTCAAGGCCAAGAGATGTAAGACAGCTCAAACAAACCTCAAACAAGGAAAAAGCATGGAGCTAGCTACTTGGAAACAACTTCCCTGAGCCGGAAGCAAGACAAGATGTATCTCTAACACATGCAAATTGCTCCATTTGCTTCAGCTCAACTACTAGTGCTTTCAATAGGGCTCAAAAATCATTATATAAAGCACAGGATGCTCTACCTAGTGAACTTTTGATCAGCTGGAGAAGACCAATATGACACGTGCTTGGTTCTTCAATGCCACAAATGGATACAAATTTGATTCCCCCAAATCAAGAACAGCTGTAGTTGAGTAAACTAACAATTGCAAGAGGATTAGCTGCCTTAGGCTTGCCGGCCCTGTATTTTCCCAGCAGGAAAAGGGTTAGGACTCCACTTGGAGCAAACCAGAGAGTGAAAGGTTCATGGCTTGTTTTGGAAAGAAAAGATATTTAAAAAGACAGAGAGGATCTGGAACATCTACTCCTCTAGTTTGGTAGAAACTGGTTTCCATTTGCTCTGCTATCAGAGCAATATTAAGAAAATAACCACATGAACTTACAGAAATACTTGCAGCAGCACCACTTTATAATCACAGTCACACCCTCCTTCCTTGCTCTTTTGTCACATTCAGGGCCTCATGAACTTAGGCAAGATTCACAACTGCTTCACCATCAGAGATTTTATTTTCTATGTTGCATCCCATCTTGGGATGACTCCTTGTTGGTTTCAAAAAAGATTACTATTAAAAATCATAGCTAAAAAACAACAAAAAAGATCATTTTCTCCAAACACAATTCACCTAGAGGGAGCCTGTGGTGGGTTTCCTCAGCATGAGCATGAGAGCCAAACTGCAAACCAGAAGGATGAACTTTTTGACTTTCCTAGTGTTGTGCTAGCCAGGAGCTGGCAGAACTTACAGACACTTTCAGGAAGGGCGAAGTAGCAAACTAGAGACAACATTTCCACAAGCAGGAAAGGGTAATGCAGCAGGCAAGACCTTTAAATGAGAATCAGACCTGTCCACAGACAGCTTGCATGACCCCAGGTAAATCCTCCAGGAACTGAAGTATGCACCACTCATCCACAAAATGGAGCTAATCCTAATTCCTTCATGGAGTACCGCACAGCTATAGCTACTCTTGGTTTTCAGGTGCTCATGTACTCAGCAATGACAATGGTGTGGGAAGAGCCAAGGGACGGGATTCTCTGGGAAGATAATTCATCCAGCTTTCTCTGGCAGTTAATAAGGCTCAGAGTACAACACGGTCACATTTCCCAAAATGGATCAGTAGCTCCTCACTACTCCATACATGCAACAAAAATCTCAGGTCTTCTCTTACCTCTATCCCAAGAAATTCTCAAGATGGAATTTCAAAGTTTAGCCATAATCAGGAAAACAAGAGTGTAGAGTGAAGAGTGTATTGTTGACACTGCAATCAAGCAGTCAGAAAACTTTTTACTTCTTTAAAACCTTCCGTTTCTGATGTCCTACTGTTAATCCCATTACACTTTAGGCCCCATAAAAATATACACCACAGTAGCTCAGATATCACATTATTTTAAAAAACAAACATGTACATAGGATGCTTCCTCTTCTTTCTCTTTTTTAAATACAAATATTACACTGGCTTATTGGTTTTATGTAGGGGATAGGAAACACTAAACTGGGATGCCCTGAGTACCACCAGAATTGCAGGGAAGATTATAAGAGTTGGCACAATTAATCATATTTTTCACTTTAAATAACAAAACAATTAAAAAAAAAAACAACAAACAGGCTTCTTTGAAATTAAAAATTTAAAAAAATCCTTTAAGAACCTCATGCAATTTGCTTTCCCTGGATGGCTGAGGGAAAGCAGAAGTCAGTGCTGTCAGCACAGACCTGGGAGCCAGCCTGGAGGGCTTATGAGAGTCCCCTGCTTGTGTACCACAGCTTTCCACTCTGACTGCTGCTGAACACTCCCAGTGTGTCCAACACACAGAACAAACCCCTTCCCCATTCTGCTCTTTCCCTACCACATGTATTCTTTGCAGAGATCACCACAATACACAACTCAAAGAAACTCCAAAAAGACACTTGTGACTCCAGAGAGCCTTCACATGTTTTCTTGAAGTATGTGACACTAGATATAAGATTTCACTTCTCCTCTCCTTTTGCAATCCCTTCCCTGAAATGTATCCCCATATGTGCTTTTTTCAGTGAACACCAAGCCTGTAAGCTGCTTTTCCAAGCCAAGAAAAGTTTAAAAGAGGTCACACCATGGAGAACAGGCTCTGGACATTTCCTTAGAGGGTCATACTACACAGAATATCCATGGGAGATGAAGTGTTCCCATCCAGCTTCCCACTTTTCTTGGCATTGAAGTTGGTCTTTGGGTTAGGTGAAGTAGGGAACACATGCATCAATGTTTTTTGTAACCCACATTTGCCTATCTCAGCCAGAACTCCTCAGCATAGTTTGAGGGTCTAACAGAGTCATTCCTGCTAGGAAAGTTGACTGCTATATTCAGCATTTGGGACTCTTCACAGTTACAGTCAGCTTTGGACACCTTTTTTTCTTCCTTAGAACAATGCTGAAATAATTTTCTTCTTAGTTGGATGTTAGACAAAACTTTCTGGCATTAAACAGTTAATCAGGGTGATAGGCTGCACTGTTTCCCTATGCAATCCTGCTGTCAAATGCTTTTGAGACCATACTAGATTGTCATCTGCCAGAAAAGCTTCAGATGGAGCTTATCCTGCCTTGGGATGAGGGGATCAAATGAGTGCTGCAGGCCCCTCTCAGCCCCATCTCTGACAGAAAACTTAAGAAACTGCAGAAATCTGAAGAACACAGCTTCCTGCTCTCCTTTAGGTACAGGGCCTGAGCCAGCTGCAGGGGCAGAGTGCTGAGTGTCCGGAATCCACTCTGAGGTTTGACCTGACAGAGTAGATCTGCTCCAGAGTGGCAGCTGCAGCTGGCAAAGGGCATTAATGCCATGTGTGTGGGAGCAGGCAGGCAAAGTAAAAGGGAGGATCTTGAGGCATCTGCAAGGCACTGTTTCCATTAGCAGAGTGAGACAGCTCCCTGCTGTGCACACTGGCAAGAAAAGAGCAGGAGCAAAGCAAACAACAGGAGGGATTGCAGGGAAGAGGAACCCCCCACCCCAACTGCTGAAACCGGCTGCACCCCAGCAAGCTTCACATTACACAGCTGCAAACTTGGAAAAGACAGCTCTGAAGAGTGCCAGGATCCACTCTATGAGAAACACTGGAAACAAACACAGATCAAAGGGAAACACCAAGCTGTATACACAGCTGGGGCTGTCTTCCCCTGTTAAAAAGAGAAGGGCACGTAGGTTTTAACTGCAAGCTCTTTGTGTGTGCTTGCACGTAACTGTGCATCTGGGCAAACGCGCGTACTCGCCCCACGCCTGGCCTTCTGACATTACCAGAGTGTGGCTAATGAATGGTATTTTCCAAACTGTGTGGAAGATTCCCACACAGGTGAGCAAAACCTGACGGGGCAACCCAAACTCAACCCACCCCAGGGAACAAGGCCAAATAGGTGGAAATAAATGACACAGGAGATACAAAGCAACCTCTGTTTTAGCCTCTGATTTCTACAATAAACCTGCTGCACTGCCCCTCCTTTTAGAATGACTCATTTGAACAATTTCATTGAGTTTCCAGAAAGAGTAGAACAACTCCCATCTAAGAGCTGGGCTTTTACCATGTACAATTAGAAAGAATTACCCAACAGTTCGGCAGGTTGTATGTTCAAGTAGCACTGTAAATTCTCTCCTGAGAGGAAGATGTGGAGGACACATTGCTCAGAACTTTCTGGGAGAGTCAAAGCAATCCCTCCTGCACAGTCCAGCTCTGAGAGAAAGAGGAGAGGAACACATTGCAGTAGCACATGGAAATTCTGGCAGCTTCCTGTGGTCAGGTCTTGGAACACTCTTGGCTGACCAGGCTCTTCTTCAAGGCTAGCCACAATGTGCTCCTCAGGGCTGATCTCATCTCTGAACCTTCCTGTTCTGTTCCTTTTCTTTCCTGGGATGCTCACAGGGAGATCTTCCCACAGACAAATAAGCAGCAAAATCAAGTCTGGCATCAACTACCTTTACACATATCTCTCCTGATGGCTGTATGGCTTTGCCAGCCTTCACCCACGTGGAAGGGTCCTTGTCCTTTTACTACAAACACACCCACTCAACCACCAAAAGAGCAGAGTCTGTCAAATGCCCTCCTTTTGTTTTTGCATTATTCACTGTCCTGAGCAGAAAGGAACCTTGGCACTGCTCCCCAAATGACTGTGCACAACTACAGCACTGTAGAGACAACCAAAGAGGAGCAACAACTGCCCAAGTGAAGGAGCAAGTATTCACCCGAGAACCATTAAGAGCTGTGCTTCTAAATGATTCAGATGCTTTTAGATATTCCACCCTGGCTCAGCAACCAGACAACTCAGAGATAGCAGCCTGCACTTGACTTTGTAAGCATGACTAAATTTTGTGCAGCTGTTTACTACCTACCATGATAAAAACCACACCCTTAGCATAGGAACTATCAGTCTGGACCATGTGTGAACCCACTTTGCACAGAGTCTGCTTCTATAAAAGCAACGATGCATTTCAAACTCATGCCCTGTTTCCACTGGTGGTTTCATGAATAAGCTTTTCTGTACCAATTCGTCTTTCCCTCAGCCCTCCTGTGCAGAAACCCTTATACAGACAGTCACAAGATCACTCTGTAACTGCTACATCCCCTTTCCTGCCTCACCTTTTGTGAGCTGAACATGCTCATTTGCAAAATCTCCAATTCACAGCAATCTGTTCTTCATCCTGAGCCTTATAAGTACTCAACTCCCAGGCAGAAAAAAAAAAAAAAAAGATAAAAAAGCATCCATGCTTTGCAAAAGCCTTACATTTTTCCCTAAATAAGTCATGTTGCTTTATGAATGTGCTTTCAAAGGTAAATAATTAACAGGCAAGAGGGACAAAAATTGTATTAAACAGCTAATGGGAAGTGATGCTCAGGCAGCAGTGTACCCATAAGGTATCGCTTCAAAAGACAGACTCTAGGCTTTCTTAATGGAACACTGGGTTGAAAATCTGACTCATGCAGGGCTTCCTCTGCATTCCTCCAGACTCAGACAAACCCAAAATCTTTATCTGATATTCAGCCTGCATCTAACAGACTCAAGTCTGTTTCACTTCTGAAAAACAGGATACTCCAATTTTGCACAGGCACTGTAAGGAACAGCTTAGGCAGAGAGGATCTATATTTCCACACAAATTCAAACTCCCAAGGACAGAAGGAACACTGGCGGATCACACCATTTACTGCCATGTTCTGCCATGGTCCTGACATAGCCCTGTCCATGCTATCCACTTGCTTCTTGTGAGGAGAATTCCTGACCCTTGGTTGCACATTGCTTATTTAATTTAATTTTATAGCCTTCTTACACACTGTTTGGGAAGAAACCTGGGAGATCTGTTTGCCCACAGTTACACAAACTACTCAGGGTGACCAGCACCATTTGCAGTCAGGTAAGAACCACAGCAATTGCAGGATGAAGCCCTTCTCTCCTTTCCCAGACAAAGCTGTGAACATCTGTCACACACTTGCATTTACCAAAACTAGGAGTTAGACCACACTGCTGCCTCCCAAAGCAGCAGATGTGCCTACACTTTGTGTCTCTCTTTTCTTTCCTTATGGGAGAAGGTGTCATGCAGCACCTCCTGGCCCTGGCCAACACTGAGGGGACAGAAGGACATTGAGAGGGACACAAGGAGTAAGCATGAAGTTTTGAAGGAAGGTGGGATAGGGGAAACTTGTGTGAAGGAGAGAAAAAGGCAAGCAACCAGCTGGAGATGTGGATCAATGAAGCAAAGGACTGGGTCAATGCAAACTTGTCCCTGCTCCTTTTCTTCATCCAGGCACCAGCTCTATGCATGTTTCTGCTTCTCACCTGGCAGAGGTCACACCAGGAGACACCTGGGAGCATCTCACTCTTCCCATCTTTCCTTGGAATATAAGGTTAGAGGTTACCAAAGCTATCATACTTTGGTAAAAGTGTGCCACATACAGAAAAGAGAACAAGAGCGTGTTTCCTTCATTTCCTATCCCACTTCTTTTATTTATTAGAAGTCTGCACAGACTACATTATTACGTGCACCAGATGTAGATCAACACATACAACTCCAATTCCTGCCCCAAGAGTACAAGGTCCTGAAATTTGTTGTTAACAGGTGATCTATCTCAAAATTCTATTCCTATTACCTCATCTTCCCTACAGCAGAAACTCCCAGCTGGCTTTTAGCTAGCAATGCTTTCAGGCCCACAAGCAGTATTAGTCACTTGAACAAGAAAAGTTGTTGCATCAGGATTGCTGGTTCTCAGCACCTCAAAGAGCACCCTGGAAAAAAACAAAAGCAAGCCTGCAAAATCTCCAGAGATCCATTTAGGAGAGAGATAAGTACAGAGCCATGACACGACTGAAAATGGAGCCAGGAAAAGCTGAATGCCTGACTTCCTACCTGGGGCCAGAGGTCCAAGCTCACTGATTACAGAGGGCATTTACCCAGTCTTTAAATTTTTTTTTGAGGACAACCATAAATATACAGAACTGGAGAGGGTTCAGCCTCAGAGAAAACTAAGGCAATGCACCCAAGTAGAAATCTGAGGATATAAGTTTGGGAAGAGATTCAGGAACCACAGCTGGCAATGATGCACTCCAAATCAGCAATGATGCACTCCAAATCAGCCTGCTGAGCTCCGATTTGGTGCAGAGACCTGACTGCAGAGAATGTTTCTTTCAGAGATGGGGGTTTCCTCTCAAGTCTCTCTTCTGGGAGGCAGGACGATGAAAGGATTCTCAGCATCAGACCATTATGACAAGGCCAAGCAGATTGTGCTGACAGCTCTTTCTACACCATAAGAGAAAAACACATCAGAAAGTGCCCGAAACATGTCTTAGTTAAGAAGGTCTTTGTGATAAATATCTGTTTCTGAAAAATGGCTTATAACAGTGATTTTATTGTGCAACACTGTTGAAAGAAAAACATTTTTCTTTGTAACAATTTATCCAAAATAGTAGTATTGTTCTTTTTCCTCACTTTCTTCAACAGCTATTGGATTCCTAAGGGAGGTGCAGAGATCTGGGAGCAGAAAGGATGATAGGCATGCATACATTCTTCACTGCATCACTTTGAATAAAAAAATAAATCATATTGAAACTTGAAATTCCTATGTGAGCAGTACTAAAGGACTTGCAATAAAATGTGGATCGTTTTGTTTCCTTCAAATCTTGGCATGTCCCTTTGCAGCAGCAGCACTCAAGAGTTCAGAATATTCAGCAACCTAGCCAATGTGAAACAAAGCCTTTGCAGACTTTCAGTTGTAACTGAATCAAAATGCTGCTTCTGCCCAAGGAGGCGTTTTGCATGAGCAAGTGTGGTGGTCAGCCTTCTCCAGTGTTACATCAGTGACTGGCGAGTTCTCAGAGCAATGGAAAGAAACAGCAAAAGGCAGACTGACACTAAACAACACTGGCTGAGCCTGAACAAATCCAGAAAGAACAGCTCTCTGACAGCCTTATTCCAAAAAACACCAGCTTCACCCTATCCAGGTTAAGCAAAAACAGGAACAGCACTGTAGTAAGATATCCAGATCTCCTAAAACAGAAACATGCTGCAGCTCTGTTGAAAATTGTTAGTCCCAGCTGAAAACAGCATCTGTCATCCGAAGAACAGAGTTGAAGACAGCTAACCACCTCCAGCTCTTGTTCCACACTGGCCTTGGAAACAGGAGAGTTTAGCTACAGTTCCCACAAGGAGCAAGTTGGATCAGTGCATGCTCTGACCTTTGGATGTGTCAAAGAAAGATGCACACTCAGCTGTGTTGGACATGGTTTGACTGCTGCAAGGAACATCACAGATTCCAAGTTTTATTAATGAGGAAAACAATCCGTACTGTCAACGTTTGCTACATGAAGTTAGCATGAAAACAAAGGCTACTCCAGAGAACAAATGAAATTTACTAGATTAGTTTCTTGTTCCAGCTCTCCTGATAAATAGCATTGAACTCAACACCACATTGATTAGTTGGTTCAAGACAAACTGATGAGATTGCCTTGGCAAGTATATACAGGAACACAAAAGTATGATCATCCTTGTCTACTCAGAGTAGCAAGGATTCACCATATTTTCATTTCCTTTCTCTCTATTTTTCTCTGTCTTTCTCTTGCTTGCCCTATTTAAAAGCCCTACCTTAAATGCTTTTCCTAAGACACACTCAAAGCCCTTGTTCTAAAGAAACAGAACTAAACAGTGCAAATGCTGCAGAGCCTCAGAAGGTCCCCATGTTTCAGTGCAAGGTGACCCAGGTCATGGTTCTCTCCTCAAAATTCAGCGGGGTTTTTTCTTTATCTTTACCTCAGACAGGCACCCGAGCACAACAGACAGCTCTGGGTGAGAAATCGCCTTGGAGAACCACTTTGCAATAAACAGTCTCTCACGTCAGAGAAAGAATGGCTGAGGAACCACTGAAGATGGGGGATTCTGGTAAGAGTCAGGCTAAAAACCACAGTACTTGATCCTTGCTATATGTTTGTCTTCTTTTCTTCTGATCCTCTCAAAAGATATCAGAGAGAAAGGATGTTACACCATTTCACTCTGTGTTTTTACATGAAACAAATTTTTAGCAACTTGGTTTAGAAGTTTGTCTCCTTTAGACTTTTTCCTTTTTCTTTCTAAATGATGTACTTTTGCAGAGTCACAAATTCTGCAAGATCTTCAGAAAATTCTATTTTTAGTGATCCCTAGGTCTCATTACCTCCTTGGATCTATCTTCTGTTTGAACTGAATTTTTGTTACCATAAGAAAAATATGCTCTCATAACACATTCTCTACCTAATCACTCAGCTTTGTTTTCCTTCCTTCTGCTGCATTACAAAGCAATCATCATCAAAACCTAATAGAGCAATGTATGATATACAGAAAAATGGTGCTGTTTTTTTGATTACTATTTTTTATTTTGTAAATCAGATCAATAGCATTACAAAACCCTGTACTGCTTTGTCAGTAGACATAACTTTTCTGACAGACACCGTCACTGTGTTGGTCTACCAGAACTGCCACTTCACAGAGCAGCAGGAAGTCACCTCAGAGCTGTGTGTCTTCCCCTAATACCACACTGACCACATCCTCCTAACACCGGCATGTGTCTAAAATGTTCACAGACAACAGATAACACCACTATCTGTGTAACACACAACATTTACCTTTAGCCTGAATTTAATTTGTTATCTTTTTTTGAGAAAATGTTACACTTGCAAAGTTCATCTTTCAGTCACACGCTTTATCTTGTTTTCTTTCAGCAAAGGATGAAGTGTTGCTTACACATCAGGTTTTCTGGTAGGCGTGTTAAAGGACTAAAAAGTATCATTTTAGTTATGTATTGCAGCAAATGAAAAGAATGCTGGTTTCTTGTTTAAATGCAAGCTATGACTCATCCTGAGCAGAGATAAACTGAAACACATCCCCATTAAATAAAATTTTTCAGTGTAAGGATTAATGACAGATAATAAGTATAAATTAACTTTAATCTTTTACAACAAACAAAATCCCTTATATAAATGTCACTGCAATCGTTTCAAATTAAAAAAAACCTCAAAGCCAGAAGAGGAGTCATTTATGTATTACATCTAATGTTTGGTACCAAATCAAATAGTTCCTTAGCAGAACCAATGGAGTGTTCTGGAGAGAAATATTTTCAAGCAGTAGACCTTAAAAAATTGCTTTAATATTTTAAAATACATTTTTAGGGGATTTTCTCCATTATAGGAGTAGAGATTAAAACATCATCTCTGCAATACTGAGTTCAAGTTAAATCACATATTCAAAAAGGAGAAGAGCATTTTGTTTTACTAATATTCTCTTGCTACTGCTTGAAACAAACTCTGTGTAATTGCTGAATGGGTTAAACCAAAATTTAGCTGAACATAAGAAGACTGCTGTTCACAGACAAGAAGGGAAAAAAATAGAGTCAGAGACCTAATAGTGGACAATTTTGAAAATTATAGTGTATGTCAATAATAGAGATAACAGTGAGATTCAGAAGGAATAATCTCAAATAATAGGGAAAATGAGCACCTGTCAGCCACAAAGCCATTAGTATCAAGGCTTTTATATGTGCAGCAGTTAAGTCTGGAGACACTGACAAACTTAACAACACAGCAAATAAAACATGGAGCTGGAGAACACAGGAGGCAATCCCTCTCACTCAGAAAACACTGCTATAGAGTTTGAAAATAAATGCTTCCAGTATGAAACTCGCTGCCCAAATCACTGGTAATGAACACTGCAAACACAGCAAAGGCACCACAGAGTCTAGCTGGGTTTGCAGATGTGAGCAGCTGATCAAGCCATAGCATCTGCATCAAGGGACAGACAATCTCAAACCAGGAACATCAGACTCCTGTCCAAAGTTCCCAGATGTAGGAGTCTGCCTGTACAGAGCAAATGTGACCAAATGTGTGCCCTTCCCACAAGGATGAAAACCAAAGGCTTGTAAAACCATGTCTGAGACAGACCTGGAATACAGTGCCCCGGAATGGGAAGCCCTGGAGGAAAGACCTTGCTGAGAAGGCTGATGGTTAGGAATCTTCAGCCTGGAGCAGGTGGGGACTAAGGAGAATAACAGACAAAAGGAGAGGAAGAGAGAGATATTACACCAAATGAGAATGGAAGGACAAATTCTGCAGCAATCAAACACCTTGTCAATATTCAGGAAAAGATGGCATAAAGAGAAGCTCAAGTAATAACACTCCTCTCACGAGTAACACTTTTCGTGACACTTCAACTGTCTATCCTTATACCACCTCAGATAATATTACAATAATTATAATATTATGTCCTCAGTTAAAGACAGGAAATCAGGCAGAAACTTCCTCAATTCACAGAGACAACAGGTACCAGCACATCCCAACCCCATCAGTCCATAGGAGTCCTTAGCTGGACTGGCTGCTAAGATCTCACCCATACAGAATCTGAAGTTTTGCCACCTGCCTTCAGGCTAGAGGATGATCACATATCCATGCAAACTTGGCCAACGTGATAGGACCAGGCTGGTACAGGGAAGGATGGAGACAACTCTGCTCCAAAGCTGTGCAGAGTGCAAGCAGCATTTGCAGTAACAATTAGATATGCAAATAAGCACATTGAAGATTAGTGCCGGTTTCTCCATGACTGTTGTCATGGAGAGAAAAAAAGCACCTTCAGTTCTGGGTCAGACCCAAGGACTGCATTTTCTTTCCCTCACTGGTAAATAGAACCAAAGAGAGCACTGGAAAATCCAGCAGCCAACACTCCTCAACACAGCTCAGCCTGGGATGGGAGAGGCTGAAGCTCAGGGAGCAACACAAAAAAAATAAAACCAAAACAACCCTCCCTGCATCAACCCAGACAGACAAGACTATGGCAACTCTGTAGATATTAAAAAATACCAGGAGGTAGAAGAAGGCTGGAAGAAAATACACTATGCAAAGGCCAAGCTGCTTCCCAGCATTGCTGCTGCTAGGGGGAGGCAGATGTGGGGAAAACTGAGGGCAACACAATTCATGAGGTACTCAGCCCCAATTCTCTTGAAGCCACATGGGAAAATCTTGTCTGAATGAAAACGCACACTTGGCTCGAAGCCTCTGTGTGTCTTGGGCCATCCTCACAATCCTCCCATCCCTTGTTAAATGATGGCTGCTAGGAGAGAAGAGGAGGCAATCAACCTATTTAGACTCAGCTTTCCTTCCCACCCTGGGGGTTTTCTTCATAGGAGTAGCTGGCTGGAGCACAGCCTTTGTTACAGCAGCCACAAAAAAAACAGACACCCACTCTCAGCCCCGCTAAAATCCCAGAGAAAAGCCAAGATAAGTTTATAATGGAAACCCTAACACAACCTTAACTATAGCATCCTGAATGGAAGGCAATAATCTGATCTGTGTGTGAACTAGCACCCTTTGTCTTAATGGTATTTATCTTACTTTAACTCCTGTTACAAAAGGGTTGAGTCATATACCAGAGCCAGCCAAGTAACAAAACTGCAGGGCTTGCTAAAATGCCAGAATCAAGGATAAACAGTCACAGTCCTAGAACAGGTTAGAAGAGTCTCCATAGGAGTGCTGGTAGCCAGACCTCTGAGCCTCTGGACAATGGTATTTTCTTCTGTGCTACAAAGACTATCACAGCCCAGTGCAGGGGTGGGGGGAGAGGGTGCAGAGCACAGGGCTCTGCCCTTCGGTTCATGGTAACACATAGTACCCAGCGCCCAAGAAACCTGATCCCGTAGCAACCTCATGTATGGAAAGTGCCCCAATCAGATTTCACTGTGTCAGGAGAAGAACAGTATTTACTCTGCATACAGATTAGTCACAAAACTGGGTCACTTCTTGCCTTTTCAGAGAAAGAGAAAAAAAAACTCAACCAAAAACAAAGCTGCTTTTTCAGATCTTTTTGTGTCTTCCCCCCAACTTTTAAAACTACATGATGCAGTGTGGTCACTCACAGCTGTCTAAACTGATCAAACAGCACCTGCATGGGTAAGGTCAAGGCACATTACACTCCCCAGGCCTACATTTTTTAGAATTCAACTCATTAGCTACTTACCGGTTCTTTTCTAGTTCATTGTGCGTAGACCTGGAAGAAAAAAATAAAAAAATTGGATTAGCCACCTCTGACCTCTGAGCACCAAAGTTCAACTGCTGAAAGCTGTACATATCCCCATTGGCACATCTCAGTGCAAAGCCAACCAGCTACATACATTAAGACCTATAACCTCAACCTGCTTGCTGACAAGAAGTACCTTCCCTCCAGTGCAAAAAGCTGGTACCCTTACTGCTAAAGAAAATGAGAACATTTAAATTAAATTCAAACAAAATCTCAGAGAGGCAATGATCAGAACAAGGGACCAGAGCGTGTCACTTCCAGACTCCTTTTGGCACTGCCACCTACTCAGGACAGGACTGAAGTTGTCTCTTTGTGCTTTTGTTTTTTCATTCATATCGGTATCATCTGCTAACACAGGAACTCATGGAGCATTAATTTGTGCATCAAATACATGGGAACCTTCCTTCCAGCAGAACTGGGTCTGCAGGGACAGCCCCTGGAGCCCTTCAGCCATCACACGCCAGATTTAGCCAATTTAGCAGAAACAGACATGGCTAGCATTTGGGCACAAAATGGGATGGCCACTACTGCCATGTTTGCAAACATCATTGGCACTGTGTAGCACATTTAGGGTGCCTGAAAACCCCCTGGGGATGGGAATAGTACTGCCACAACACCAGCATGCAGTGAAGTGACCCATGAAGTGACACTGTGACACTCGACAAAGGAGAGGGCTTTGTCTTTATACCTGCCCACCACACCGAGCATGCTGCCAGTATTCCTTAATTTAGAGCTTTGCAGCTTGAAAATTAAACCAACTAGAAACTAAAGGAAAACATGCAAGTTCAGTCTCCTTGCCTCTGTGATGATAGAATGAGTGCTAAAAAAAAACCCGTTTAAATCCATTCAGGATTTCTAATCTAGCCCAGGTAAGGTTGTTGAGGATTATTCATAAGGATAGCCATTTGTCCAACATTTCTCTTTAACAGAAGGTCACCTTAAAATAAGAGTAAAAAGAACCCAAGAGCTTAATAAAAAGGATCTATTTTCTCTAATTTGGCATCACATTTCTTCCGGAGCTCTGAGAAGATTATCCTCTATCCCCCATCTGGAGAATCCCACAGAGAATTCTACAATTAGGGAACTGAATGGAGGATGTGCTCCAAGGGAAACCCTGTCATAATTAAATGCTTCTCCAAAAAAAGGAAGGAGGAGTGCCTAACAGGTGTTAGAACCTCATTGAAAATGATGAATAAACTGTGGATGTCTGCAAAAACAAGGTAAATGAGTCTTAGCTGACGGTGGCTGTGAGCAGAGGAAAAACAAAATGTTACCTTAGACCAGTGCAAGCCACCCTGCTTAGCAGGACATGGGATACCCTAAAGGCAAGGCACATTACAGGCAAACTTTATGTTGAGAAAACACCTGAATTCCCTAGCAAAAGTAATGGATGCCTTCATTTCGATTCCCAGGAATCAGAAACCTGAATGTAATATTTAGTCCAGAAAATCTCCCAAATCAAGCCCACATCCCCCACCCCATCCCTCTCATCCTGAGTCTAAACCAGCAAAATCCATTTGTCCAGGCAACTTGGACTCAAATGAACCCATCAGGATCAAGCTGAGGCCCTTTGAATCACTGCCCATATGTAGTTTGAAACATGCTTATTGTTCTTTTTTACTGTATGTTCCTGCAAGAGACTGTGCACTCTTCTTGGCTATGACATTAGCAGTTATAAGGCCAAAGATATGCAATGGCTTGAATTCCTATATTATATCGAGCCAATTACCAAGGCCAGCACTGAAAGAACAAAGTTTGGCCCACTGCTGTGAGCAAAATTAAAACAGCAGGTTCTCCTTACTCCTCTCACACAGGAGACTCTTTATTACCTATCTGCCTTCTGATGAACAAGACAACTGAGAGAGGTCACAGGCTTTTCACCAAGCCAGGAAATATTCGCTGTGACTTTTAACCATGTCTGTGGCAAGGAAAAAAAAGCAACCTCCCCCAACACCTTCCCACTGAAGCTGAATCTCAGCAGCATTGAATGAATCCTACAGGGAGGCTTCTTCTCTTTCCTGCCTGTGTTTTGCTTAGTCTCACTGGGGACCATCTGGAAAAGTTTTAATTTTTTATTTCACCCAAATTTAGGAAAAAAGTCCAGCACTGCTCCCATTATCACCATTCAATAACTCATATTTTCTGTGACAGTTTCCTTTTGCTTGGACAACACAAAAAAGGAAAAAGCTCTCTCTCTTCTGTTCATTAATAATTTCATTTTTTATAGCTCCTAATTCAAAGATAGTTTATGCCTCTCATCTTTGGATGCATGTGTTAATAAGGTTTATTTGGAGTTAAACAAGGACAGTGCTGTCATTAAATTGGAAAAAAAAGTGGAGGAATCTTACTGATACAACTCAGAAAAAAAAAAGTGTCTTAAATAGGTACAGAAACAAATGTAACTGGAGTAAGTGAGCTGGTCTTATCACCAACTGAGAACTTGGAGACCATCAGTAGACTGAAATCAAGGCCTCATCCTTGTGCACCAGCACCAGCTCTTTGATGGGCACAGGATGAACAGCACAGCTGAAAACCATCTCCAAAACTCGGGGAACACTGGTTGTACAGCAGCAAGTAACCAGTGTGCTCAGTGTGACTCCACTGTGCGGCTGCTGACACAGCCACAGCCTGTGCCACCCAGTGAAACAAGGACACTGCTCTCAGCATGGACCACAAACCAGGGGAATTCACATCCCTGCTGTCAGGTGAGCAGGGCAAGCAGAACCTGCAGAGCTGAAACCAGAGCCAGGCAGGTATGGACACATTCAGAGGGGAAAAAAAAAGACCAAGCACATGTACTGGCACTGCTCAAAACGTCAGCTGCGATTTAGAAGGAGCTCAAGCCCAAACCGTCTGCAGGGTCCTCATTTAAAAGTCAGGTTTCTATAGCAGTCAGTTCTTCAACAATTTAAAACACCCAAACTGATAACTACTCCTAAAAACTGAATAAATGTTATTAAGGAGGAGGATCCTACTCACTGCATTTTGAAAACAGCTTGGAAGAAGATCAAGAATGAGTTTCAGAAGCTTAAGCTAAAGGAGCCAAGCAAACAACAACAAAAACAGCAGAGCAGTCCCTGTCAAGATTTTAAGCAACAAAAAGTTGAAAAAAGACAAACTCAAGCTATCCCAATTTACCCTACACAACCTGAAACTGCATAAAAAGTAGGAAGAAAGAGGGAAGCAGCAACTCTCAGTCATTCTAATTTAAGGTCAAATGCAATGACCTTTTTTTGCCAGTTATAGTGATACTGCCGCAACCTTTCTATCCAACAAGGTGTTGCTGATTCATTAAGCTACACTGAAGTCCCCTAGCAAATGAGAATCTGTATGTAATTTGCCACTTTACCCCATTTTTTTTATTTAAATAAAATTTCTTCTACCATGGCAGAGGCAGCCAAACTTTGCCTGAGCACAATTAAGGCAACACAACTAACTGCATGAGAAAGGAACAAGCTCTAAAGAGCACTGAATTCATTTGTCATTGGGGTTTTTACTGTAATTAAAATCACAAAGCCACCATATGACATTAAACACAGCTGACCTTTCTGGTCTACGCATTTATTATTGATAAATGGGCCAATACATGCATTTGCAGAACATCTGCATTTTAGTTTGGGTTCTCAGTGAGGTAACTATCTTCTGTTGAGGAAAACACAGCCCTCGAGAGCCCTTGCCCTATGCAATACACAGATGGCATTTAGACCCAATCCTGGTCCTCTTCCTGCCTGTATTTGGCATCAGCTCCTGGCTCCAGAGGAGTTCAGGACTCCAAGAGCTCCATCTGCATTACAACAAATATACTGTTGTCTCAGGAGGTGCTGCTAGCCATAAGTAAGGGGCCTCTTCCAGTATGTCCTTAAGGCCTCCTCAGACCCAGTGCTTCTCCTCCAAATTCACTCACCCCACTCAGCTTTATCAAGAGTCTAATAAATAAATATCCTACCAGCTTGTGAAAATTAGGGTACAGTTACCTGAATCATGTTTAGCAAAACAAGAACATTGATGGTTCCGCAGACCAGGCCAACTGCTTTCTGTCTTACTTCACTCAGGTTCAGCTACTTCTGCTTATGCATCACTACACCATACACAAGCTCATTCTTCTTCATTTTACAGACCCTTCCCAGCTTCTGGCTCTGCTGACACCTATTCACTGGGCCACTAAATCCCCCTGCAGGAAATGCTTTTTTCCGTTTCCCAAGCCAAGTACAACCAACCCTTCTGAAACCAGTGAACTAAATTACTGCCCTGTTTTATGCAAGTTATTCCTCAAAAATGAGAAAATCATAGGAAAGAAGGGTGATCAACAGCTTTCTTACATTTTAAATCCATCTGTGTCCACAAAACACAGCTTACTGCTGAAGAACCCCAGTGTTTTGCCAGGGTTCCAAGTGGATCAACAGCATAGTAGCCCATGAAGCCAGGGCAGAAGCCAGCCTGGGAAGCCCACAAAGAACCTTCAGCAGCAGCAGCACGTGAGACTTCCAGCCCAATGGCAAGAGAAATGAAGGCTGCACAACAGCTAACTCTTCCTGCCCAGACAGAAATGCTCAAGGGCTCTTTCTAAGGGAGCTGTAAACCCACCTCACCTCTGGGAGGCCCTCAGAGAGCTGCAGGGGAGCCTTGGGAACACAGCAACTTATGGTATTAACACCGCCATGAGCTCCTACAGTGAGGAGGAGGAGATGCAGCTGAACAGAAGATGGCACAGCCAGAGCAGGAGTCCTTCTGCTGCCATCCTCATGCCCTTTGCAAGTAGCAGCCTCAAGTCTAACAAGAGCATGACCTCAGCCTTGCATATCAGCAAATCTAACAAAATGTTTCCTTCCAAGTAACACCAGAGACAAAAATTATCTTAAGCCATTACTACCTCATGAACCCCCTACAATGTCTGGTCTTGAGGTCCAGAGTAAATTCTTGTCCAGAAGGAGCTGAGGTGAGGGGATGGAACAGACTGTTTCACCTTCTCACTGACGTCAGTGGAGATGCACCAGATTAACCTGGCCCCAAACTCTGGCTAGCTTTTCTGTCGCTCTTAGACGGACACGGTATCAGATTCCTCCTAAGGCTCTGATCAAAGCTGTTTTCCCAGGACCAAGCCAGACCCTTTCCAAAGTTCACATTCTCTGTCTCCAACAGAGAAGGGAACGCAGCCGTACTGGCATCTGTTCATGTTTGTTCCTCTTTGGAAAAGGAGAAATGGCCCCACAGTCTGTTTTCAGCTCAAAGACAGGAAGAGAGCTCTTCCACATGGTTCACAACTCAGAAAGTCACCTACCCCTGGACTTCTACATAGTTATTGGGGAAGTCTCCTGCAAGACTCAGTCAAAACAACTTTTAAAAGTATACTGTATACTTCCTTTCAAGAAGTAAATATATTCAAAGTCACCTACAGTATTTACACAGCCTCTCTCAATCTGGCACTTGCTCCCCACAACCATTATTTCTGTTTGCAACATTTCAAAATTAAGTCTTCTGTAATACTTTTTATGCAGGGGGACAACACCAATACACAGAAATTATAAATAATTTTCCCAAGGTCACACAAGAAACCTGTGGCAGAGCAGAGGGTAATTTGGGTTCCCTGAACCCCAGGATAAGGTAGCTGTTCTCAGGCATCCCAGAGACAGCTAACAGGAACATTCATCATGCCATCTGACTCTTGGGTTAAATACCTCCCAAAAATCACGTTACCATGGTGAAGTGTAAGGGGGAAAAGTGGGAAAAAAGCCCACAATTAATAACTCCACAAACCTAGACCAGCCTTGATGTCTTGCCCACTGTCTGCCAAGTGGGCTAACCTGCCTCTCAAACACCAGTGTACAAAGTGCCAGAGAACAATCGAAAATCAAAGCAGTACTAATTTACTGATAAAACTCAACCAACAGGCGTATCAGACATAACCCTCGGCTGGGGAAGCAACCTTGTTCTGCTGGTGTATGTTCAGCTTTTTCAGCACAGGGGAGAAAAGAGCAGGAAGACAGCTCCTCCTTGCTGAGCACCAGGAGTTTATCCCAGTTCCAGAGCTGAGCTCCCCCAAACCAGACTAACATCCTAATAAGCAGCACAAGGTGGCACTCTGCAGCAAAAGGTTTTCCAAGCCAGGTGACATAACAGCAGGAATTTTGTTTGCATTCAGTGCTGCAGTCTGGGGCCAGTAAAGAAGTCCCCAGCTGGTTTCCCTCCTCAGTGTGCAGGCTGGGAGCAAGTGTGCTGGTGTGGGTTTTTCCCTGCACCACCTGAGACCCTACATGCCCACCCTAGCCCCACATGCTAGGGGAAAACTGTCCTCATGCAAGGGCCCTGCACAGCCAAGAGGAACTGGGTTCGCTGAACAAGCAGCTATTCAATATTTTGTTTTCTCTTCATTGTTCAATGTGTGGCCTCAAGCCAAGCCCTGCTCTGAATACAGAACTGGTGCTTTCCTTACAGGCTTTTCAACAGGCTCACCGAGAGCAGTGCCTGGGCATTTCACAAGCACATTTATTGTCATGCATCCTCACTTTCCAAACTGGAATCTAAGAAACAGAGAAATCAGAATTGCATCTTCATGTGCCTCTGAGCAATTCCATGAAGACCCCCAAGGACCTGGTTTTCTGGTCCACTTTACATATTCTAAGCACAAGCCCTGCTGATGCCCCCTCTGGCTGCACACCACCAGCACTTCCACAGTCCAGATCCCAGGTTTGTATCTTGGAAAAAAACAGTGTGAAGAATAGACAGTTTGGGGTCTCCCACAACAAGCTGGCCTGAAAGGGGCAGCTGACAGCAGCTAAGAGTGAAAAAAGTTCTTAAAAATGGTTCATTGTTCCACTTGTCTGACTTCTAACTTCTGCCACAAGTGAGCCAAAGTCCTACAGAAACCACTTCCTTCTCTTCCCAGCCCACAGTTAAGCACGTCAGAAGGGGCTGGTACACACAGATCAGAGACAAGGGCTGATGTATGTTCACTTGGTGAAGTACCTTAGACATTTCAGTAGAGAAACCCTAGTCCATCCTCCTAGGACATGCAGCAGATGACATCTTCCGTAACAATTTAGAACCTGGAAAATTCAGACACCTTCTCACATGCCAGGAAAAAGATTTTTGCCTTCACCAAGGCAAGATTCCTGTCTGTGATCCATGATGCAAGGGAGTTTGACCTTCTTATAAACGGATTCTTACCCTTTAATTTTAATACATTGACAAAACTGTGTATTTCATGATCTGCTGAAGAAAAATGTCACCATGGCACTTCCAGGCTCTCCCATGAACAAGGAAGAGCATGATGAAGAATAAGGACAGAAAAATACAAACACTTATCTACTTGGTCCCTGTCCTGCTGACATCCAGCAGGATATGTTGCTACATGGTCAGCAACTTGGCCCCTTCCAAGGCCACATCAGAACCAGTATCCCAGTTTCTGGTACCTGCATTGCAGTGGTTCACAGAGAAAGAAAAAAGACACAGGAGGCAATTTTCAAATCTACCTAGAAAACTTAGGAGCTTAAGTCTCATTTTCTTTCAAACAGTCACAAGCTCTAAAACAACTATGCTTCCAGAAAACAGGATTAGAAAAGTGTGTGCATTACCCCAACGTACAGATGGTGGGAGCCATATAATGTGCAGATGGTAGGACCCATGTAGGTCATCTGACGTGCCCAGATCGTGCAGCCTTTCGGCAGCAGACTCAGGAAATGATCCAAGGGCCCAGCATGCCAGGCCCTTGCCCTATACCTTTCATCTTCCCACACATAACGTTACCCTTTTGAGGAAGATGGTCATTTCCAGAAATAGCCTAGCAGTGTCCTCTGCAGTGCAGCAGTCTGTTTGCGGAACACGTACTTCTCTGCAAACATGCATCTTCTGCCCTCAAGAAACTGCCTTCAGATGCACTGGGGAAAATGAGGCTTTTTGAGTAAACACCACCTGACTGAACTGCACTTTGTTTGAAAAGAAACTGATGGCATTTGTATGGCTGTGGGCCAGGCCAGACTTCCTTCACTTCTATTTAGGTTTGTTAGCTATCTCTCATGTTACAAATATACTGCTGCAATTCTGTGCCTGGAGATGAAGGCAGGGGGAAATACACTTTAAAACAGGAAAATACATTAACAGTACTGTTAGCTACATGTTGTACTAGGGAAACTGAGGCACAAAGACCCCACAGGCTGTAAAAAAATCAGGAAGAGAACCCAGATGTCCTTATGCCTGGGACTGTATTCTGTCAACAAGGACACACTCATCCAGCATTTGGGAGATCCATGGAAAAGAAAGGCTGAGAAAAACAGAAGAGCTTTGATTTCTTCTGCTCTTGCAGTTCTGGCTCACAAGCAGCACCAGCTAATGTGAAGGCTGCAAGGTGGCTACCTCCCACAGCTCCCAGGTGGCCAGGCTGCTTGTGAAGCAGTTCATGAACTGCTGCACTTTGTAACCTCACTCTTAAAAGGGAAACCAGAACCAGTGCCATGTTACCTTACCATGCCTATATGCTGCCTTAGTGCTGCCCAGGCACCTGGGCAATGACCACTGGAGCAGCAGTTCCAACAGCAATCCCAGTGTCATCTGTCCTTTCCCACAGCTTCTCCCTTCTTGATGGTCTAACAGATGGTAGGAGATAAATGAGAAGCTTTCAGAAAATAATCGACTATTTTATGGAGAGGAACTTTGATCAAAACTGAGGCAAAAGAATTGCTCTCAGTCCACATGCCTATTTGTCACAGAGAAAGCAGCAAAGCATTAACAAGTAATTAAGATAATATTAGAAATCATCTAAGGCTACTTCAAACTGGATTCATAAAGCAACAGAACTGAAGTGAAATCACTTTCATATCAGAGAATGAAAGAACTGAAAGTACAGTAGGGAACACAGAAAAGAGAGATGGGAATATATCCAGCAAGATGGAAAAAGCAGGCCTGTTCTCTCTGAGCTGATCAACAAGGCAGTGTCTCACAGAGAAGAGATCCAGGCAAAGGCCAGCCAAGTGCACAGCCCCAGAGACCCACAGCCTCTGATCAAGAGAGCTCAAAATAAGTCAACAAAAACAAATCCTATCTTTGTTGGTTCAAAGAGGTAGGGAGAAAGAGACAACACTCTCAGGAGGAGAACAAATAGAAGCCAGTCTTTGAATTTGGGCAGAAGTTTGTCAGGAGGGATCAGGAGATGATAAACAGCAGGAACTCCAACAAGCAAGACAATTAACTCAGCAGCAGGACATTGACCAGTCTGTTTGGGTCAGAAATAGAAATGAATTTGAAAGCTCAGTCAGGAACAAGAAAGGAAAAAGTCAGTCTTACCTACAAACAGGGGAGCAGATGGAAACAACACTACAGGTGACAACCAATTCTGACTGCTGAGCACAGCACCAGGTCAGGTTAAACAAAAGCATGAAGGATAAATCCCTGCATGTGTGGATGAAGCCTTACACAGAGAAGACATAAGAAGGGTACAAATAGTGCTGAGATGGGTAAAAAACCAAAACAACTGACAAAGAAGGAATGCCACTTAAACCAGAGAATTGCCTGTACATTGAACAAAATGGAAAGAGAAAATAAGAGAATTGTGGGAACAGTTGACCAGATTTGGCCCAAACATCCTCCCCATCATCCTAGGACACCAAATTTCTCTAGGGGCTGGGTCTAATAAGCTTCACATTTCAAAAGACCCTGAGAACATAAGAACCAAAATGTGAAGCTCCCTGTCATCACACCAGCACTGTGATCAGTGATGCAAATCAGCACTCGGCAGCTGCAGCACAGCTCTAACTGGGCAGTGCTGCAACACAAACAGCATGAGCCCTGACTAACTCCCACTGCTGCAAAACAGCACACTCCTGTAGAGGATTCCCCCAAATCTGGGAGGACAAAGGGATCATGAGCCTTCAGCCACTCACAGTGTCACTTCACAGCAGAGGCGCTACAGCAGAGAATTATAGCTCAGCTGCAGGATAACATCAACAACTGGGCCTACTTCTAGTTTACATAAAGGGCTTCTTTGCACAATTGGATAGTTTAAAGAGAACACAAATTACATTCTACAACTACTGAAAGTACAAAGTATAAATTGAGCCTGGAATTGTGGGTTTCTGCATAGATTCCCTGATGCACCGATATCCCTATACACAGCTATATTGCTAATACACAAAGGAAAACAGGAACCACAGCTCTGCAGGATCTTCTTCCTTGGTGGCTTATAAAATAAACAGGGTGACAAAGAGGAACACAGTGGGTTCCCCCATGGAAATTGCTACATCAGCTCTTGCACTTTTGGAGGTCTCATTCCTCACAGGGAGTGGGGTTTATGCTTCTCATGCCATTTGCTCACCCCATTTTCTGTATTTTCCCTGGTAACCTGCCAGTTGTACTGCAAAGCCAAGCACTACTGAGAAGACACTGTATACAAAATCTCACCTACATGGGATACTTTTTTGTTTTCCAAATCGTGGCAGATCTCACACAATGTAGTGCTGGCAGGTTCAGAAACTCCAGCATCACTAGGACCTGCGTATCTACACTTGCAGATTGCACTGGGCCAAATTACATCAAATGGGCAGAGAGGATGAGCTGAGGCTGAACAGAGTTATGTGAGTACAGTCCTACTTGCTAGCCTTCTCTGAGCACCTGTACGCCAGTACAAACCTACAAAGACAGTGGGATTTGAATAAGGGGTGATCTGCCTCTTGTGCATGGACCACAAATCCAGTTTCCCAGCCCCATACTTACACTGTCATTATGCTTTCTCAAAAAGAAGTCATGCACATACCAGTCTCCCTCAACAACTCTAAGAGAAAAGCAATCCTTAACAGCTCAACTTTGTTCAGCTTCCCTTTCTTGAAAAATTAACCAGTATATTCAGGTATACCCTCTACTGGGATGCAAGATCCTGTCTCCAAGTACTTCCAGACAAAGGTTCAACAGCAAGCTGAAGATTCCAGACTCTAATCACATTGCTTGTACATTATCAAAATGAAGCATAACTCAAAACATGGCACAGCAGATCTCACACGTTCTCTGTTTTACACGTGTGGATTTGTACTCTATGAAGCAAAGACAGGTCCTGAGCCATGAATAGAGCTTCACTACAAGGCACTACAAGGCTTGAGGCAGAAAGCAGCCTTTATCCCCCCCATATTACACAAGGGCCAGATTCTAACCCACCCACACACAGCGAGTCAAAACTCAACTCCCACTAGCTGTGGAGTGAGGCGTGATCCAGTGCTAGAAGATTAAAAAAAACCCAAAAAACTCACAAGCAAATAAACAAACTATCATCCAGAAACAAGTATCAACTGATAGAGCCTAGGAAGAAAGAAAGCTGTGGACAAAAAGTCTCAGAGACCAGGTCTCTGGGACATGAAGACAGAGGTAGAGGCTTTATGCAGAAACACAGATCAAGATAGATCAAGAAAAAAATAGATCAAGAGCTGACACAGTGATTTGCTCTTTCAGGAATTCCTTATGCAAGACAGGCAAAATACTCAGTTACCCGCACACCCTCTCTCCCAATAAAATCATAATTGCAGCACTGTCCTAACTCCAGAGGCTCTAGGAAAGACTGAAAATTGCCATGTACTCAGTCAGCAGCACGATGTGGGGGGCTGAGGGTGGAAACCTCCTTTGACAGGAAAGATATAATATATTAAAACCGTGCAATGTTCACCAACCCCCTTACTCCTCCCCTGCACAATGAGGTACAGCTGCACTGCTGCTGTGGTAAATCAACCTTCTTGTGCACCAAGAAGGCTGACTTGCAGATTCACCTGCAGCCACATCCTTTGAGCTTCTGCGCCCGTGTTTGTGAAGCTGTGCCACATGAAGCCATCGCCTAAGGCACACGGAGTACCTAATGCACACCTACACACCCACTCCTCAGTCCTTGCTCTGGGACATGTGAGCAAACCAAGCTTAAAGCCAAGAATACCAGTCCCCATATCAACCCTCAAGAGAGTTTCAAAGGATACAAGAGCAAAGGCCTACAGAGAAGATTCAGCATAAAACCAAGTGATGGGATTTAGTAGTGGAAACAAGGTTTCTTATGGGTAGACAAGAGCGCAGTGACAGACAAAATGAGGAGCTGCACCAGTGGAACAGCCAGAAGGGCAAAGAAACCCTGACACCTAGATTTTCAAGATAACATGTCCAAAATGCCTTACCATACTCATCACACAGCTGCTGACTGCGAGCTCTGCAAGAAACCTGCTACCAGGCTGAAAGGCCCTTGGGAAGCAGCCCCAGACACAAGGGAGGAAAAATGGGAAGAGGAAAATGAAAGGAAAAAGAAACTGGACAGACATCAAACCTTTCCCCATGGAACTGAACAATAGATTTTTTGAGAGTCCTTAACAACATGGGCCTCCTGGGAGAGCTAAGGGCTCCCAGTGCTGCTGGGATGGAGGATGTTTGGTATTTCCCCAGGATTAGACCAAAGAGCAGGCTTTCTACATGCTTGAGAGCCTAAATAAAAACAAAACACAAACTGTAACCTAATATTGTAACTTAATTTCAGATTTCATTATAAATCTTAGCTTCATTAAATTGATGGAATTATTGGGGGGAAAAATAATTTAGCAACCCTGCTGTTTATTTTATTTCCTGCTGACATAACGATTTAAACTGATAAAAAGTCTACTCAATTATTTTCCAAAATGTATAAATATCAAGCCACGCTAATCCTAACTAACTATAATGAACCTTTCAAATAATTGGGTCTATTAGAACTGCCCACATAGGGTCCATGACAGCAGTTTCCAGTGACATTGAGTGAAAGTTAATGCACTCACAGAACTGCACTCCCAGCACAGACCACTTCTCTAGCAACTTTTAGAACGCAGGTTCTGCCCCAGAAACATCTTCTGAAGAAAGCAATATTAAATAAGTGATACTACATGCTCTAATAAGCCTCTGTTCATTTTTCAACCCATTCCAATAACCAGAAGATACTTTCGTCAAGAGGAAATTTAAGGAGGCAATATTCAATTTACATATAATACATGTTGGCTAACTTGGATTTTTAATTTGCTTGGGGTTTTGCTTTTATCTACGTGTTAAGTAGGATTTATTGAAAAAAAAGTTTCCCTTGTCTATTATTAACACCAGGTAACAATGACTGAGATTCTCCACTTATTTTCTGCAGGTGGATAATTTTCCATACTAAAATATCCTCGACTAAAGCAAAACTGTATTTTTAAACACATTTATGTTTTAAATCAAACTCACTAGGTCTTTCAAATACCTACACAAACCACTGCACATTCATGTAGATAATGATAGCAGAGGGAAGCCCTCTGCAGCAATCTCCATGCTGTTGGTTGCACAATGGAGACAAGCAAAGCAAAAGAGAACCTGAGCCACAACAGCCTTCTTTAAAATTGCGTCACGTGAATTAGAAATCATGAAGCAATGTTTTCCCTCTTATCTGCACACCCCTATTTGGGGTAGAAAAGAATTATTTTGCTGAGACTGTGAGACCACCACAGTTCTATAAGAATAAGATTTGCTCCACCATTTCCACCCAGAACTGGGCTGTCTGCTCCTCAGAACTTTCTGTGTGTTTGTGCAATGACAGCACAGAGCTTTTTGAGAGGAAACAGCTGTCACGTCTGGGCTGGAAATGGTGAAGTAAAATACCAACTAGGCTTCATAAATATCCAAAATCATGGATTACTTGGTTCAATGAAGACTATCAACAATGTACACATGCCAATTTGTAAAAGCACATAAATAATTAAAAAAAAAAAAAAAACAAAAAAAATATCATTACTTTCCCAAGGTTGCCTGAGAGACATTTTTACAGGAGACTGTTAAATTACAAGATCTGCATGAGATCTAAATGCATAATTCCTCTATACTAATGAAACATTTTGAGACAAAAGCAATCTAAGAAAATCTCTTGTCCACATATGAAATGTAAGTTGTTCCTCATCCAGGACTTGATATTTAATTCAAAGTCCATTCCATCTCCGCCAGACAGAACTTACTGAATTGCCCCTTTGATTTAACAGGAAGAGATGATACAGAGCCTTCCTTAAACCAGGCTGATGCTATACTCAGCATCACACAAAAGACACTGCAGTGAATTTGGAGGCACCCTAAACTTCACAGTTGTCACTTCCCGGCACTTCAGCCATCTGGAAGGCCTGCCATCTCCTACAGCAAGTGCAAGCTGCTACGACTTGTGCTAAAAGAAACTTCCATTTCCAACTGCACATGTAAGGTCTGAGCTCACCAAAAGAGCCACTCTGGTCCCTGCCCGGAGCAGACCTGACACTGGTCACCCCCTGAGGCTGAAACAACCATGGCAACACTCTGGGTAACAACACTCTCACTCAATTTGGCCTCAGTATTCCTTGTATAAAGAAGGTTTAAGTAAGACTAGAAAGTACCTTTTCCGCTTCTCTGTTGCCTTTCCCCCCATATGATCATATTCAGCCTGTCAGGCTCGAGGGCCCAGTGGGCTGGTGTCAGCACCAGAGCTGCCCCAGGAGAGCTGTGCCTGGGGCTCTGTGCTGGCAGGGCCTGCTGAGCACCCCGGCCCCAGGGACTGGGAGTGCTCTGCATCCCTCTGCAGCCTACAGGCTGCTGGATTCAGTGCTAAGGAGTTCCTGAGGGGGATGTGCTTCCAGCCCTCCTCTGGAGAAGGGCAGGTTGCCATGACAAAGGCCTTTGAGACAAAGAGGTGTGGGATGGAAAAATAGTATGTGGGAAATCTAGAGGGAAGAATACCGACCTCAGTTCAGCATTTTCCATCATTTTCCAACACAAAGTCACAGGACTGGAGGCTTTGCTTCATGATAAATAGGAGAGAGCTACAACTGCCCTCAAATTAGGAGAGGCTGGATGAAGTAGGGAAGCAAATACAAATATTCAGCATACAAAGAGCTCAAGATATGTTGATCCTGATGAAGAAAATTTCCCCACAGAAAGGTGTCCTAACATTGCTTCTAACAACCTTTATTATCAAATGCTGCTGAAGCAGAATCACTGCAAGCAAAGGCACCTTTCCCTTAGGCCTTTATAGGTCCTTCCCAATGGCCTTAAGAAAGCCTTAATCACCTGAGCCACCTGCCACCATTTTATGGATTGCACAGGCCTTGCTGCAGTAAAAGCAAGCTTGCAAATGCCTTTTCAAAGGCATATTTTATGTTTCTAAAATTCTCTATCCCAGAGGTCTCAACAAGGTCTGAACAAATCCACAGAAGGTAGCAAACAAAAATTAAAAGTACAGGAATGAGAAGGAAGAAGCAGATGCAATGACAGCACCAGGCAAAAGGCTTAATCCTGTTGTTTCTTCTAGATTTAAAAAAACAAGAAATATGGCATTGTATAAGTGTCAAAAACATGGAGTTCTACAATTACAAAGCTGGAAAATCCCACTGCCCTGAAAGGTAGACTGAAACACAGCTTTGTTTCTTCTGAACTGAATTTTTAACATGTCGTACATTACAGTCAGTCATTTCCCTCTCTCCCATTTGTTGTAGGGGATCCATTTCAAAACATTTCCTTGCTTCAAATCATGCCTGTCATTACAATCCCAAAGCACCTAGGCTGCACATGCACTATCCCTTAAAAGCAGTGATTTCTGGGATGGAAACACATCAGCTGTATATAATGGGAATAGCTATTGCCTACCTCCTCCCTAAACCTTATGAACAGATCTCCCTATTCCCCTTCCCTCTGCAGCATCTGAGACTTGGCATGGTGTCAGCTGGCAGTGCCACTTCAGATCCAGCTCCCCTGTGTCCCCTCTACTCCCAGTGCTATGGATCCAGAACGGATGCTGCACCTGTGTGCCCCAGCTCTGAATCCCTCCAGCTGTTCAGACCCTTCCCATTTTCCCAACTGAGCAAGTTTCTCTCCACTGCCTCCAACTTTCTTCTGCAGCTTCAACCCACCGCAGCCAGCCCTGCCCCTCTGTGCTGTCCTGCCCACACCATACCTGGTGGCAATACTGGCAATGCTGCCACTGCCGCTGTATTTCCGTGCCCGGCTCAGCCTCCGCGTGGGCTTTGGGTCTTGTAGTCCAGGGCTAGGAACTGAGGGGAAGGTCGAGGCATAGCCGTGTTCACACTCTGCAAGAGAGTCAACAGGCAAGGCATTGAAAACAAAGACAAACAAAAAACTCCAAAACGACAACCAAAAAAAAAAAAAAAGGCAGGCCTCAGCACTAACCCACTGGCCTAGCTGGGGAGGCCCTTAACCACAACAGCTCAGGGAAATGACTGAGGATATATTCACAGAGAAGTGGGCTGCGAGCTGGAGAAAAGGGAGGAAAGGAAGTATAAAGTCTCTACCAAACCTGGAGGAAGGATACCACCACTCAAACACTGAAAATATTAAAAAACCCCACAACAGTCCAGAGAGTGCCTCATCTCTCTCCTACTGCCTGACCTATGTGAACCAGACAAACCAAACTGTACTTCACTGAGCCACTGACATGTCTGCTGAGCCAGAGCCACCCACCACCACCCCTCCTGCCCAGTGGAAAACTTTCACACCAATTCCCCTTTTTCCTCCCAAAACCACATCCACATCAATCTCCCCCACTGTGCACAAACCTTCCACCTCATCCACCGCCTCCAGGAGGACTCATCAGCCCTACCCTCCATCCAACCCCTGGCTGCTGGGGATTTGCCAAGCCACCGCAAACGCTCTGATCCCTTCTCCGGGATCACTCTCGCCCCTCATTGGGGTCTGACCCCAGACCCGTTCCCCTCACGGAGGGCACCCATGCTCCCCCATTACCTCTCTCCCTTCGCTCCAGATACTCGGCCGCCTCCAGCAGCCGCTGGATGTTGATCATCTGGACCTGCTCCATGGCCGGGGGGCTCCGCAGCCCCGGGCCGCCCTCCGCCCCCACACTCCCGGCTTCCCCGCTGGACACGGGGGCGGCTGCGGTGAGATCGCCGTTCTCTGCCCAGTGCCTGGGCCTCGTCACACCGTCCCGGGGGCGGCTCTCCTGGCAGGGCGAGGGGCGGCAGGGGAGCACGCGAGGAAACGCCGGAGGCAGGAGCCTCTGGGATGCTCCTGCCGGGGAGCGGGGGGCGCTTACTGCTGCCCCAGCCCCGTGCCCAGCGCCCGGCCGAGCGCTGTCCCCGCGGCCAGCCCGGATCCACTCCGCGCCGGGCCCTGCCGGGATCCCAGCCCCGGCCCCTCGGCCCGGCAGCCCCGCGGCGGGACCGGCCCCTCCGGCCGCCGCCCCGCCCGCCGCTCGCAGCACTTTGTTTACCTCTGCCCGGCGCTCCGGGCGGGCGGGGCGGAGCGGAGCGCAGCGGAGCCGGCTGGGAAATGCAGTTCCCGGGAGCACCGAGCCACCTTCCTCCACCGCCGGAGCGTGCTGAGGGCAGCCACACACGCGCGACCCTCCCGGGGCAATGGCTGCGTGTCCCCACCCTGAGGGGATGGCTCCGCGCCCACACAGAGCCCGAGGGGCTGTGGTGGTCAGGTCACAGAATCACAGAGCGGGTCACGTTGGGAGGGACCGCGGTGGGTCAACCTCGCTGCTCAAGCACAGAGCACAGGGTGCAGGATTGCATCCACACGGCTCTGGAATAGCTCCAGTGAGGCACTCCACAACCTCTCCTCTCTGGCCGATCTGCGCCAGTGCTCAGGTACTCGCACAGTTCCTCATGTTCAGATGGGACTTCTGTGTCTCAGTTCTTGCCCGTTGCCACTTGTGCCATTGCCAGGCACCCCCGAAAAGAGCCTGGTCCAACCTCTGACACCTTTCTTCACGCAGACAGACACTGGGAAGATCCCCTCTCAATCATCTCTGATTGAGGCTGAACAGGCCCAGCACCCTCAGCCTTTCTTGAAAGAGACTCGATCAGCTTTGGAGCCCTCTACTGCACCTGCTCCAGGAGCTCTGTGTGTCTCTGGAACTGAGAAGCCCAGAACTGGACACAGCACTCCAGGTGAAGGCTCCATGCCCACCCACATGGAACTGACAGGGCTGTGGCAAGGACAAAGCAGAGAGGCTACAAAAGACAAAGCCACAGCGTGGAAACTTTCCAGGTCTCACCTTCGGAGATGTAACTAAAATAAAAGTGCCAGGAATTCCCAGCTGGAGTGACTGATACATTGTTTTTCATGGGAGGCTGAAGAGCAAGGCCCATTTTTCAATGTGCACAGATGATTTAAGAGCACAGACAAAAGATACCATAGACAGCAAACTCACTCTACTTGAAGTAGCACATTAACAAGGCACAACACTGGTCATCTCAACATTTTATGCTGTTGCACATTTTTCAGCAGGATCACTCTTTAAAATTTTAATAATGTATTTACATCTTCATTTTCATTTTTTTGGATCACTTTTATCACCCTGAATTTTACCAACTTCAGCATTAGCCAGAATGGAGCTTAAAAACCTGATAACATAGAACTGTATGATACCAGTCTCTAAGATATTTGACTTACTCAAAAAGGATGCACTCAGAGAAGATTCATAGTCATAGTAAATATCTGAATCTCCAACTGATTCTGACTTAGAAATCCTCCAAAGATTGTTTTGTAGTTCTGACTTGGGTTATTTTCTGAACCTTTAGGCCATGACTGGTTACATTTGCAATCATTCCTCCATCACAATGGGAGACAGAAAAGCGCCTTGAAAAAAATCCCAAAAAAGCAGAGATTCTCAATCAATGGCTTATGCCTAGTAACAAGGGCTTTAGGCAGAGCACAAAGCATCAGGAGACCCGTGATGGAGTTGCAAGAGTTGGCAGCACTCAGCTAGAGAGGGCCTGAAAAAAGTGGATTCAGGGTAACTAACTTTTCTCTACACACGATTTGCTGATTCACCATTCCTGAGGTTTCCTCAGAAAACTGCAGGCTTGCAGCTGATGGAGGTAAAAATAATACCACTATTTGGTTCTTACACAGACCTGCTCATCTCTGAATCTCTAGTGGTTGATTTTTTTGCTTCTCTTCATGTGGGATAGCTGAAAAATAAAGGAAGCTGGGACACCTCCAGGGACATCTCTTCCTCATTCTGGAAAGCCAGTCCAGCCCTTGTTTGGACAGGACAGTCTCCACTCATACACCTACACCCAGCCAGACCACAGCACGTGTAAACACTGGCTTTTGTCTGTGGGACAACTCAGGAACAAAGTATTCTCTCTCCTCACCTCATACTCCTACGCTGGAAACTGCCCATAGAGGAGACTGCTTAAAGCACATGGAAAATTCCAAATTTGAGCAGTCTCAAGGACTCATAAGATCTTGGATTAGGGAAAAGGACACAGGTGCACAGACTTCTCCACAACAGTGAGGTTAACACAAGAGCATTTCTGGGCTTCCTTTAACCTACTTCCAAAACCAGAGAGCCATTTGCCTCTCAGGATTAGCAATACTACGCATTAAAAAAACCAAACCCCGCAACTCCAACCTCCTCAAATCATGATAAAGCCCCAAAATCACTGCAAAAGTTCCCTTGTGAGCATCCACTGCCACTTGCTTTTCTGATGGCACACTGGGAGACATGTGGTGCCACTCTAGGGATCAAATAGGGAAAGCCATAGCAGTAAATGAAGGGGTAGGTTAGGGGCATATCAGAGTGTCAGCCTTGTAAAGGTAAAGTTCAAGATACAAAACAAGAGAGGATGAAGGAGGGTGACCCTAATACACATGGTGAATTAAATCAGCCCTGGAATGAAGTAACAGCAGGATCAGTTTTGTGTGAAATGATGTAGGATAAGCTCTTGCATTTACACTTCAGCTCAGCTTCCAAGTCTTTGTTTCTGAAGTAAACAATGTACAATTAGAAAAAAAAAAATCTGTGTGAAACAAAGACAAATTTGGGAATAAACTGTGGGACATTTTCCCAAAGAAGGAGCCCTAGAGAAGAGGCAAATGAACTGTGGAGCCACAGCAGATCTGTAAAATCTTGCAGTTGCCATCCCAAGTGCTGGTGTGGGCAGGTCAGCCTGCAAAATGCCAGAGTGTGACAGAAACAAAAGTGGGTGGAAAGTAAATAGCACGAAGATGTCCAATGCCATTCAACTGCTAACCAAAAAACCCCCAAAGTCAGATTTTAAATGTGGTTGAGCAATCCACAGGCAACACTGGGGAGGGGCTAAGGGAAGAGTATTTTAGGGGAGAATGAGATCATTTAATTTAGTGGCTCCGAATGATCTGTAAGTACAGTTTTCTGATTATAAGTGCTTGCTGCTTGGCATCCCTTCTGGCAGCTGTGATTCACTTTCATTGTGTGTTCGGCTGCTTCGCCCTTTAGAAAGGGGCTTTTTACATTTTATTAAATGGCACTTCGGCAACCCTCCATTTCCAGCCTTAATAATGGATTTGTTAATCTCCCTGATAGCCTTTCCCTCCTCCTTAGCAATAATTTAAATATCCAAGAAGAAATCTGCAGTGCAGAAATCAATTAATATTTACATCTGAAATGCTGCTGTACAATTTTCATCAAGTACAACAGATGTGATCTGTTTTTTATCAACATCACCATCACTTGCATTAAACTAGCAACTTCCATCAGGGAAATTTTCTAAGAGCTTTCCGAAAGTAATGTTTTAAGCTTCTCAAACCCAAAATTACTTTAGCTGTTTTCTTTCCACTCAGCAAGAAGGGAAACTGAGGTGTAAGCAGCATAATTGCTCACATGAAGACACACCCTAAGTCAGAGGTGGAACAGGAACACGTCTCACAAATCAAGATGCCCAGCCCTCTGCTTTGAACACAAACCTTAGAAATAACACAATGCTTTGCAACGTGGAAGTTATTTCCAATAAGGGCAATCCCTTTGGCTAAGCTGTCTTGTTTTTCATTCTGTGTTTGGCTTTTGCTAAAATCCTCCTGTCCCCAGCCATTTGCATTTTCTGGAAGGAACATCAAGATGGCAATAGTCATAAGCGCTTCCTTTGCTCATCTTCACACCAACCCTCCAAACTCTTAACATTGTTTTCAAATCCTTGAAATCTAACACTCGTGCAATCAAAGCATGAACTGAGATCCCCAGTAGGAACCATTTTCTGACACTCTCAAAACAGCAAGGATTCATGATTCCCCAGCTTTCTGGGAACAGCAGATCTGTATCACTCCTGTTTCTCTAGTGAGGGAACAACATCTGAACAACATGTCAGCACACACTGTAACAAACAGGTCTCTATTCTTGTAGTCATGACTGTAATAGCTCAGTATTGCAAGACTTGCAGCAGCAGGCTGGAGAACAACCAATTCCCACCTGCTCAACTCCCTTCCAAGGCTTGCAATACCTTCAGTAAGGTACCTACAAGTGCCTGTAGGACGTGGCCTCATTTCTCACCCGGGAGCTTCATTCTTTCGCAAGGCATCAGATAATCCATTTCAGCACTCCCACTGGTATTTGGAACCCATCCACCACTGAGGACAGACGTTTCTCAGAACCAAACCTCTGGATATCCAAGAGTTTGAATAGGAATAAAGTGCACACTCTGATTCAAAGACTAAGCTCTGCCAAACCATAAGGTAAAAACCACAGATCTATTGGCTCTTTGGGTCCCTTGCTCCTTCTCTCCAGGAGATGTGCTCTGTTTTCAGACCTGTGCTGTGCCCAAATTTATACTGAGTCAGTGACTTACTCTGTGACTTTGTTTAAGTCACCTGACTGATCCAGCTGCAAAATGAAGAGGAATTCCCTTAAGAAAAAATATAGTCCTTCAGCTAAATAACAAGAAGATGGAGTTCTTCAGCCAACAGCACAGAAGGTGCTTCTCTGCTGGCTCTCAGGACACTCTGCTGACAAGGGATGTGATTAGTTCTCAGTGGTGCTTCTGGCACAGTTCCATGGTTTTACCTCTGCCCTATCATTTCTCCTGCTGTGGCTTCCTTCTGAATTCTATGCTGAGGTCCAAACAGCATGAGTCAAAATCCGCCAACCTGGAAGTGGCTAACGCATGAATCACTGTGGCCAGGTCATGAACCAGGAGGAATGAAAGGCGTTTACTGTGAGTTGGATGAAAAATATATAAATAAAGAGGTGCCACACTGCTCTACAGATCACATCACCATAAGACCCAAGACCATCTACACTGACCTTGAGCCACGTGTTCAGCTCTCATGGATACAATGGGAGCTCTGCACACAGACCAAAGGCAGTCTCAGCTTCTTCTGCCCTCTGCTAATTTCAGGTTTCTGGCATTTCTTTGGTCTGTTAGAAAAAGATCCTAAGGAGCATATAACCAATGGAAGGAACCACATGATGAAGATACTGTTAACTCATCCCCAAGGCTCAGTTGTCCTCTCCTTCAGAGAGAATTATTCAGGAGCAAAGGACAAATCTACAATCACCCATTTGTTATTCCTGGTCAGAAGATCAATAAACATAGCCAGCATTTGAATAAGATCTAGCTGTCTCCTGCGAGGGGCCAAGGTCCCCTGTCCCATGCATATACACCTCTATTAGACTTGTGAACTTGTCACCCCTGTTACAGAGACTTGATTGCCTTCATGCTTTTGGAAGAGGATATGGCAACACAGGTCTGTATCTGTAGTGAGATCAGAATGTATTACACACCATGCCTATTACAGATAAGTCATCGTATCCGAAGGATTCATCACATGTTTGTGCAACTCCTACTGACAAAAACATGAGTACACACACACAAAGGGGGTGCCTGACACATACTAAACCTCAGCTGAGTTTACTCCTTTAAAAACATCTTCCAAATTCCAGCATTTCAGTTGCTACAGATTTTCAGCCATGTTTATTCATGAAGTGGCATTTGCAGAGGTTACAGATATATCAACAAAGCTGCCCTCAGCACAACTTTCATTTCTGAAAACAGCCACTGTAACTTTCTTCATGTGACGTTTCTATTCCTAGGATACCAAGCTTAAATTTCTGGAAACAGGTCATTTGGAAACCTGTACATGTCAGTTAGCAAGGTGTGTTGGGATTGGGTTTTGTGGTCTCACCATAAGAACTGCAGCAAGAAGGCGGGCAGCACTGTTATTCACTCCCAGAGTCTCGACTGGAAAAATAACTCAGTTATATTTCAGTAGCTAAAATACTCCAGGTTACCCCAGGAGTCTGATAAGAGGATTTTAACCTTCCTTGTCACTGTGCGGTAACACAGGTAATTTTTACTCTAATATTTTAAAATGTAGGGGAATGCTATAAGGACGGTGCTGGGAGGCCACTCCTGAACAGTCTCCCCCTGCCATAGCCCGGCCAGTACATCCTACCCTGCTCCACGGCTCTCTGCCTTGTGGTTCTGTTTCCACAGAGCCAACCCATGGCCCCTCTGCTATTACTCATGACTACAACGATAGGATGTGGGACCTATAAATGCAAATCATAATCATCTCCATATTTCTGCCTGAGCTTCAGGCAGGTAGGAAACTCCTGCCTTATCTGAAAGTCCTGCCCTAGACACAGAAGGCTCCGCTGTCTGCCTTACACTGCTGACCTGCAGACAAGGGTGTGTTGTGGAGGTTGAAAACATCCTTGTAGTTTCTCCTCTATCACCAGAAGGTGTGAGATGCACATCTGGGATAGCCAAGCATTTGGAAACACAAGAGAAGAGGTTGTGTCCACCTCTCAGGGGGCCCTCTACCAAACAGCAGCTGCTCCTGCTGAGGAAGGTGAATAATGTGGCACAGCCACCAAAAGCTTGGAATAATGAATGAGGACATTGAGTGTGGTTTATCAGAAATTGTAAAACTATGAGGAAAAATCACTTGAGCTCTCAGAGCCTTAATAGCCCTTCCTTAAATTCCTTCCTTTGGCTACTGAAGCCCTTCAGCTTCCATACCACTGTGATGCTATTCTCAACCAGCATCTTGGTGCTTTACCCAGCTCTGTCCCTGTCATCCATCCTGGCCAGGAAGACACAAACATCTACCTGTCACCTCTGTTTTTTTAAGACTCTGTTTCCTTGGGGCAGGGCACTGTCACTCCCCTGCTTGTACAGCACCTGGCTGTACAACAGGGCTGTGACTCAGCCACCTTCCTGATGGGAGTAACACCAAAATAGCTCATTACAGCCCTGCGCAACACCGTGGTCAAATGACCTGGGCATCCCGCAGGAAGCAGGCAAGCACCAAGTCTGACTGCAACCGAGCCTGGCAGTCTCCATCACCAAACTTTTTTGAGCTGGGCTCCCCTATTATTGCTAATTGTGAGTTCAGAGACTGTAATGAGGAGTGACCAGCCATTAGCAACATCTCTGCCAGGCTGCCAGCACTGAGGAATGACCCCTGCCCTGGCAGATGAAAGGGCACAGTATTCTCTTGGTGCAATAACCTGAGCTCTGCATGCAAATCCCTTCCCAGAAACGAGATGTATATGCATTAGGATATAACCCTCCCGCTTCTGCAGCTGTTCCTTAGTTTAGATAGGGCCAGTAATGCTCAGAGATTGTTTTCCAATCCCAGCAGCATTTTTCTTTGTTTGGGAGCAACACGTAAAAGCTGCCTGGTTTATGATGGTCACGTTCTGAACAGCACGTTCACCAGCTGAACCTTTGGTTAAATGGGACTTTTCACCCTAAAATGTCCTGATTGCACATTAAAATATTGAAAGGTTTTGCAGAATTGCCTAATAAAAGTGATGATTTTCAACATTATGACCTCAACAATTACTAGTGAAAGCTTCAGTGAAAACAAGTGCTCTGGAATGGAGTTGTTTAGATGCAAACACCTCTTTTAAAAATCTAGCAATAAAAAATCCTGTATCCTGCTGTCCTACTCATTTTCCAGTTCCAAACAAGGAACCATATAAATGATGCATTTTTAAATGGAGCATATAAAAGATCAGATTCTACCATCTCAATAGCAAGAAAAATTCTATCTCCCCCCACCCCAAAAATACCCCATGATTTTGACAGTTCCTTTTCACAGCATGAGTGCTTCTTGAGAAAAAAATAAACCTAAAACAGCGGTCTCACACTCAATTTCCAAACCAGGGGTGCTGCTGTTTTCATATGCAAACCCAGTTCTTGCTGATATCTCCTGTCATTTTCCTGCTTGCAGCTGCTGCTCGCGGTGCAGCTCAGCTCCTCAGACGCTTGGCTTTGCAGATTCATTACGAAACGACAATTAGCACAAGAGAAAAAAAAATCCCACTCCAATATTAACTCAACTTTCAAAAACAGAAAAGCAGCCTGGATTTGCTCTGGGCAAGCAAAGAGCAAGGGCTTTTGGCTGCAGCTTTAGCGGCAGAGCCGCTCCTCCGCAGTGGGATCCCTTTCCCTGGAAGGCTGCGAGCACGCAGCTTTTCCCGCAGAACAAGGGCACCCTATATCGTCACCTGCACCTATAGCTGCCATAGGGGATGAGCGGCGAGGAGAGGGTGATGGTGCGATGGAGACGCGTGGCGAGGAACTCGCTGATCCCTTTGTAAAGTTAAACGGAAAACAAAACGCGGCACATGCTCCGCGGAGGAAAAAAGGGCGAAAAAAACACCAAGCACGAAACGAGGAGGGCAGAAAAATTCAGAAAAAAATAAAAGTAGAACATTAAAAAAAATAAAAATAAAGGCTAAAACAAAGAGTAACAGAGAAACCCGAAAAAAACAAGGGCAAAGCGGGGGTGTCGGAGCGGAGCCCGGGGCTCCCGGCGAGGTTGGCGAGTGACACCCCCGGGCTCGCAGGAGCCCCCGGGCCGAGCCCCCCCGGGCGAGCCCCCCCCGGCCCGCTC
>VRYO01001366.1:849838-1015840 GCA_009812075.1 Sialia sialis
CCGTCCCTGATCAGGGAGCCAGCGTGACAGGCGGGCTGGAGAGCCCGTGCTGCTCCCAGCCCTGGGGGCGATGGGGCCAGCGCTGCAGGCACAGCCCCGAACTCCACAGGGACCCCTCGGCGTGAAGAACCAGCGGTTTGATGTCAAATGACTCCTCCTCTATAGGCAGTGCCCCTCAGAAAACTCTCTCTGGGTTCAGACTCTACAAGCAATTCATAAATTATTTTTTTCCAAAGTAAATCGAAGGCGAAGAGCAGGCAAGGGATGCACCAGCCTCCCTCACCCCCTCCATATCCGTCCCTGCAGACCTGCGGTCAGGACAGGCACACTGCAGCTTGTTTTCCCCTTGCTTCGCAGTCAGGGAGGTGAGAAAGGGCAGCTGCGCCCAGAGGAGAGCGCAGGACCTGACCCAGACTGAGAAGGGCAAGGATTTGCACTTCCAGGAGTCATTTGCAATCTCGGTCCATGAATTTTGAGGGGGTAGGCGGAGTGGACTCTAGCAGCACCAGGCTGGCAGCAAGTGACCTCCAACACCCTCCTGGCTCCCCTTCCATCGCGACAGCAGCACCTGAAACACGGTGCTGCGCTTGCAGCACAAAACCCCGCTCCTGCCCGGCCGGTCGGGTTGGTCTGGTTCCACGGAGGAGCCCTGTGGGAGCGGCTAGGGAGAAGCATCGTCCCGGAGATGTGCTGGGGCGTGGGGACCTGCTCACACCGGGCTGCCGTGGGGCTCCCCGGCCTCCCAGGGACCGGAGCTGGCTGGAGAGCAGGGAAGAGAGGTCGTGGTGGCGTTCAGAGTATTAGTAAGTGTTAATTGGTACCTGGAGCATCACGGGGACCTGAATCACCTAAGAGGGGACGGTGCCCCAGACCGCAGAGCACGCAATGAAATCCCGCTGCTCCCAAGGGCTGGGGGCCAGCGGGCTATTTTCGGGAAGCGTGGCTGCAAGATTTCATGGGTCACATGCCCTTCCCACTGCACATGCCGGGGCTGGGCCAGCTCCCCATGCAGCGCGGCTCAGCACAGCCTCTCCCGTGGCCATATGGCACCTCCTCCGTGCCGCCAGCACCACATGGCTGCTGCCACATCAACAGTGCCACGACTTGTCCCGTCACTGCATTTGGCAGCCCAGAACGGGCTCATGTAGGGGAGAGCGCACCAAGCATCATCTGGATTTAGTTGTGGCCTGAAAAACAGTGGAGAAGGAGGCAGAGCTGGGAGCTGAGCGGGATTGAACACCACTGCCAGGCTCAGGTGTGCTCAGCACCCACTGGCCATCCCCAAAAGCAGGATTTCAGCTGGGATTCAGCAAGGCTGACCAGACAGAGGTGGAGGTGGGAGCTAGGCTAAACCATGGGATACATCCAGGCAAGTGAAGGATTCAGAATGTACTTGTCTTTTACTAACTCCACTGACTAGCTGAGATAAGACACGATTCCTGCTTCACAAGCGTGCCTGGGTGAACAATGCCATTAAAACATCAGCCAGAAAGTCTCTGGCTTTCTAATTGTGCATGGATTGAGCTGGAGGTGTGACTGTTCTGATCAACCCCAGCTGCAGCTACTGGAGAGCTGGCCACAAGCAGCAGTCCAGCTCAGCTGGACACTGGGGGCACCTCTCTGCTGTCTCACCATCGGGCAGAAGGCTTTCCATGAGCTCACCTAAAAGTAGAGAAGGTTATTGCTGAAAGCACACCCCAGGCAGCCAGCATCGATTGCTTAAAGATCAGATGGTTTAAACATCTCAGCCCCTCTCCCAGAAGATGAAGATGTGTATGGCCCTCCAGAATCCATACTGTAGATCTTGTGCCTAATGTCAGCATCCTCTGTTACCTACTGCATTCACCCTCGTGCACTCCTCCAGCAATTTTTGGAATGCTTTGTATGAATTGGTGCTGATTCAGCCATCAATAGCAGGTACCACTTTTCCCAGTGTGACATCCCATGTTTGAAGCCAGAATAATCATAATTTTGACCCTTTCCCTTCTAGGTAAGATCCAGGATAATTTCTCTTTAAAGGCACTTCCACAGAGAAAAATATTCCTGAGGGAATGGTCAGGCATTTCAAGGGATTTGGCTCAAAAGGAATGAAGGCTTTATGGCATATGGGCTGTGGGGTACAAATAAAAAAAGAGTGAGCAGTGGAAAGCACACAGAATCATAGAGGCAACACAGAAGGAGTGATAAGGGAAGAAGTTTTGCAGTATTGCCATCTGCACATCCAGCAGCCATGGTCCAGCACCCTCATCCACAGCAGCCTTCCAAATACAGCCAGTTAAGGGCATGCTCTCTTTATTTCCCCTCTTGTACTTTATTCAACCTTTGAGCTCATCCTGGAGTCTCACTGTCAGTTTTTTCCCTCCAAAGCAATGGGGAAGCTGCTGGACAAAGGTGGAGGATCTGAGTGCAGCCCCATGGGTCCATGGAAATGGGAGCTGGGGTGAGATGGGGTGAGCCACTGGCACAGCTGCTCACACTGTCAGCATGGCCCCTGCTCCCAGGCACGTGGCCAAGGCAGTGCTCACAACGTGGGAGATCCCTGGACTTTTTATCAGCAGCCTGTGGCTGCAGGCTGCCCTCAGCACAGGGTGGCACAGCCAGGGCAGCGTGGCCCAGGGGTGCAGAGGTTGGGTGCCCACAGTGATGTTGTCAAATTCACACCTGTAGAAGTGGGGGAAATATCCACCCCATCATTTGGGGTTGGGTTAGATAAGAGGTGAGATTGCTGGAGTAGCTTTATTTTGCGTTGTTACATTACATAGCAAGGTGTGGGTTTAGGTGCAAAGCTGCCAGGTGGTTGAGGTGCCATGAGAAACCTCTGGGGTAGAGAGTGAGCATCCCTTCCCCTCTGCTATGGGAATCATTTCATGTGTGTGGGGAGTGCCCATGTTGGGCTGAACAGAGGAAAACAGAGCTACTGCTCTGAGCACAAATGCTAAGTCCCCTTCAGTGGGTGTATTTTGGTCTTGTTCTGGTGGTATCACACACAGCAGCTGTTTCCCCACATTGCAGGTGTTATCCATTCAGCTTGTTCCAGTGGCAGCACCACTGTAAATCACCCCCTGGCAGGGTTCAGAGAGGGTTTTAAAGGGTGGGGGCCAAGATAACCCTGGATTTTGGTCTGCAAAAGCTCCTGGGAGCACCTGCTCTCTCTCCTTTCAGGCTAATCCCAATGTAATCCTTTCATAAATTTTCACCTGCCTTTAAAATTCTGCTGCAGTCCTTTTTTAAGGACTAACTCATTTTCCAGGTGATAGTTGTGCTGCCTGTCTGCCATGGGTGGGCATTTCTTGCTGCACAAGGATTATTTAAAGACATTGAAAAATTGTTTGGAGGTTTGTTTATTTTTTAATGGACACAGTTGTGGAGGTGGTGATGGGCAAGAGCTGATCTGGAGCAGCTGTACTCTGGAGGGGAAGAAGATCTCTTATGGAACCTGGTTGACTTCTAAAAGCTTGATTTTGCTGTTGGACCCAGGAAGATTTTAGTGTAACTGGCATCACTCCTTGTGGTCAGCCAAGTGCCCCAGCCCAATGGCGAGTGCAGGTACTGCCCCTGTCCTTGCCCGAGCATGGTTTAATTGGGGTGCAGAAACCTGCTTGCACAGAGACATACGCAGAGGCCAGTGAAATCTCATATCCCTTCTTTCACTAGTCAATAATTAATACATGCAGCTCTCCCCTGGAGCACTGGCTCCAGGCTGTCCTGCCAGGCCCCCGGCTGCCACCTGCCATTGCTGCCTCTTGTCTCTTGTCCCGAGGCGTGACATGGGACTGTGATTTACAGCAGGGCCACACATCCTTCTGTGGGGCTGGTAGATGTTTGCAGCCAAGGGCTCCATGTCCTTAGGGATGCTGTCAGAGCCTGACACTCACTTGGCGAGACCCAGAGTGGGTGGATGCATCCAGCCCTCTTATGAAGCCATCATTACGATGGCCTTTCACTTCCCCAATTGCTCTCTAAACTGAACAAGAGATCAGGATAACTCAGAGGTGCCCCAGGACAAAGGCCCTTGTCAGGGTTTCGAGTGCCTGCTCCAGCAGCTGTCGTGCATAAAGTTGGGTCCTCAGGCTCCTGAGCAATCCCCGTCCTTTGCTGGGGCTCAGGAAGCTCTGTGTTTTTGCCACGTGTATCTCCAGCTGCCCACGCTGCCACATCGCCTCTGCTATCTGTCCTTGATGCTCTCCATTGGTGTGTGCTAGAAATAACCAAGCTACAAATAGTGATGATGGTCCTGCCTTGCCCAGCCATACTGCATCTCTCAGATGCATTTATGATGCTGTTATTCACAGTTTCATCCTGCTAGTACCTCTAAAGCTTCTACTTAATTTCCTTTGAAATCCCTCCTTACAATCCTGTAAGGATTGACCCTTCTTGAAATCCTGTGTGGTGCCCCCTGATCTCCTGATCTCAGCATTCATCTTATCTCCTGATCTCAGCACTCATCTTTGATCTCTGCTTCTACAAGAAGCTTTTTTTTTTACTTCCAGCCTTCTAATTGCCCTCCCACTCTCCATCTTTGTAATAGTAGGTTTTCTGTCTCAGAGGAGATGGCACAAGCTCTTCTTGGCTCCTACTTGTTCTCTGCCGTTCACACTTGGCCTTTCTCAGTAGTTGCCACGCAGTTCTGATATAAAAATAATAAAGAAATTTTCTTGCCCACCCTTAAGGGAAAGCACACATATGGTCTGAAATTGTCTTGTGCCAGCAGAAAAAAGGCACATCTCTTGGTGGGTGGATTAAATGCTGAATATTCCTGGTGGGTCTGGGTGGCTCTGTAAGGAGTGGATGGGACCTGCTAAGGCAGGTGGGAGGATGGATGTGCCAAAAGGTCCAAGAGTTCTCCCCTGGTGCAAAGAGCCAAGTGGAGGATCTAGTTCTCCATCTGTTCAAACGAAAGCTTTACATCACTCCTAGGAATACACCAATTGATCCTTGAGTCTGGGCTGGACTGGCAGATCAAGAGAATGTCATTTGACATTGCTCCAGCCAGGAGGATCTTGTAATATTCTCAGTGTGCAATTTTGCATGCTTCAGCTTTGAGTTTTTATGTTAGAGTCAGTAATGTGACATCCAAGACATATCATCCAACACATTTCTGGGATTTGTGCTCTCTGGGCTAGGGCTGAGGAGCCATTAGGACAAAGCTAGCAGGATCCACTGTGAAAGGAGCAGAGAAAGAGGATCCCACACCTCCCAACAGAGTTCGATCCTCTTCTCACTTTTGAATGCCTTGTGTCCCTCCACTCAGCTGGCCTTTTAACTGATGTCACAGCACACAACATCCTGGTCCCCCTGTGTCTTGATGCATTAGCTCAGGCTGGCCTTCCTGAGGTGGTGACTGCTATGAAACCAGGCATCTCTGGGGTTGTGCACAAACTGCGCCTGCTTTTTTCCCTTTCACCCCCTCAGGCCTTGTGTCTTGGCAAACTGGCTGAAGATAAAGCCTAGAGGAAAAAAAAGGCAGAGGCTTTACAAGGTGAAGTGTCCTGGGAAGTTTGCAGCCATCCCCTCCTAGATGGAGCATGCAGAAATGATACCCAGGGTTTTGGAGGGGCAGGGGCTCAGTTTTGGCCACCCCAGACTGTCTTTTCAGCAATACCTTCTTTCTGCTTGGTCAAAGCTTTTGCAGCTTGGACTAATCAGACAGTTTCCACAAAGAGGAGAACCTCAAATTCGCACAACAAAATTAGTTTCCTTGGATTTCATGGCTAACTTGGGCTTTGTGGTACCTGGGTCTGGTGTTAAGGTGGGCAAATCCATCAGAGCACAGCTGACACATGACTCCAGCAACAGCAGCCACTAAAAAATAGTGAAAAATTACATTATTCCCTTAAAAGGAAGGGAAGAATGCTGGTTATTCCAAATAAAAGGCTGGATAAAGGTTTAGCTTTGAAAATGTGTTTAACTTTAGAAAAAATGTCATGGGCTAAAGAGGTCATGCTCAGACCTGGAGTTACTGCTCACCTGCAGGCAGAAGAAAGGGTCAGTGCCAGGGAAAGACTGCAGGAACCTGATAGACAAAGGCTGCTGGGGTGGGTTTGGAGGCTGAGGGGCACAGGGATGCTGCTCTTGGCCCCAGTGCCTCACCACAGTGGGCAGGGGAAAGCAGCCCCTGGCTGTGGAGCCACACTGATGGGCACCAGCTGGGCAAGGGAGCATCTGGCTTGGAGGGGACAGTGCTTCCCAGGAGGAGCTCTGCTTTGGGAGGAACCTTGGGAGCATACAGTGCCACCAGCCAGCAGCTCTGCTGGTTCAGTGTGGGAGCAATGCATCGAGAGACAGCTCGTGACTCTTGCAGTGTAATTGCTGTTTCCCGATGACTTCCTTCACTTCTTGCAAACATCTCCCTCCAGCACACATCACTGTGCCTCTGCAGGCCACTGGCAGGCAGCTTTTGACCCCAGAAGTTGATGGAGAAGCGTTTTCTGGTGCATCCCAAGAACAGAAAAAGAACATCAGTGTTTGAACACAGTTTTTCTCATTCTGTTTCAGACAGTTTTCTCAACTGCTTGACATCCTAATATTTGAATACAAATAGACCAGCCCTGCTGTTGCTCCAACCACCTGGTGCCATAAGGGGAGGGCAAAACCAGAGGGGGTAGGCTGGGTCATTTAGTCCAACTATTCTGAGCAGCCACGTCATATAATCCCCTTCACAAATTTCCCAGTCTCCCAGCAGCCCCCACCAGTTAATACCCATTTGTTCATGTGCCAACATTATCTGCAGTTTAAAACCTATTTTCTCACACCAGTATTTCCCTGTGGCTTCCTTCTCATCTTCCTCTGCCCCCTCTCATTGTAACTACGGAGAAGGATTGTGCATACTCCCAGGCTGATCCTGCCTGGCATCCTCCTTCTTCACCCTGGCCGTGGTTGATCATTGCAGCAGCACCAGGGGAAGTCTCAGCATCCCAGCCCCTGGTTTGTGCCCACAGCAATCCCACATGGATGGCTCCCAATGGACTGAAATCCCCATATCTTATGGCAATCACATCACAGCAAAACTCACTGCTGCTGGGCCTGACCCTTCTTTTGTGCAGGTCCCAGCTCTGCTGAGTGGGGGTGACACCCCCAGCCCTTCTGCTCCCCTCAGCCAGTGCATGACTCACTTTGCAATTCATTTACTAAACTTCACCTGCTCTGATTCCACTGATGACAGCTCTCACAGTGCTGTCAGATACCTGTCTGAAGAGGTTTGATCTGCACTGCCTGGCCTAGAAAAATATCTGGTTGTAAAGACAATAATCAGTGTGACCCGTTCATTGCACTTCTAACCTAGTGCCCTTCCCTGTGACTGTTGCTTCCCCCAGGACCCAGATTCTGTAGGATCCCCCAAAGAGCAAACAGCTTGCAGAGTAAAACCACAAAAAATGCCCCAAACCAACGTGCAGGGCAGGAAAGAGTGACTGTGGGCTCCTGATAGGGCCAACCTGGCAGAATGCCTTTGCTTAAATCAGCAATCAGCTGATTGTGGGCAATGGCTTTGGCAGGAACATGATTGTTCTGTGTTACTGATGTGCTGCCCTGCCATGGGTATTCCCCTTCCCGGGATCCCCCTGTGCACCCTTTGTTTAGGGCTCACAAAACCCTCTATAAACCTGGGGCTGTTGGCTCTCCGACAGCTGGTGACAGTGAGCAGCACAAATTATCTGCCCTACATTTCACATGGCTGAACTTGGTGGCAGATGACTTGGTCCACACAGCCCGCTTAAATCCTTGACTCTGACAAAACTCCAATGATGATTTTCTCATTGCCTGCTCCAGGTGCCAGGGCACTTCACCACAAACATCACTTCTGTGATTCTTAAAGATGCTGTTTGCAAAGGTAGCCCTCTAAATCTTCCCAGAAACTCTCGGCACCTGCAGGAAGATGATTCCAGAGATCCTGGTTCAAACCTACCCTTGTTTATTTGCGTAACACTGATAAAACACTCTGGGCCACAGCAAAATGGCTCCCTCCCCTAGAGGGCTCACAGCATCTGGGGAGAAAAAATGATTCATTAGGGTGTCCAGGATTAGCAACAGGATTTGTGGTCTAAAAAACACTTGGGGTGATTCAGCATTGGAGGCTGAGGGATAGAGATGTGAATGTGCTGTTGATCATGGCAGGTGAAGCAGGATGGGGACAGAAAATCTCACCTGGGGACAGCACAGGAGGCTGCTGGGGGGGGTGGCACTGACACAAGTGTCAGGAGCTTGGGCTCAAGGGCACTGAAGAAGATGCCATAGGAAAACAGGGTTGATTTGATGGGAAGCTGAGCTGGAGCACTAAATCCTGGAGGGATGCACAGGATGTGCCTGCAAGAACAGCCCACAGGGCTGCTGGAGCAATGCTCTGCAGGGCAAAAGCAAAGTCCCGGGACCTCTGGTGACCTGACCCAGCACCACACAGGATGGGCACCGCCAGCCACTTGGGCTGCAGTCAAACCAGTGAAAACTCCCTGGATCCAGGCATAATCCCTGCCTGCTTCTGCCAAACCCTGCCCCGCGCAGGTTTCACCCAGCCGGGCAGGCAGACACGGCAGAGGGTAGAGCAAAGACATAAATAAAGAGGTTCATGTTTTCCACCCGTCTCTCCCAGCTGCCATGCAGATTGCAGCTGTTTCTCCCCAGTCACGCTGGCCGCAATACTCGTTGGGTCGGTATTTAATTGCCTCTCCCTAACGACGCATTAGGCAGGGTGTAATTTGCTGGCGCTGGTCAAACAATACAGATAAACCCGGTTTGCACACAAAGGCAGCGGAGCGGGGAAACTCCGCCGTCTGATTCTGCTCCCCTTTGGAGCTGCTGGCTCCAGACATGGGCGGGATGTGGAGAGACAGACGTCTCGGCCTTCGGGAGGAGGAAGGGAAATGTCAAATAGCTGGAGACACCCGCTTGCACTGAGCGAGCTGGGGTGAAACCATGAGTACCCACAACGTCACCAGGGCTGGGCTGCCGTGCGCCAGCACAGGGGCTGCCCACGTGTTTTACAGCTCAGCACATCCCTTTCCCCGGCTTTTCTCTCTTCTTCCTGAATTTCAGGTGTCAAGATAGTTTAAGACTTCTCTCTCTGCTATTTTTTAATCTTAGTGGTTAAGATAGGGGAGATGACAACTTCACTCCTGCTTGGGAATGACACAGCTGGATATTAAAAACCCAACATTTGTTTTTTTTTTTTTTTTTACCTTAGGAGGCAGAAGGGCTTTTGTAATATCTATGCTAGCTAGCTAGCCCTCAGTGTTCCTCAGGAGATTTGTTTCAGCAGAAATAGTCAAAAAGGAACAAAAAGGGAAAGCTTCATTCATACCCACATCTCACTCTATGGCTCCATGATGCTTAGAGCATCCCTGCCCTCCCCAGCTCTGCTTGTACCCCAGGCTCCAGTCAGTGGACAGAGATTTCACCTAGATGCTGTGAATATTAGAAAGAGAGTTATAAATTAGCCTGCCCTTGCAATGCAAGAACTGAAAAAGCAAAACACGCCCTTCCTTGTGCTGACCCAGGGCACAGACCTGTGTTCATGACCACATCTAATACAGCCATGCATTACATGAGCAAACCCCAATATTGATACAGGGAGAAGGCAGTTATATAGATCATGGGTGGATTTTAGTGTTCTTTAAATATTTACCCAAAAGATGCTGCTAACCAGAATCACTGTTAAAGAACTGCAAATTGCCAGCAAGAAGTGAGATTTAAAATGCTTAGAAATGAAGTATCACTATTAAAATTAATTGGGGAATTACCCTGTTTTAAGCACTCCAGTATTTTTAGGGCGGTGGAGGTGTGACCCTGTCTGGGCAGTGATGAATCCTGTGGATCACTCACTTCATGCTTGGATTTGAGGAGCCTCACTGCTGTGCCTTACCCTATAGAGGGAAGACTTATTTGGGACAGCACCAGGCGCCCACATCCCATCCCCAGACTTCTCAGCATCCTCCTCCCACTGCTAACATGCTGCACATGCAATAAAAGCAGCTGCTTTGTCACCAAGTTGCACATTAACACCCACACCTACAACACAGGGTAATTTATGGGAAGCTGTCAGATAACCCCGTCCCAGTGCTCGGCATCCTGGCACCTGCGCCCGACGTGCGCCCAGGCACAGGCACTGCCACCGGCGCCGGCTCCCACACGGGCTGGGAGGAAGCAAACCAACAACAAAAAAAGGAGCTGTTTGTTTGAAGGCCTCTGGAACAGGAGGAAATCAAGGGTGCGTCAAAATGGAAAAGCACAAAGACAGCAGGGAAATGGGGTTTATTTATAAACTTTGAGAGGATGGATGTGAACAATAGGGTGGGTGGTTTTTATCCCACCAAGAGATGGAAGAGGAGTCTGTGTCTGTCAGCCCCCAGCACAGCAGGATGGGCTGGCTGGAGAGCCTTGGCCAAGTGCTCAGCCTGGGGGTCAGGAGGTCTCCAGAATGTGGCTCCACTGTCTGTGCAGAGCTGTATCCTTGGCAGGCAGGCATGGGATGTTTCCTGGCTTCCTCCACCACACCAGAGTCTCTATGTGGGCAATGGCAAAGGGCTGCACAGCACCCATAGCGCATGTTTCTCCCTGGGGTGGTTGGGAGCACACATCAGTGGGTAGGTTTGGGGGTAGGTCCTGTTCAGCAGTGGTCCTGAGCAGGTTTTGGAGCAGGTCATGCAACAGCAAACCTCGCTCCTGCTCATCGGCTCTCTGGGAGCTGCTGGTAACTTATTGCACATCCTCACTTCTAATGACTTTTGTCTTGTCTATCAGGACAGCAGAGGCGAGCTGTGGCCAGTGGCAAATCACACCCTGGTGTTGTTTCCCAAGTGTTGGACTGGAGGCAGGAATGGGCAGAGGTTTGGCAGAGCTCTTGTTCGCTACATTACCATCCAAGGACCCTTTCACCTCTGTGCCTAGGTGATATTTTAGACAAACTCAGTTCTACTCCCGTTCTCCCCTGCCATGTTAAATGCTCTCTCTGACAACCACAGCTGGAATGAACTGGGGTGGCACATGGCATTAATGAGGCTGGCAAAGCAACTAACAGAGATAGGAAAGACACTGCACCAACAGAGGAGTAACAGGATGAAGGGAGCCATAAGTAACATGACATTATCCCTGCTACCCAAAGTGCAGTACAGGGCATCCAAAGCCACTGGCTGGCAGGGAGGAGCATCCTTCCCACCACTGGAGCTGGACCATAGCTGGAAATTGCCATCCCAGTCCCTGGCCACAGCATTTTGGCTAACACAGGAGCTGAGGTGCTGTCATTCCTTTATGATCGGAGGAACTACATTGTCTAAATCCTCAGATCCTAAAATCAATTCGTAACTGCACCTATCAAATTAAAGGCAGCTGCCAAAAATGGCACTTGCACATGTGCATTTGTGTTGCTCAAAGAGCCTGTCTGTCTTTGTGCAGCAAAAGCTATTTAATCCATATGCTGGGCATGGGCTGACACTGGGGAATGCTTTCCAGACCTTCTCTTCTTGTGGGAATACACCCCTTTTAATCAGAATTTTCCAAAACATTTGTGTGCTACAAAGTCTTAGGCATTAGGGCAGGCAGACCTGCTTTCGTGGTTCATCTGGCAGGAGAAAAGCTCATTGCTGACCCAGGGGCCTGAAGAATTTGTCCTTTTAAAGCCTGCCTAAAAGCAGGTTGGTTCTGGCTTCTTCTGCCGGTCCATGCCCCTAAGCAGCTCAGAAAGGAGAGCAGTGTGCCCAGCACTGTTCCTGCTGTATCAGCCAAGAGGTGACAGTGATGGGAGATGGGTTGAGCAGCTGCTGCTCTGACCCTTCTCCAGCCATCCCACTGCAGCTGGGGGTGTCCAGGGCTGCACCACACAGCCTGGAGGATCAGTGTGGATGGTACCCAGGTAGGAATTGCAGGGTGGAATGAGTCTCTGCCATCCTCAACAGCTCTATTGCAGACCTCACACTTCTGTTCAAAGTTATTTATTCATTGTAAGAACTACTTTTCCCTCTCCAAAATTGCCAGAGCTGGGATTATCCCACAGGGGTAATTTGCAGCTTCACCTTCAAGTCCCTGTTTGGGCACAGAGAGCACTCAGTAGGAAAAGTGCTTGGAGCTGCCTCTCACAGAATCTCCTAATTTTATTAGGAACAAATTAAAGCACTAAAGATGCTCCAGATTGCAATTTCTTGTTAAAACACCATGTTATAAAAGGTATTTTCTCTCACTGGTGGAAAGAGCCACTGAATGCAGTGACCCATGGACATGACATTTTGTGAACCCATCTCTGCTGTGGTCTCAGCACCCTTGGCACTGCACAGTGATCCTGCATTGCTTTTGTGCCCGCTGTGGGATGTCCACGGCCTGGAGAGGCAGGTGCTGTGTCATGTATGGAGCAGAAGACACTCGTGCAGCTGCTGATGGAGCCCAGCGTTGTGTTCCCAGTCACCCAGACACCACTCTGGTTTTCTCATCATACTGATTTCTCCAAGTAAATGTGCTTTTTCTGAGTGCCCAGTAAATCAGTGGTATTGACAGCCTTGATAAGATCTAAATGAGAGCAAGACTAAATGGGAGCAGCAGCCCTCCTCTGCTTTAGGGGCAGCACCAGGCATGCACTGGGAACAAAGGCTGAGTCCTGATCTTACAGGTTGATTAAATGTCTGTGGCTTCACAAAACCACCTGAAAAGGCACTGGCTGCACACAATGAGTGTCAGTGAGCTGAAGTGGGGTTCAGGGAGGCTGGAGGTGCTGTCAGGAAGCCCCTATGAGAGCCTTTGACCAGCTCACATGAATCCTCCACAGATTGAAAAGAACCTCTCAGATGAGATCATTTTCACAGAGGGAGAAGTTTCTCCAGCCAAATTGCTCCCTGTGCAGCACTGTCACTGTGAGGGTTAAACTAGAGGAAGAGACTGAAAGCAAAAGCAAAGTGTACTTTGCTTTCAAACTCAATATGCCCAATGTAAGAAAATCATCAGAGTTATAGAATAGCCTGAGTTGGAAGGGACCTCCAAGGATCATCGAGCCCAACTCCCTTGCCACCTCTCATTTGCACAAAGTTGATTTTCAATGAAGGGACAGGACACTGTCACTGGAAAAGCAGAAATCAAGCCAAGTGGAGTAAGACAGCTCAGAAAATATCTGCTTATAAGAAAACTACACCAATGCCCAAATAGTCTTCCATTAGACAGACACTGGCAGAGTAAACTCTGTCCAATGTGCCTCTTCCAGGTAATTTGTGAAGTTGGCCCCATTAAATAAATCCAGGAAGAACCAGCTGCTCCAGCTGAAGGTGAATGATCACATGTAGGTGACGTGCCAGCCAGGAGATCAGGACTTAAATAGATGTGGTTACTTATTAGTTGTAAACACTGTTGAATAAATCTAAATAAACTCTACTTATTTATACAGCATATTCTTAATGTTGGTTGGATGTTGCCAACTTTAAAATAAAACTGAAGTCAAGCAGGGTAAATGTTTTAATGCCTCTGTAGATATAATTAGCATGTGTAATATGTATATACAAATATACATAACATATGTAATTATAGGTATTGGTGTTTGACAGAGTTGTCTAGCCAGATGGAAAGAGTAAGTATTGAAAACCCTGTAACTCTGCCTGCTAGAAAGGGGAGGATGCTTATACTCACTGGAATAAGAAATCTGTAGTTCTTGTTTGGGAAAAGGAGTTACTGTCCCACATTCCCATTCTGCTGAGTGGATTTAATAGCCAACTTCTGTCTTGTCCAGCCACTTAAAGAAGGATTGGGTCTGAAAGTGTCCAACATCCAAGGGCAAAGCTCTGTATGTAAACTGCAGCTGCTGCAGTGTGTTTGGAGTTTCCTGTTGGTCCTTTTTTGGCACCCAGCACAGGTACAACTCAGGAGATGAGGTGGCTTTGGTCCTCTGGAGCACCTCTGGGGCTCCAGCCCAGCACCTGTCTGGGTTCACATCTGCACCACGTGGCCATCTCTGCAGGGACATGAAGTGTCCCCAGGCTTTAGTGCTATTGTGCCAAACACCAGCTTATGAGACAAGCTTGGGCAGGTATCCACACTGCCATTAACACTCAGAGACCCCCAGCATGGCATTTTTATCAGAGGTCAGCTCTCAACACCCTGCACGCAGAAATCCAGCCATCTACAGCAACCTTTTCTTTTCCATCCCTGTGGGGGCATGGAGGAGAGGGAAGGGCCTGGGCTGACAAGGAGTTCAATGAGAAATTCAGTCCTGGCAAGATCCTCAAGCACAGCTGGTCAAAATGCTGATGGTGAGGGCTATATTTTCCCTGCAATTTAGGGATTATTTGGCTCTCACTGCATCAAGCTGAGTGCTAAACAACTTCCTCTTCTGCAGCTCTCCCTGGCATGGCTAAATGTTCAGCCCTTTGAAAAAAGCCAGGTCATTAAGTTAAACACCTCATTTTAGTAGATGTTTGAACTTTTTGTACCTTTGGGAGGAGAGGGATGAGCGCTGTGCCTGGGAGGTCAGAGAGCAGCCAGCAGCTGACATGCCAAAGGTTAAATCCAGCACCAGCTGGCAATGTCATCCAGGGCTGGGAGCGGCCAGGACCATGCCCAGGACCACGTCACCACCCAGAGAATTTCAGTTGTTCCTCACAGAGTTCAACTACTCATCATCCTGATAACCCAGTTTTGTTTTTACAAATAACAGTTGCAAATGAAAAATTTGCACAAAAGTTCCAGCAGTGTCCAGAGACACGCAGTTGTATTGCCCCACTACTGCAAATGCATAAAGGAAATGCACCTGGAATTCATGACATGGAAGCGAGAAAGGTGTAGGAACCTTTGGCACCCGAGGTCTTCCACTGGGATCTCCTGTGACTTCTGTCCCACCATCCAGAAACACAGAGAAGTCTCTGGCCTGTAAGGATGATAAAGTATTGAACAAATGGATATTATTCTGCTCAGTGGAATGAGTTGAAAAGTGCAAAAAAAAAAACTTCAACATTCTTAGCTTGTTGCAAAAGGATGAAGGAGAGAGGAGGAGTCTTGCCTCCCTAACAAAGCCCGCTCCATTGCTGGATTTTGAAATGAATCAATATAGAAAATGAGTCCGGCAGCCAGATGTCTGCTTTCATCTCTCTGCACTGGAACTGGAATAAAGCCCACAAAATCTCCACCAAAAATACCTTCTTGGAAAGCGCTTTGTTCAGGCTTTGCAACTGCGGGGAACAAAGGCAGCAAAGGCGAGAGTCTGATGCCACCTAAAGGCTGCTTGAATTTTCACCTCCCCAGAGGCTCTCTTTGACTTCGGGACTCTCAACCACAATTTCAGAATGTGAACTCTTTTTCACACTCCAGTTCCCATCATCAGGCTTTGTTTTGCTCACGTTTAAGTTGATCAAACTTGACTGAAGCTGTCCATGCTGTGTGCTGCTCCACGTGAAAACTGCTTGGGTGTGTTTGCAAATACTGCTGGCACATGTAAGAAGGACAGCTATTGTACCCCAACACTTCCAAAGGACAAGGCTGTACAAAAATACAATTTTTTTCATATTCTGTCAATCTTTTCTCTTAGCATCCTAAATTACTGCTGGCTTTGAAATTGAGATTAGAAAGTGTGGTGAAGGGCTGAGCGATATATAAAGGATGGGTTTTCCACTGTATCCCTGAGGGTCTGTGCAAGTTTGGCCAAGCTGCAGGTCTCTGACAGAGCAGTTCCTGCAGGCTGTGTGACAGCCAACACACCAGAGGTGACCATCAGCACTGAGAGCCTCCCTGGTGCTCCCAGCTTGGCAACATCCACTGCCAGGCTGGCCACGCTCCAGCTGCCCACGCACACATGGCCAAGCAGCTTCCAATCAGTGCCTTTCAGAGCCCTGCACCTCTTTTAACACCTTGAAAGAGCAAATATCAACCCACACAGCAGCTCCATGGGTGAGGGGATGTGTTTCCCTGCCAGGCTGCAGAAAGGAAGAGAGAGTACATCAGGGCTCATGTCAGAAGTTTCCATCAGACCCATGTGCATAGCATGGGACACCGTGGCCCTTTCTCTCTGTCCTTGGCCACTTCACATTACATCCTGTTTGAGAAGTTTCCATGGGCTGAAATAGTGAAAACTCGACAGTTTTGCAAACTGAAAATAGGAAATTCTCAACTACTTGCCCCAGAGATGACAGCAACTTATGCCACGTGCTCAACAGTGTGTAATGGACTTAACTGGCAAGGCAGGAAAATATGAGTCAAAATGGCTATTACCAAGGCATAGTGGCATCTAAAGCCTGATACATCTCATACTGCAGATTCTGCAAAATCTGGTTTGCTATGTAACACTTCTCTCCAGAACAGCTGGAAGTCTGTAAAAGACAACAACAGGCAATCACCTGGATGTACAGCTTTATAAATCCTTTTCCTTTCTAATGTTCTTGGGTGGTAGCTTGTATGCAATTCCTCACAGCAAACACTGCTTCTCTGTATTGCTCTCTCTTGGGTTAAACAGCCTAATGAGAATAATTATTTTCTAATGATCCGTTTTGAACCTCATCTTTCCAAGGGCTCCTACTTCTCAAAGCTCAAGTTTTAATGTTTATTATGCCTGTTACAAACATCTACTTTATTTCCATGCTTTGGCTTGCAGAATCTCGTATCCTTTGAGTAACATTGTGAAAGAGCAAGATTTAAGTGAAAATGAAGGGTCCGATGTGGTTTGTAGACTCTTGGGAATAAAGAGAGCCTAAAGAAGTAAATTATATATGCCCCTTGGCCTTACAGTGGATGCTCCTCCACGTGGATACAGGGTCTACTCTCACATTAGTGCAGCACTAAGCAGACTGTAGATGCTTCTGGAGACAAATTACAGTCAGAAAGTTACTAAAATCTTGGTCAAGATTTATTTAAAATGCTAAACCAAAATTATCCTACCACATGGGGACTGAGTTCATCAAACTGTCACCAGACGCAGAGGGATGACTTTCTCAGAAATGGAAACAAAAGGCTGATTTGTGGAAAGACAGGGAAAATAAACATTTGTGCAGTCTTTAAAGACATTTCACTGAGTTGATAGAGCTACAAAAAGCCCACTGCAACTTCTGCAACCTCAGAGGCTCCAACATATACCATATGTTGGCAGGGCATGACACAGTTATCTTCAAATAACGTTGCGCTAAGCTTTTTCTATAAGAAGGCCTTTGTTTAATTAATAATAATTTTTTAAAAAAGGTAATTTCTGCGAGCTATTTCATTGCTCTGTACTTACTCAGCACTAAAAACACCCCAGACCCTCATGCTGTCACCTGTGATGCCATGGAGCTGCAGAGCAGGAGGCAGCCAGGATGGGCAAGCACAAACCCCCCTGGGCTCAGAACAACTGCCTGGTAGTGCCCTGCCTTTTACCATGGGCCTCTTTCCTCTCCAGCACCTGGACAGAGACAAAAGCTGGTCAACAGCAACATCAGGTTATTTTCTTGAAGAGCACTCAGGATACGCACAAGCAAGAAGTCCTCTCCAGAATAACTTCTTGAGAAGCAATGTGCATAATCAAAGCATCTTCTCTACAAGCAAAAGATGTAAGTGCATAAACAAAAGGCTGCTATAAGAAATCCATCTATTTAAAATACTGTTTATTTGTGATTTAACATTAATTAGCATTACATCTATGAGCAATTTCAGATAACATTTATATATTTTCCACAGGACACAAGAGTTGGCTGGCTCATTCTTTATGCCAAAGCAAGTAAATAGAGGCATTAGCAAAAGGTGCAAATAGTTCACGGTTGCATTTTAAAAAATATTTATGCACATTGCATTCATTTAGATATATTTTTAAAAAAGTTATGAAAAGCGTAGTTCACAGGTTACTGTTTCTACATATGTTGTAATACAACACAAATAATGTAGAACATAAAAAACAAAGTAAGCAACTGAAAGTTTCCACTATGATTAAAAACACTGATTCCAGTATTTAGTGACAGCTAGAAAATTGTTTCCAGGATCCATTCCAACATCGCATTATCACACTTACACGGTCAAAGCTAACCAGCCCCTGAACATGCTATAATCAACATTTTTGCATGCCAAACCACTCTCCAGCCATATTTAACAATTATATATTGTATAATATTTCAACCGGTAATTTGGGAATCACATGGATCTTAAAAGATGTACTTCCTATTGTGATGACTGATTTACAGACATTTGACATAGCGAAGAAACCCCTATGTTAATTTCTATGTTTAGTTTGTATTTACAATACAGTAAAAGTACTAAAATGACAATACAAGTAAAAATGAGTAAGTGGCAGTACCACCCTTACCCATGGCACTAGGCTCTGATTTGCTCTGGGTTCATCCAAAGACAACACAGATTCACGAGACCCTTTTACAACTTGAATGAAACTGAAGAAAAAACCCAAAGTGTTGCACTCTGCATGAATCCATACAAATTATTTAAAACATCTAATATGGAAATGTCACTCTGCTGATTTAATAAAAATATCCCGCAATCCGTATCATATATTTAAAAAAAATAATCACCGAACTTTTACTTTCTTTGTCTCCTCCTATTTCCCTACTATTTCACTTTCCCTTTTAACATTTTTGTTTCCTTCATTTGGTTATGTTAAGAGATTATTTTTCTTCATTCATTAGCAATACCATGAGAGAGAAAAAGAACAACCCACAAATAATTTTTAAACATGAATCCAGTTCAATTTTATATGCTTTTACCCTTTGATTTTGAAGTCCCTGGATTCCTGAATTATATTTAAGTATACTCTAGACCAAGCATTCTTAAATACACTCTAACTATTAAATGCTTGGTTCACATGCTTATAATACCTTTATACTGAATGGTATACAAACATTTGAACATATAAAATCTTCTTTTTGTTTTGTCAGTTAAACTAAATTATCAATGTTAAGTGTATAAAATCCCCCTTCTTGAAAAATAAGGGTTTCCCCCCACCCCAACTGATAGAATAAAAAAGAAGTCTTCAAAAATTATATTTCACTAAAATGAAATATTTGGCAAAAAAGTTATTGAATAATGGAATTCTTTAGACATTTTGTATAATTCCAAATAAACTTTCTCTTACACAGTTTTTCCCCTAGTATTATGTGCCAGTGTATATTATTTCTATATGAGCTAATCTTAAAAAAGATGTAAAGGTGTGCTGTTAATATGTACCCACTCAAATAGAGGTACAGAAACATAAAATATATGGTCAAAAACCACAATACAAAAATGTATGATCTGGTTTCCAAATGAGACAGCAGTTTTAAAAAGTCATATGATCACTCAACAGCAACTTTAATAAAGACTTTAACTGTACTGAAAATTTTCAGGTCTGCAAAATACTCTGAGCAGAACTTGCTGCTGCATACTGTGATGGTGTCTGACCTTGCTATGATGGTAATTGAGCACCTGCCAGTGTAGTTCTACACGAAACTAATCAATGTTTCCAACCCTCATAGCAATTTTGGACACAGCTAAGTGAGAGATGAATTAATTTGCAATTAACATAAAAGGTTTTTTGTTTGCTTGTCTGTCTCTTTGTTTGGTTTCTTTAAAGCAAAACCTCTTCCAGTTTCTATTTGTTTAGGTTAAAAGTCCAGTTACTGCACACCCCTAACACTACGCTGTTAATGGTCAACTTAAACGTTTCAAATGTGCAATGTCTCCTCACACCAGAACTGCACTTACACTTCCACCTTCTCCTTCTTTTTACTCTTTTTCAGGAAGGATGGGGTGCGGAATTTCTTCTTTTTCTTTGAAGGGGATTTGGAAGGTGACCCTTCAGGGGACAGGGCCTCTTCTATCTTTTCAGAGCCCTTAATGGTAATCTCAACGCTCTCCACAGTACTCATGGTTAACTGACTGACCCTCCTGGTGAGATCTTCTTCCACATCATGTGCATCTTCCTTCCCGTTCACCACCACAACTGGCATCTCCACAGATATTAGGTTGGCATTCTGGGTGTAGAAATCCTCATGATTTTCTGAAAGAGCAAATTATTTTGGAATTATTTATGCATACTTTCATGCAAAAGACCCCAGTATGGGGTGTATGTGAGTCTGGACTGTGATCCAAAGAACGAAACTCAAAGTGCTTAGATGTGTTTTTTTTCCCCTTTATCCGCAATCTTAGTTGCTGTAAGCAGACAAAAAAGTCAAAATGTCATTAAGGGAAAATGGGCTGAAAAATCTAACCTTATGTCTGCCAGGTTCATGCACAGCTCAAGCTGTACAGTGCATGTACAAATATAGTCTACACAGCACACACAGCCTGAAGCACAGTCAGAATTACATTTTACTGCAAGAGACTGGTTTATGAAAACACAGCCATTCCATACAAAAGGCATTGGAGAACTTGCCTTTTAAAATGCCTACTTAGACTTCCGGATAAGTCTTAGGTAAAATAACTATTCTTAACATTTTCAGTAAAATGAAGTATAATATCTATTTGCTCCACCTGGTTAATATCTAAGTTTCAGCATGCCCTGAGTTGTTTTCAGTTTGTGAGAATTATGTATTAGTAAAAATTGGGCAAAACAGTTTTCTGGACAGAGTACCACCCAAACTTTGCAAAAGAGGGCTCCTTTTGACTCAGTTGATGTCATGCAAGTGTAAAAGTGCAGCAGAAGAGTCAAGGACTTGGGTTATTGGAGCCCTTGACATCATACAGAAATTGCATGGAATACCTTCTAATCTTTCTGGGACATTTTGCGGGGATTGAGTTTGTGACTGAATTTGTGACACAGATGAACCGTCATCTGAGAATAATTCCTGTTCAGCATCTGCAGGACAAGATGTGAGTTAGTAGCCAAGCAAAAGTGAAAATCAAGCAAGAGTGTCAGTGCTGATGCTACAAGATTTACAGGTCTGCTACAGCTTTGTGTTGCTCATGCTGACAACAGCACAAAGTTACAATACACAGTTGAATCTCTAAAGAATTATGGATTTGTTTTATCTGCTAAAAATTGCTATATATTAGTTCTTTATTAGAAAGCATTAAAAAAAGTGGCAGGGTTGCATTCCAAGTAGCATTTTATCTTGTCACAGTCTCCTGGTACAGTAAGCTATTACACTATGTCCTGGGTGTGACACACAGCAAAGTTGTTTTATTACACAGTATTAGTGAAGAAGAATTCACAGTAAGTGTTATTGTTAAAAATTAAAATCAACCCTGAGTTAGTAATTCTCTATGGAATAGTAGTACTGGAAGAAGATGTGAATAGTGAAAGTAGATGAGACTTTCACACTGAGAGAACAGAAGTAAAGTTAGGGAAGTCAGAGCCAAACATCTCAGTAAACTTTTACTCAGGTGGGCACAGACTAGAGCTACTTGATCTAATTTTAGTATCAGCTCTGAGGAGGAGTTGGATTAAGATGACCTTTGTGGACTCTTCTACTTTAAGTTATTCTATGATTCTGACACAAAAATTCGTTAATTTTAATTAAACCGAAACAATTTTGGTTAATTGTGTTTTTGTCAACCCCATTTCTCTGCAAACCTTTCATTGCTTTAATTTCAGCACTAACTAAAGTAAAAAAACAAACCACATTTAACAAAATAATTCTACCACCTCAAGGAATGATTAGTGCTAAGCTAGTTGCCAGCAGTATACACTAATAATTAACATGTTCACAATTTTTACAATAGGTATTTTCAAGCTTATTATTAAAATATACACTCCAGCAATTCAAACCACACTGCTGACCTTCCAACCCCAGCTGCTTGCGCTCAATGGTTTTCTTGTACTCTTCCAGTTCCTTCTCTGTGAGGTGGCTGAATGGGTTGGGTGGTGCCGGCGGCGCGTGCTCATCATCAAACTGCATTGGCTGGGGAAGAGAAAGACACAGAATTTAGCAGTTAGAAAATGAGAAGCAATAAGAAAAATGTGCAGGTTTTCTTTTGCATTTTTACTTTTTTTTTTTTTTTTTTTAAATTTTTTTAAAATTCTTTTTGGCCAAAGTTTGGTGACAAAGTTCTGGCAGGGAATGCAGAACTAAAACACAGCCGTACTAACTCTTAGAAGTATTCCAGAAAGTCTTAGTAGTATTCCAGAATTCCATTCCAATTCACCACAGTATGTTAGATAACCTTATTAGGGATATCTATATTGTTTGGAAGTATATTCTATTCAAGAAAAGATTAATATGGGCAGGTAAGAAGCTGGAAACCCTCTCTCCTAATAAGAAGCCTGTTTCTAATGAAAGCTGTCTTCCATATGGTGACATCCCATCTTTAAAATCAGCTGTTTCTGAGACTCAATTGTTATCTTAAGCATCACTTCCACAGATTAATGAAGGTTATTTCTTGGCCCCAGGCATTCCAAAGTTCTTCCTCTCTCACTTAAATGATCTTAAAACAAGGATCCTACTTAATTTATATTAATGGTGGCAAACTTAACATGCACATCTCAATTTGAAACTAACTTTTTTAACCTTTAAAATGAAACATGAATATGATGTCTCACACTTCCAAAACTGGCATTAAAATATTCTTAACAAAACATTTAGGATGAAAATGGCCCAAGCTGACATTTGAAAGCCAGGCAGCCAAATAACCTGAAGAGGTGAAAATTAGTTAACTACGTTGTACTCACTGAACTTGGCTTTTTATCCACAACAATCCCTGCAAGCAGCTGAGACTGAGGTCCTGCTGTCTTTAGGTCATATCGGTTTTGCTCTCTTATCTATGGAGAGGAAATAAACCAGGTTAGAAACAGATATTTCTCCTTAACAAATTCTAAATCCATCAGCTTTGCAAAGCCACTAACACAGGCAGCAGTGAATGGCTGGAGAATCAAGCTGTGTGCTGCTGCATCTAAAAATTAAGAATTTTTCTTCCACCTCTGAATACACAGCATACGTTGTTTGGCACTTTCAGCATTCACAAATATTTACATCATTCTCAGGTCTTGCACTTAATGTAGGCCAACATTTAGAAATAAATTCCCAGGAATAGCCCCTGAACCTGCCCTCTCCACCTCATAAAGGACACAAGTTCAGCTATTGGAGAAAACTTTGTGATCACAAAGGTTGGTAAAGTTTTTCCCTCTGTGAATAGTTTATTGTTTTCCCTAGACTAACAGCTCTAGCTTCTAATTGTCAGAGCTTAAGAGATTGACAGATCAAATATAAATACCAATATGGATCATATTAAAAAAATTCTACAGCAGAGAATTAGGAATAAACTCTCTATGAGTCAGTGACATGAATGAATTTAAAAATCATTGCCTGGGACATGTATTATTAATCTCTGGATGATTAGAGGGTGCCTTTCCAGTTCTGAGGAAGGGAGTTGCTCCTTCTAAGTCCATTTCAGTCCCCAAGGACACAGATAAAGTGCTTTCCAAGAAAGAAAAAAATATGCAATCCAATGAAAAGTGTCCTGAATATCTGTTAATATAGTAATGCTGAGGGTGGAGTATTTGGCCAGTTTGATAATCAGTGTCTTTTCTGCTGGAAGGGAAAAACAGAGAGATATTTCTGTTTACGGAGAGGTCCAACAATAATCTCTCATTTTCTTTTTTTTACTGCCATTAGAAATTCCAGCTTAACAAGCACTAGGCAAATTAAAACAGAACAGAACAAGATTAGTCTGAGATTGAATCATGCTGCAGATGACGCACAGCAATTCTGTTGGGTTGACACCTAATTGTCTACTAAATAAAATGCTAAATAACAGGGCCTACCATTCCCAATCTATCATTTCCAGAGTTAACACTCATCCTTCATCAGACTATTGCATTCAAAATTAAAATATATAAATAGTGCATACGTATCTACAGATTTTATATATATCACACATTTAAATACATGTTTTTGGTGCCAAAAATCACATATAGTGTAAGAACCTTCTTAAGAAAATCAAAACATTTGAAAATGTTACTTTACTGCTCTGCAGAATCATTAATTGAACATTTAATTTTATTTGGAAATGTTAGATTTTCAGTTCATTACACTTCTTTTACCTTATTTCTCTTTTCCAACACTTCACTTGGATTTGTGTTTAGGGGAACAAATTGGTTTGGATCTTCAATTTTGATTGGCGTTCCTCCACTAGTCTTGGAGGAGTCATCGGCTTTCATCCACTTAAAGAGGGGGAAAAAAAAAGATAGAAGCTAAAATACCCAGTATGATGGAAAGGAACAATTCTCTGTGTTGTCATACTGTTAAAGAAGAGATATCAAAAAAGGACTTTCTGACTTCATTCTCAATTCCACATGACACCTAAAAAAGAATCCCAACTCCTTTACAAGTTTGTGTGTTTGCCCAAGAGGATTTAAGTTGCCTTGAACATAACTACTTTTTGTAAATATTGACATACACTCCTGCAAAATGCAGCGTTAGCTGTGTACTAATGGTGCTGTATTTAGAAAGGATCACACTTTCCAGTAAGAATGTGATCCAGAGCCCTTGTTCATGCAACCAACTTCCACCTAGGCTGACCACGTATTGACCACAGTCTTTCTCCCTTCTCAAGCAGGGTTCTGAGTGTGTTTTTCCCAAACTCAAGTTTAGAAACCTGCCAGCCTGCCAGCAGGAGGAGCTGATGCTTTTACAGTTGTACTGGGAGTAGCTGAAGAGCAACACTCTCTGTAGTCCCAAGAGGGCCACCTCTCTGCAGGATGAAAACTCAGTGTAAGCATCTTGCTGAGCTGCAGGAGGGGGAAAATCTTTATCGTCATGCAAAGCCTGTAGCACGAACAGACCTTTCCAAAGCTGTTTTCAGTAGGCTCACAAACAGAAAGGGGGCAGCAAGAGATGAATTAGAGCTTGTGTCTCCCTCATGTAAAAAAAGAACAACCCACAGGTGACTTAAAACCGTACTATATTTGGTGGATAACTAATAGCACAAGAAGTGGTAGAAAAACTGTTTTCTACTTCAGGAATAAGAAGAGATGGTTAGAACTGCAAAATCATTGTTAAATTTTATCAATAAGTGTTACTCTTACAGCCAAACCCTCCCTCCTCAAAGACAGAAGACCCCTTAGTACATTAAGGCTCTGAAAAGCCTGTTTTAATTTGCTCAATAACCTTATTTGCTAATTTTATTCAAGATTTCCTCATATAAACTGTGCATAACTGACTTTCAAGTAGGACAAAACTAAAGTGACTGTCCACCATGTCAACGTACCGTGATCTTAGTCCTGGGACTGGTTTCCCCATTCCAGGACTCCTCAGGCACATTAACTTTCAAGTATGTGTTTGGAGAGTTCAGCCATCTTGTCTTCTCTCTCTGTTGCCTCTGTGCAAGGAATTTCAGGGGGGAAAGTGGGACTGTATCATCTTCAAAGGAAAAGGCAGTCACAGTGGCTGGGATCTCAACATCACTCTTATGTCTGGGTTTTTCCCTCACTAATGGTTGCCTATAGGCATAGCCAGTTCTGTATCCCTGTGGGGGAGGAAAATAAGGAAAAAATGTTTTAAAAAATTAAAGATTTTTACTATTAAGTTACTCTACATTTGTAAGATGGTGGGACAAAATTTAAGCTCAAGGCATTATAAATTCTTATTAAGACAGAATACTGCTGTCAGAAACAGTATGACTAAAAAATAATTTGCTTTGCAGAAGCTAATCCTACACTCAAAGGACTACATAGATACTACCAGCAATGTGCTCTCACCAGGTTGTCCAACATCCTCATGAGCGCTTCAAATTCTTGCTCCCCAACTTTCCATTTTTGTTGTGAAGCCATATTAACTCCACCTCCTCCCATGGCTGCCACAGCATGTGTGGAAGGCTTGAACTTCTGCAGATCCAGTAGTAGGAGATTGTCTATTCCACCTGCTCCAGCTAATGCATGTACCTGGAAATATCAAGGAGTGCATTACATTTGTGAAAAAGCTTTTGTATTCTCTGCTTTCTGAATGTGCAGAAGGAGGTTGCTTAAATACATGCCGCAGTTACTTCTCAGGCTAGTTTTCTATTGTCCAAAAATGTATTAAAATACACAGCAAGTGGCTGCTACAGAAAGCATGATATCATCTGCTAGTAATTGCACTTTAAAAGGAGTAGATTCAAACAAAGTACCTTAAAAACATCTTTCTGCATCACAAGATTAAAAATATTTCATTTGTCTAGCTGTTTCAAAATGAAAGAGTGTCTGAACTCAAAATGAATGTTAGGACAAGGAAGGAAAGGAGTGGGAATCCACAATTTGCACATCCAAATGCCTCTTTGGGAGGACAGGATCACTGGGGAGCAAGAACAAAGTGATGAAGTTTCTGGGGATGGGCTTAAAACTTATGAAAGTTGAGAACACTTTCAGTGGTCTCCCTTCACAGATTATAGGTAACATCTGGATACCTAACCAGCAGCTAAAGATAGACAGAAAGGAAACAGGTGAATTTGTGATTCAAGTTATTTTTAAATATGCCATCCATTACCATTGCTCTAAAGACCCTCTTTTAATTTGGTTTACAAGTCTGTATCACAGAGAGAAACTTCCACAACATTCAGCTTCAGTAAAGGAGCTGGCTCTCTAGAGATGTCAAGTCACACTTCCCCATGCAGTGAGTACCAGCAAATCTATTATCTGACAGATTCCCTGCATGAGGCTCACTCTGCACAGCATGGAACAAAACCTTCTGTACCCTTTGGAGTGTAACACCACTGAGACTGTGTCAGTGTTCCTAGAATGAGTATTTGTGCCATTCCCTCGCTGATTCCCTGATAATTCCAGTCTCTCTTTGACTGGGAATACAGGATTACTGGATTCCACAACTCCAAAACTGCACAATGTAAGAGGTCTTCCCATTTGGGATATAATCTGTAACTCTGCAGCATAGGTGTTTGAAATTAAACACACATAAATTCTCTCTCACCTGCGTTTCACAGGCCAGTTGCACATTGAAAATATAGTGGAATGCTTCTTCCAGTGTCTCTCCTAGTGCTACCACACCATGGTTTCTCAAGACTAATACCTAGTAAATGAAGACACTAATGTTAAATGGTAGAAACTGGAGCAGGACATGAAAATTGTTTATGAAGAGCATAAATGAGGTTGAATACCTTGCAACTGGGTCCAAGAACTTTCTGAAGCTGAATTCTCTCTTCCTGCTCATCAAGAGATCCCTGGTAGCTGTAATAAGCAACATCTCCCAGAATCAGAGCCTCTTGTGATATGGGAAGGATGCCACACTTCATAGAAGAAACCTGTTTCATGAAAATGAAATGCTGATAATTAGGGAAAAATGAACTCTCAAAATTCATATCTCAACCACCCAACCCATAACAGGGTGTACTTTGTTAGAAGAGAGACAAACTTCATAGGCAAAACTTAGAAATGACCCTCCCTCCACCAGTCTAATTTGCAACTGGGTGACAATCATGCTGTTACTCTGTCTAGGGACATATTTATTGGAGGAAATTTTTGTGAATTTTATTAATGTTTAACTCTCAGCTTACTTAATGGTTTGGGCTTCTTTCCCACATTTATGGCTTCAAAAAGCTAGTGTAAAAGAAATTGTTCATTCCTCTTTATTTTATCTCTAGGCAAGGAGTATATATATATATATATATATGCATTTCTAGATAAAATAATGAGAATTTAATTATTTCAAATAAATTATTTCGGGTCTCCTTACGTTTTTATCAATATTATACAGACCATTTAAAGTTTGTGTTAACTATAACATTTAAATACTGAGGTAAATCCAAACTAAGTGTAACTAGTAATCAAACCACTTAAAAATGGAGCTGCTTAATGCAAATTCAGATGATTTATACAGCACATTAAATATCTAGGGTGCTATAAACGAAGCTTGTGTAAACTATTTGCTTTACAACATCCCCAACCTGAGTATAATAATGTCTGAGCATCAGTTTATTCTAATGCAATTCCACTGTGGTGGTACAGCCCTCTCTCTCTCTATTTGATAACCCCACACTTTCATTCACCAGTGCACAGTTGATATTAAAACAAAAATGAAGCTGCTGTGAGGAGAAATATGCCCTAAGTTCATAAGGTGAAGGTGTTCTGTTTCAGTCTGTGCCAAAGGAAGACTTACAGCAGCTGTGGCAGGGGTGTGGATGTGTATGACACATCTGACGTCGGGGCGGGTGGAGTAGATGGCCACGTGTGGACTGAAGCCTACACTGTCAATACTGAGAGCTGTGCTTCCCTGGTCCACCACGTCCCCCAGGATGTTCACTTTAACCTGAGAAAGGAAAAAAGACATCAAAAAACGATATTCAGAAAGTTTGTGACAACTTCAGTTATCTAGAAAATACCCTTCCTTTCTTATTTGGCACCAAATTTCCCCCCACACACATTCAAGGCTCAGAGCACAAAAAAAGGTAGGAGAGCAGCAATGAATCTGTGTCAATAAACCACCCTGCTGTATTAGCCTTTGATAGCTGTTGGAAGTTCAGCCATGGAAGAAGGATAAGACCCTGATACAACATGTATTCTACTTCAGTCTAGCTGATCTTTCCTTGTTTCTCACTTTCAAAAATGCATTTCATTAACTTTTCCTACATTTTAAATAAGAAGATAATTCAGAGCCTGAGAAATTTCCAGTAAGAATATTCAATGCACAAGGAATTTTCAGATTCATGGGAACATTAAAATAGTAATTCCTGGATCAGCAAAACACTACAGCAGGGTCATGTGTCATGGTATTTTGGTTCTGAGTTTGCTATGTAATAGTAGCAATCTCATTTTGGTACCCCTTTCCCCTTGAGGCAGTTTCTTTACAGATATGCACTGACATGAAGAGCATATGGCAGATTCTACACCAAAAGATGTGTGATTTGGCAGCTAACACTGCCTGAATACCAGCCTGCAGCTTCACCCAGCTCATTTGCTGGGCCTGGGGAAGATTATTTGACTTTATCTCCGCACTTCTAAAGGTAAGAGGTGATTCTGATAACACTACTCCTACAGTCATTTCATACGTATTGCCACACTCTCAGGTTATAAAAGGCTACTGCTACACTGAGGCTACTGGTACTGCACTGAGGCTACTGAGCTTCATCAAACAGGAAAATAAAACTTAGCTGCTCCACATTGAAGCTGGAGACAGAGAATCAGAAAGTAAAGCTAAACCCAAGAAGAAATACTGGTAAAAAAGGGTGCTACTATCTAAGCAGTTAATCCGCTTTTCATCTGGTGGGTAAATATTAAAAACCCCTAAACAACAGCATAATTACAGAGGTCCATTTAAGCAGCCACAGAAGTATTTTAGAAAACAGGATGAGCCCTGATGGTTATTACAGCAGGTGAATCACATACCAAATTAGAAGCTGAAGCTTCAGAAAAGGACAGCCCTCTTGGAATGATTAGAATGTGGTCATGTTCTTTGCTTACTCTTACCTGCAAAGGAGACAGGAAATGGATTACTGACCTAATTTACATTAATCAGGGAGAAAATTATTTGAATGAATAGATAAGATTCTAAATAAGTTAATAAGGTTTTTTTCCCTCTAAAATACTTACTGTGATATAGGTATTTGGCAAATGTGCCCACCCAAACAAGTCAGCCAATCTATATAAACTGGCTAGCTTGCAACGAGTAAGTTTTTCTCCCTTAACAAACGAGGAGGTGTCTACCCCAGGTAGGTCATTGATGGGTGTAATCATTCCATGGCCTGAAAAACAGACAAAAATAGATAATGGCCAGTTAGATTAGATATATTTTCAATTAGAATTAGATATATTTTCAGCTATGTCATGATATTCCAGATGCAGAGTATTTAAGTGGTTAGCAAAACAGTACCAGCATTTATGAAACTGAATAAAGGTTTTCCTGAGCTGTCTCCTGAACAATATCCTACATAGGACTGGAAGTATACTTTAAGACATTTATCACTAATGAAGTATTTTTACATGTTGCTTTGAGGTCTTTTGTTACAGGAGAAGACATTCCTTGTGGACTTCTGGCACCAGCAAAATTAATTTGAAGAGATATCTCAGTCTTGGCACTTCAATTCAGTCCTAGTGAATTTATGGTTAGTGCAAGAGTTTTCAAAACCTTAGACAGAAGGTACCACCTCTTAACAGAGAAATCACAAAGATCAATTTCTCTCTCTCTGACTTGGGACTACACAAACATACCCTTCTCCCCTTCATGAATGCATGATAGCCTTTTGACAGCCCACAACCTTTGTTTAGAGGGTAAGTTAAGACCAAAAGAGGTAAAAATAATTTTTGTTTTCAACAAAAGAAGCGTGCACTTTGAGATCTACCTAAACTGTCTCTGGCAAGTGCAGCAGAGACAAGAGTGGGACACAGAGTCTCAGTAACCAACCCGAGACATGAACACAAGGTTATTTGGGCTTTCTGCTCTCTTCCACTCGTTTTATTAAATAAACCCTGAAGTACCATTTTGGGACCCAATCTCCAAAGAGATGAATGCTGACAGCTGCCACTGTACTTCAGGCTTGTAAGCGCCCATATGATGTCCACCCACAGAACTTAAATTGACTCAAATGTCTCAGTGCTTCATGACTTGGAAAGAAGAACTTGGGTGTTAACTGCGAGATCCCAGTGACATCTTTACAAGTAGAGTGCAGACTAGAAGCTGTTCTAAACTGTGGGAGCTGTTTACCTGATAATTAGGTTTGCCAGGATATTCTTCCCACCTCAGAGTTGGCTTATTATTTTTTTTTAGTAACAATTTATATGCAAGAGAAGAAAAATAAAGAAACTAAATGGTAACATATTTCACATCTCAGTTTTATATTAATGTTAAACTCTTAATAGTAACAGGACAACATTTTGTTCTTTACATCAGTTCAACTTTTTTTAACAAATTAGCGATTAACTGAGTTTGAGGATTCCAATGATTCTGGAGATCATTACACAAGTCAAATAATTTGAGAGAAAGAAGCCTAAAAAGGCAAGTCAAGGCCACCATCTGCACTACTTCACAGCTGAACAAAGCTCTGACAGAATTTTTATACAAGGAAAGAGGAGATCCCAGAGATCCTAAGCCCTGGTAACAATTAAAAAAAAAAAAAAAGAGCCGTTTATGTTTAATTCACTTACTGAGTGAAGATGAGGAAAAACCTGTAAAAGTGCTCGCTGTAATGTATTCAGCAATCTGCTGTAATGCAAGCAGTCCAGTGGGGTTATTGCCCTTCTTCATCTGTTCTTGAATAAGGCATTCCAGATCTTCTCTAAAAGCCTGTAGAAACATTTGAGAATCATCAAGGAAACCTGCCCTTGATAATCTTATTTCAATTATAGGTGGGGCTCGTGATTTTGCCTCGTATTAATGTTACATGAAACTTCCCCATAGACTTTGTTTTTAGCTGTTTTAACTTTTACAGAATTAATCATCTGACCTAAACTTTGTAGACTAGGTATTGGCAATTCGGGGGGCAGAAAGTAGGAGTTTGATCACAGAGGATTTACTATCTCCCACACGACAAGATAAAATGTAGTTTTAAAAATTATTAGACCCATTTTTATCAGTAAAAAGTGTTGTCCATATTTTGGAAGAGATACTTGAAATTCAATCAGGATATGCTGCTTTCTGTGCTTGATATTTTTTTTATAATGTAATCCCTCTGAAAACCCATTCAAATTTGATAAAGTTATAAACAACTGGAAAACTGGAACTCATCCATGCTCAAGTAATATCACAGACATGCAAAAACTAGATGGAATGCTATCTCCTCTCTAATTCTTTCCTTCCCAAAAGGGAAAACCCCTTCCTTCTTTTTCTGAATAAAGTGACTGCAAGCCCAAGAGATAAATTCTTGCAGAATATATAATGAAAATGTTTTAATAGTATCAAATTTAATATACCATGCACTGGGGACAAAGCCTGTCCCTTTGAGATGATAAACAGATTATTCCCTGCCCACAACAAACCCCTGTCCTAGGAACACTGCAGTCCTGACATTCCTAGACTAAGTAAATTCTGTTCCTTCAAACTTATAGGTTACATTTTCTAGCCCTTTCATTACTTCTTGGCAGCATCTTGCAGCTTTTCCCCAAACTCACAGTACCCAAGGCTGCACACAACATGAGCTGAGGTGGATTGTGAACACTCCTCCTGGTTCCTTCCAAAAAGATATTTGGTGTCTTTACCACGCAGCTGGCTCCTATTATAACTCCAGACTGTTCCCTGTAAGTAATTGCTCCTTTCAGTTTGCCTTCCTTGGCAGAGCACTTGCTCTCAATTAAAGAAAGAAAACAGTTCTGTATGACAAATGTAATTTCTTCACTGAATTTTAATTCAGTCCTTCAAAACACCCACTTTGTTGGAAAATCCACCGATCTCTTGGGTCTTTTCACCAACAGGTTTTGATTAGTAAGAGCGAGTGCTACTGAGCCCCACCAAGAAACCCTCAGGACTCTACACGATACAGCCTCCTCAGCTGGACAGTTGAGCCTCCGTGACTTTTCAGACATCCATGCTCTCCTTAGAATAATTCTGTCAGGATCATGTCCATACCTGAGACTTGCCAGATTTCCATAAGTAAACTCTCTAAAAATTCCCAGACTAACTCTGGATGGATCTGTTGCATGGATCTCTCAGTGCAGACCAGAATATTCATTGGTATCCCCCAAACACCTGAACAACCTCTCACCAGCCAGAAGATACAAAGTCAGATTTTTCTCTTTTGTGGCTGCTGTTAGTAAGGTCTATGCAGCAGGAGAAAGGAGCAGAGGAGGAAAAGGAAACAAAAAACATGAAATCAAGAGAAGAAAAGAATCTAAATGGCAGAAAAGAAGTGGAGGCCAGGGAGCAATGGCCGTAAACTGAAACATACAAAGTTCCAGCTCAACATGAGGAAGAACTTTAGATCGGGGGTAGCAGAGCACTGGATTGGCTGTCCAGTTCTCTGCATTATATTAAATTAGTCCTCCTTCAATTCAAAAAGGACTATAGAAAAGATCTGCAAAAACATTAACAGTAAAGTCTTATTAGTTATATTCAGGTTTCTGGAGGTTTTTTTAAACCTGTACAAATAACATTACTTACATAGCAGAAAGAAAGGTAACATAGTATGTTTTGGGAAATTTTTGACAGAAAGATATTTTTAGTTTATTGCATATTATATTTTTCATTCTTCTGCTTTTTGGTCATGTTATTGTCATTCTTCTGAGCTTAATTTTGCCCTTTAATGCTAACAGTTAAACATGTTACACATTTGCTGAGACTACTAGAAATGAACCAGGAAAGTGGTAAATGTGGAGGTTTGGGATGAGCTGTAAAGCAGGTGAGAATATGGATGAAGTGCATAAAATCAAGTATGCAATTATCCACATGCCAGTGCATAATGATGTTCCCTGGCAGCCTTCTGCCCATCACATGAATATCTAGGAATATTTTAATACCTTTCATTCACTGCTACAGACATTTGAAACTTGGAACTGTATATCCTTAGGTAAGCACCCCACATGTGCTAACACAACCTTCTTCCATTTCTGGTAATCCCAGTAGGCTCCTATGAAGGCACCACGCTCTTGTGGTCAGCAATTTACCTTTAATAGGACCCACTAAATGAGTAATATTTATTGGATATTTATTTCACTGTACAAGACTGATTTTTGTAAAACCACCAGCTTGCAGGGCTCTGATTCTGATCAGAGCAGCAGGAGCCTGCTCCTGAAAACCTGACTAGAGCCTGGAGACCGAGGGGTTTTGCTTGAATTCATGAGATTGTAATATATTTATATATGTGTGGCATTACACTGCCCACAAGTGATCAAGCCCAAAGTCATACAAGTAAGTCATACTGGAGAGAGATGCTTTCAAAGAGATGACAAACATGCTGCTCTGGCACAAAGCAGATATTTTTCAAGCTGAAAGGTCACTGTAATTTTAGATGTAGTATTTGACAAGAAAATGCTGACAAAGGAAAAACTGTACTGTCAGTTGAATGAAAAATGATGTTATTCAGCTGTATGCTCAGCATTGCTCAATCAAGGAAAAGTTTCAGCCTCAGATTTAGTAGGCTCTTTCAGTACATGTGCATTGTTTTGTTTGTGTGTTTGAAACCACAACAACTTTAGACATGAGACACTAAGAGCAGTGACTTTTTACAGTGGGGTACAAGTCCCAAAGTGAGCAGCACAGCAATTCACAGCTGCCCATGATCCTGCCAACACAGCTGGACTCAGACACCTGCCTGTGCCTGCACACAGCAAGGATGTAGCCTGGATAACCCAGCCCTCCACAGCTGGGAAACATTTCCTGTTTGCAAAAGCATCCTTCTGCCTTCAGGGACCTCACCTGCCCAGCCAAGCACCTGTGTCCCCCCTTCTTTGTGCTGAAACAGCACTTCAAGCATCAGACAGAAGGTCTGCCCAGGAAACATCCCATGGTACGAAAACTAGGCCCGTGACAGCACTGGAAAGGAGGAACAGTGACATTTCAGACAAGATGCACAACAAGGAGGATGCTGAGTAAGGCTTTTATTTTAGACACCCAAGTGAGTAGCCTGACCTTAGTAGAATGCAGGCTGCTGCTCTGCTTCTACCTCACCCCCTTCTGAGTGCCACTTCATCTCCTTGCTCTAAGACATGATTTCCCCACAACTCACCAGTAAAAATGAGCAGGGCAGCTCAGCTTGTTCCTAAAACTGTTCCCAGAATTCCACTCTTTCCAAAATTGTAGTCAACTTTTTTACACCAGGTTAGACAGCCTTACACGGTACTGCACAGCCTGTAGAACAGATACAGCTTTTCTTGATGGAGTCTTTAGTAGAATGATTAGGTCAAGATCTTTCTAATATCATAAAATTACTTATCCAGAACTATTTGCAGTCATCTTCCAAATACACATCATAGACTCAGACAGTTTAGATGGAAAAATCTTTCCATTTAGAACTGCAACAGTTCTCTGGAACTGAAGAGTGAAGTTAATAAGCTCAGTTCTGACTCATTTACTTCCATTTTCTTTCAGAAGTACAGTCTAAGTGTGAGCTGACAGTATAAATTTGGGCTTTTAAGAATCAAAACAACATTTGCATGTACCAGTTGACAACTAGTATTTTTCAGTCAACATATGCAGGAAGAACTAGAGTAATCAACTTGCTAGAATAACCTTTTTTACATGGGTACACATATATCTAGTGCAGAAAAATGATTTTGCTAAAAAGGTTGGTATTAATCTCTTCATCTTGCTGGGCAGCTCTCTAAAGATATTAAGTACACGGGATTATAACTATTTTGACTGTCTATACTGTTTCTTTTTTGTTGACGACTGATTTCTACATGTATCCAAATCATAAGAAGTAAAAACAAAATAATAAACAAATAATAATAATGATACAAATACTCCACACCACAGCAAGCCTTTAAGAGGAGAAAGCACATGCTCACATTAGGATAATTACAGTAAAGACCAAACAGTTTCACACCATTCCTCAGGAAAGTAGCTAAGAAAGGTATGTGAGGTCCCTACCTTTCACAGCAGCACTGCTGTTACACTAAAAGCTGCCAGATAATACAAGAAAATCCATTCAACCATTTTCACTTTTGCCCATTTCGATCAGCTTCTAATATCTTAAATCCATTTTAAAAAAGGGCATAATTCAACTTATCTAGACATGCCCACACAGAGTCTTTAAGCCAAATCTCCACCACCAAAGGAAAGTCTCAAAACTTAACTGGTATTTTGTCCTCGAGAGCGAAGAGATGTTAATTTTGGTTCCTGTGCTGTAAACACAGCTGCCTGTGAGAGGAAGACCTTCACTGAATCAGCCGACACAGCTCCTAACAGGCTCTCTCAAGACTGAAGTTTAGATACAAACAGCCAGTGCCCTAAGTGGAAAAGGGTGGAGCTGGCCACAAAAAAACCGCCAGTGAGTGAAGGCTGGCTGGGAGAAGATAAGAGTCACAAAAAGTGTCTGTCAATGCCATGAAAGAGAACAAGGGCGATGGGGCTGCTGTCTTCAGACAAAAAGAAGTAGTCTTGGTAGTAAGTATGAAGTTATAATAATCCCTTCACTTGCACTGAAGGCTGAGGGTACCTGGGCTAGTTTAGTGACTGGGCTGACAGCAAGGCGGTCCCCACACTGAGCTCAGCCTGTGCCAGTTTTTCCGGCTCCTCTAACCTGGTGCACACTGGCTTTGCTCCATGAGCTGCAGCAGAGTGTTCACTCCTGTGATAAGCAGCCTAGAGATAGCCCATGATTACAGCCAAACCTGAAGCACTGAACTCCTTTGCCAAGCCCATCTCCAGCACACCCAGCTCCCAGAGCCAGCCACTCACACAACTGCTGCTCTACGTGGGGGTCTGGATCCCTCCCTCCTGTTCCCTTGTGGAGTAAAGCCATACTGTAGATCTTGCTAAATGGAATGCAAATGAAATGTAATGAATGTAAATGGAGCGCACAATGAAATGCAAAATGCTAGAAGAAATCAAATTTCAGATCATCAGGGGTCTCATGCATTTCTGAGCATAATTAACTGGGTTTTACAGTAAGTGCAGGACATGGAAGGGTGGGAGCACACATAGTGAGGATGCACTAGGAGGGATGGCAGAGCTCTTGCAGGGTGTTCTGGATGCACATGCTCCTGCAGCCAAGCAGAAGAGTCACCAGTCATGGCTTTCCAAGGTTTTCCAACATGTATCTGTTGGCATTTACATCAAATGAAAAAACCCCACAGTTCAAACTAAGTGGAAAGGAGCAATATGGAAATAGAGCAGAGTGAAGGGTAACCCAGTTTTACAGCAAGCAAGCAGGGAAATTCTCATGGTGCGCACTTCTGGTGCAGGACATTGGTGTGAATTTACAGTGCACCATTGCAGCTACAGAAATGATAGCTCAGCAGTGGGATTTCTTGGGTCCTCACAGAGATCTAGCAGATGGTCTTGATTTGAGACATCTTACCCTGACCATAAATTCCCTCTCGCTTAAAATGTTGTCACAGTGCACAGGGGATTTTTAAGGCACATTTTGTAGTATGTCTTCAATGACGTGTCAGGTTGAGCTCTTGTCTCTGGGTGAACAAAATGCTGCACAGGTTGTATGATGAAAGCATGCAGTTAAATAAGCTATTGCAGTGGGAGGAGAGTCATGACTTCCCAGCAGGATATTGGGAAAATATCAGAGAAGACTAAAGCCAGAGCAGGGAGCTGCAAGGCGAGAGGACTGCCCAGTGAGGAGGTCCTCAGGTGATATAAAAGGTTGTGAGTCCTTTGTGGCCAAGGGTGAGGCTTCTGAAGGATGTGAAAGGCTTTTGAACTTCTGAGAAAAGAGAAGCAGAAGCCAAAAGATATGAGGAACTGAAAGGCTTTGACACTTTTAAGAAAATAAACTGCCCCAAAAGGGAGTGGTATTGCAAAAATCCTGGATGTTCACAATACAAAATAAAGTAAGCTAAACAACTGCAAAAGCTGGGGGAAAAAAAATAAATCAAATCATCCTTCATCTCCGTCCCGATGGTTTGAAAATAACATATCCAGGAAAAAAAATCAAGTGTGGGTGGGATTGCTTGTTTTTGAAGAGAAAAATCTGCCTGCATGCTAAGGCAGACCTCCGAATAGAAGAGTTGCTAAGCTGTATAGTTATCTCCTCACTTTTGTTTGGGAAATACCGGCTAGTGTGGGAGGCAGGGGGTTGTGTGCATGTGCAAGGCAGGAAGGGAGGCACAGTAGAGAAGTACATTTTTAACCTTAGTATACCCCCCCAAAATTTTGCAGTCTGGATAGTTTCACCTGAGCCTTTCTGCAATGGCAGTGTCAACCCTGCAGTGTCATGATGGGTTGGTAGACACTCTCTAGCTACAGCATGAAATTAAAGTAAATCCTGATGGGATCCTGCCAACACAGAGCTCAACTTAAGAAAAAAACAAAACCCAAGCTCCAAATAGCTGTGTTTTATATGTAAAAATGGCAAGCACACATTCAGTGGGTCTCAAGAAACCACACAAAACTCCACTGCTAAATTAAAAACATAAACTGGACATTTCAATTCCAATAACTGGGCATTTTTATGTTTACATAAAACAGCTGTTCAACTCATTGCTTCAGGCATAACTTCATCTTACAATAGTAAAAATAATGAAGTATATCTCCTATATAACCACATCTTTTGTACAAGAATGCATCCTCTCCCATTTTTACCCTCACCTGTAGCTTTCTTTCCAATGCAACAATATAAAGGGATGGAAGGTACTCCTCAGGACAGCCTAAGCCCTGATCTGAATTTCCCATCAGGTTACACACATTGTCCTGCTGGCTAAAGCCTGTAGTTAGTTTTTCTGCTGGTGGATAATTTTTTCCCATGGTCTCACTGAACTGGAAGTGTGGCACTGCTGCCTGCCTGCACAAACATCCAACACCCTCCCTGCTTCATGATGGCTGTGGGGATCTTCTCCCAGTCTGTATGCTCATTCAGCTCCTCAGGGCTAACTGGCTGTTCAGTTTTCATAAACACCATAACCACACCACCACAGCTTTTTTTTTTTTTAAGTGTTTTAAGAGTTTCTGGTTGCTATGGTGACAGTATCAGAGAAATGCTAGAAGGAAATAAAGGCCAAAAGGACTTTCATACCATAAGTGAAATAAGGAGTTTGACGGTACAGCAAATATATTTTTGCTCTGTGAAAGACATAGTTACTCTGTGTAGCAAGCAACATGTGACTGTTTAGCATACAGACAGAAGTATTTTTAATTGCAGAGTTAACTTGGAAAATATAAAAAAACCCCAAAACAACCATCTTTTCAGATTTTGAATGTATTATAGGGCAAGTATCTTGGGCCCAATTGGCATTAAAACTACTCCACTACATTATTTTAGTACCTTTCTTTAAAAATAACAACATGCTACCTGAATCCTCTGAACCTGAAGACAGTACTAATATAAATCTAAATGGCTTAGCAGATTGGCCAGCAGTACTTCTGGATGTTATCAGGCTGCTCAGGCCCAGCTGATTTTAATTTCTTTCCACCTTTCTAACACACACAGAACAGCAAACATGTTCAATTTATCAGATTCTCCAGGTTATCAGATGCTCAGGGTCTACATGCAGTATTAGGCAAACACATCTGAGAACTCACTGATAATGTCAGGACATTCTCCATGGGCAATGGTCAGAAAACAACTGTGATTTCTTTAAGGTTTGTTATGAACAGACTCCAAGACATTAGCAAACATCAGAGGTAATGGAAATAGCTTTTCAGTAGCTTTTAAATTATTTAATTTAGGAAAGGGAAATTGCACATCAGAGAGGAGTAGTTAGATTGCACACTTGTACGGGCACCAAACAGCACATCAGAGAGATGCAGCAGCTTGATGTCTGAAGATGTCTGGTCAGGCCTGTAGCCCATACAATAACATGCACTGAATAAAATATACTGTGGTTCCTGAAATATATTCTCTAATTTATATTCTTGCTAAAGGATTTAGATTTTCCCACTTTAAAGAAAGAAAAAAAGCTTGTTAATAAAACCAGATTATATTAGTACATAAGCTTCCTGCTATGTGACAGTGATTAACCCTTTAGTTCTGCACTTCTGCTCACAGAAAGTGCATGTTCAAAGATCTTCTCAAGTCCATAACATGCTTGTATATTTTAAAACTTTTACTATCCTTGTAGATACACTTCACGTTTACTAACACTTGCTAGAAGAGGAGTCATTGACTATTTCTTTGATCTGAATGCATTTATCAAGGCTTGGTGAAGACATGCATTTATATATCTAAGACTGGGTGAAGATTTGCCAGCAAAGCAAGCTCTTCCTTAAACTGTGTCTCATAATTCCTATTCTTCTAAACACCTTCAAACTATATTCTCTCTGTCAAGTGGAATAATCCAGAAAAGCATCTAAATACTATGAAAATATCTAACTCAATGTAATTCTGCAGCTATAGAACAAAAACATTATGGTCAATACTCATCAATTCAATCCTGAACATGTGTTACATAGACTAGTAACAAGAGCAATACTTTCTGGCCATTGTGTGATAAACTCTAAATTCAAGAGAACAAGGTACATGTTTTCAGTCCTGAGTCCCAGGAACAGTATGGCACATAGCAGCTGAAGCCTGGAAAAAATACTGCACCTTTCACCCCCAAATAAATTGTGAAATTTGCTTGATGGACATTTGGTCATGGATATTGTATAAAAATGCTTTCATTTCCTTGCGTGAGAAATCACAGCAGAGTTGCTCTAAATTTTCTGTATCAGGAAAAGGGAGGATAAAAGGAGATACTTGAGGGGAAGTGAGAGCTCAGACAACTCCTCTTTGTGCCTGATCCTACACTCATCTCCCACTCTAAGCCAATCAGGCAGCAGACCCCTGGCTTATTTGGACAACTGTTCCCTTACACAACAAAAACTTGAAACTTACTGGCAGCTCTGAACAGTCACTTTCCAAAAAATGCTAGGCTCAGCTTCTCTTGCAGCAGGACATTGATAGCAGCCCAGCAGCTCTCTGTCCCACAACCTTCTGTTAAAACAGCAGCCTAAACTCAGAGGTTCAAACCCCTCTTCATATCCCTTCCTAAAATCTGCATGCTGACACTGCATCTACTAAAAAAACCACCACAGAGCCTGCAGCAAAGGGACATTAATTACATCTGGCAGACTTGGCAAAAGATGCCCCAAAATGTTAATGAAATAGTTACACTTATCAGATTCAATACTGTCATCAAAAGGACCAAAAAAACACCCTCACATATAAAATCAAATGATCTCTCCAATTTATTTTTATCTGTTAGGCTAAAGATTTAGACTTTCTGTGAGTCCTGGCTACTCCTAATGTGAGTATTTTAACAGGAATGAATAGACTCTGATCACATTTTACAATTGAGTATTTCACATAAAATTATCATGATTAAAACATTATGCAGTACCTCCTTAGAGTATTTTCCTTATAAAAGAGTCTGGCTGCAAACCCAAGCTTGCACAAATTGACTTGAAAAATAATAAATTCCTTAGTCAACAGGTTCACATTATACTCAAAGCAATACACAGATCCAAGAGACACTCCACGACAACACTTTAGCAAACAATCCTGTTATTCATGGATGACTATAATAGAGTGATTACTAACAGCTGTTTGCAATCTCTTTACATATGGAAAAGCTTCAAAAAATTACAGAAGCGCCCCAATTTGCAGAGGAACTGAAGACAGAAGGTAAAGTTGCTTAGCCCCTTCCCAGTCCCATTTTCCTCAATACTCACATGTACACAGATACCCCTAAAGGATCATTCCACAGGCCTTATTCACTCCCTATGGCTTCAAAGTGCTCAAGGCAACAGTACTGTTTTCCAATGTATTCATCAAAGAATTAAACTCAAAGAATACAAGTATTAAAATATAAATTAAAACTACTACAAATGTGGTTCAATAGATTTAATAGCTTTATACGCAGTCTACAGAATTACTGAACTTACACAAGCAGTAGATGAGCGCTAATATGGCCAAGTAGGGGTATGATCACCCTCAACGACATAAAAAGAACATAGTCTAGCTTTTAAATAAACTTAACCCAATTATAAATGTTAATTAAAGCATTCCTGATGCAAATGATAGGTTAATATTCAAACCAGAAAGCAGAACACCACGTAATGCCCTAATTTGTTCCTATTTGACCAGTGACTCCTTCACTGTCTTCCCTGCCCTTAAGTTTTAATTAGGAGCCCTGCAGCCAGCCACATCTTTCTGTAACAATGCAATGAACCATAAGAATATAAAAGTATCAGGAGAAAAACCCAACAAAATAAAAGCTGCTTGTCCACAGACAAAACACTACACCAACAGAATGCCGGATAATCTGTTTTGTGACTTTTCTTTGAAGATGGTCCAGAGATATTCTATCTAGCTGTGACGCAGATTTCTTTTTTTATAACACCCTTTCCTTTTTACTCCCCATGAGTGGCACTCACGGGGCTCTGCAGTATCTGGGTGACCCTCTTCCTCTGCTCCATCATGTTGAAGTCCTGTCTCAGGTCAGGGGACATGTTTCTCTCCCGGATATACTCCGGGTCATTCTCATTGATGCGATCGAAGTACCGCTCCTTGTGAGGCATTGTGGCTGGGGGAGGAGTAGTGATCACCACCTGGCTGGCATCAGCACTCATGCTTCAACACTGTGGAGGGAAGGCTTCCCCTGAAACAAAAGGAAAACAGGGGGAAATATTAGTTCAAAGGAGGGCAGTGCATGTAACTTCCAAGTCTGGACACAAGTAATGTCCCTTCACATCTCTGCAGGTCATCTAAAATGAAAGGAGAACAAGGGAGTAACTATCAGAAAAGCAACCAGAAAATTTAGGAAATATTCTAGAAAAAACATGTTTAAAAACCATTAGTAAGTTATCTGATAGTGCAAACCATCTCTATTCGAGGTAAAATAAAAACCAAAAAGTATACAATTAGGAGTGACATTTGAAATGACCATTGTGCATTTTATGACAAACTTTCCTCTGTAATTTTACACTACACTTACCACCTCCCAAGGTTTTGTACAGCTCTTCTTCCTGAGCTATTCAAGCAAACCCCCTGAAGAGAAGGTCTGTTTAATATCTGCCCAGAGCTCATCTCTCAACTTGAATGAAGAAATTCCTCAATTACAGCATTTTCAAAGCATCTCATAACCACAGCTTAAAGACAAGGCTTCAGGACACTGAAAGACCACCAGAGAATTTCCACAGACTCCAGCTGGTGCCTGTTTTTTCATAAAACACTTGGAGACATTGAGGGCACTGCAGAGAAGGCTGTATGTTGGCTCATATAGCATTGAGGCCACATCTATGGCAAAGAGCTGAGCTCTAGCTTTTCCCCTCTTGTGTGCAATTGCATGCAAAGATTCTCACTGAAGCTCATTACACTAGGAAAAGTAAAATAAAAACCAACAAAAATACTTTCATGTCTTGGTAGAAAGCTTAAAAATCTCATTAAAAAGCCTGATAAGCATTTGTAAACACAAACAGAACTGGATCAAAAGGAAAGAAGCAGACACCTGAATTTTCATACAAAGAATCAGGCTCAAAAGTACACTCAGGAACACCATTCCTCAAAAGCTACTGAAGAGGGACACTTTCTCAGGTTTAAGGAACAAAGAGAAGCAGGATTTGAAGGATGAGATAAGTGTATTATGAAAATACATTTTAACATGCAAATATCTACAGTCAATAATACATTTAATATAAAAATATTTGCATGCAAAAATATTTGATATGTAAATTCACCTCTTCAGAGAAAAAAAAACAAACAAGTCAAGCGTGGTTTGACATTCTGGTATCAGTGGATCAAAGTGTCCTTGCTCTGTGGCACAGTTCACCCATCCCTCGTTTGTGTCCATTATCATTTGGGCTATTCTGTGGAGAAGGATCCAACGTGGGGCATCCAAACTGCCTCCACTATAATCTCACATATTTCCCAGGTGAAAGACTGGGAACCACTATCAAAACCAGCTTCAGCAGCCCAAGCCCTCCTCCTGTCTGCAGCAAGTCCTTTCAGTCCTTGTAACACCCTCTGCTGCTCAGCCACACCAGGTTGGCAAGAGGATGCAAATTGGTTTTCAGCCAGTTTCCCACACTGATTCTCAAATGGCTTTGCTGACAGTGCAAGGGAGAGCACAAGGAAGAAATCCTGGGCCACTGCAGCCCTGTAATCAAGTATGAAACTCCAGACAGAAACCACCGACAGAGCTGGGAAAGTATTAGCAGATAAGAACCAAGAAAACTATGTCTATGATTTTCTTGTATATTACAGATTATGATAAAATTTGGGATTGACATGAAACACAACATCTTATTACAGGTTTAATTGGTTTTGTTTTTTCTGACTTTTTTTTCCCCCAGAGAGAGAAAAAGAAAACATCATCTGGGATGCAACATTATCCAGCTGCACATACAGAGCTCCCAGGAGGTACCTGGCATGCTGGATAACATACCATGTTCTGGGATGTATAATTCACATCCTGGAGACAAGCTCCATGAACTCTGATGGCTTCATTCCAGAGGCTGTGGAAACACATTGGTGAGTTTTGCATTTGCTGCTCAGGTGCAGTAGGAGTTCATTCAGCATTTGCTGACTGACTGCCGGAAAGCCTGGGATGTGTGATCAGTTTGGGGTGCTGGGAAGAAAACAAGGACTTTGCCTCAAGGTAGTGAGAGTTTGGTAAAAATCTGTTAGAAGTATGAAAGGAGCTTAAGTTTTTCTAAAGAATAAACTCTTGGGATGGTGTCTAGGGATGTGACAACCATTCAGCATAGGAAAAGTACTGTTATAAATGTGACTGTGTATTATGTCTCCCCTCCTCCACCTTGTGTGTACCTTGCCCAAAACGGTGAGGTTTAAGAAGAAAAAGAAAAAAAGCTTCAGGAGAAAACATAAAACCGTGAGATCACTGGCCAAATGCCACAGGGTACGAGAAACTCGAGACCAGACCTGTCAGCTTTCACTGCTCTCCATCTGTGTTGGGATAAGAACCTCTATCTGAGCCAGAACAGACACCTTCCAGCACCTGCACGTTACTAAAAGCAGTCTAGAAATCCAGATAGCAAGAACCTTGCTTGAACTGGTGACCAGCTGTGACTCCTGGCTCTTTTCCTTCTTTCCTGGAGTGGTCTTATCTGACCATTTATTTCCCTAAAACCTCAACTGTTAAACCCAAGTGGGAGACTTGCTCAGCTGCTGATCGACTCAGTTGGCTGGATCAACTACATGCATGTCTGAACTTCAAAACACATTTATTGTTATTATTATGGGTTTATAAGACATAATTAGTTCAAGTCCATTACTTTACAATTCATTCTTACAGCAACAGAAAAGCCCATTCATCTGTAAAAATGGCACAAATGTGACTGGCAATACCCAAAATCCACGAAAGAGATTTTTCTAATTGCCTTGGACCTTAGTTTTTCCTCTTTCCTTTCAGCCTGGTTTGTTACTTCTAGCTATTAAGATTACAACATTGAAGTCCTTGTAGTACAAAACCCCTCCGTTACTGAACATAATATGGGTGTTGGGTCCAGTTGTTCTTATTAGGTCAGGTTCAATGCCTGCTCTGTTGGGCCCAGGCTGACTCTCATATAACCCCTACTGTTTCCTGGAAAATTTTCAAACAAATCAACCATTCTTTTATTATTTATTTGCATCTTCTAGTGATTTTTTTTTTTTTTTAAAGAAAGAGAACATTTATTAAAAACGCCATCAGCTTTAGGGGACCAAAAAATCAGTACCCCTTCTCAGCATAGAACCAGCAATAAGACCAAAATATTTACAGAAAATCCAGATCTCAACGTCTATGAATTGTAATAGAGGATCCTCTCCCTCAACTCTTGTGTGTGTGTGTGTGTGTGTGTGCGTGATACTTGTGCCTAGGGAAGAAATAAGCTTTGCTGCAAGGCTACTTTTGTCTTCCACCCCCTCCCATGCTGTTTATGAATTAAAGAAAGTGAGGTACACCTTCCTGAACAGTTCTAGCTAACATTGCTCACGCACGCTCTAGAGTGGTTGTGGAGACTGAGGCACAGGCACAAATGAGAGCCCCTATAGCAACTAGACTCTATATCTCATGTGGTCAGACAAACATACACAGAGAAATCAAATACAAGCTCAGATCTGATTCTGTTCTGGTGAGAACCATCGCTCTTGGCCTGTTGAGGCACACATTTTAGCTCACATTTTGGCCTCACATGCACATGCTAACACTCTAAAGAGATTCAAAGTGAAAGAAGAGCAGTTTGCCACACCTGGTTCAACTACTCCAGTGTGGGGCCAAACTAAGAACAGAAAGTCAGAATGGATAAATTTTTGTTTCACAGAATCCTTATCTCCGCTGAAAATGCTTTTAAGGACCTGTAAAACAAAAAGGCTCACGAGGTCTTGCTACTACGTAACTTGTTAATCTAACTCCACTTCCCCCTCGCAGTTCACGCTGAACTGAATTCTGATACAAAAGAAAACAGGTCGTGTCCTCCCGCGCTTTCATGCCTTATATAGCTCATGGGTTTGGCTTCCACATCCTGTTCTGTATTTTACACCCGTAACTGGGCTACAGAGAGAAAGTAGAACATACCCCCTCTGTCAGGAAGCTGTGTATCTCTCTACTTAGGAGTAAGGTTTATTTCATGAAAGCTTCACTTTTTCCCAGGAACTTGGAACTGTTGATTCTAGGTTGCAACATTACATCCTGAGCACCCCCATCTGACACTTTGTAAAGCCTAAGTAACCTGCTGTGCTGCTTTTGTTGCAATAACTATTTTGAATATTAAATCACAAAAATCAGGTCAAAAATAATAATGAGGTCAGAGAAACAAGAAGTACTAAAGCAAAAAAAGTGCAGGAGACCAAATGTGAGGAAAATTTATATTGAGAAACAACCTCCCAGAAAGTATTGACTTGATATATTTTTTCCTTTCATAATGTACTGAATGTATATAAAAATAAATACCACCAGACAGAGTAATAGAAAAGGGACCAAATTATTAGATCACCTAGCAACAGAACATTAACCTACCTTTTATGCTGATCTTTTCTGGCTGGTTTCAGACATCTCCATCTTCCCTATGCAGTGCAATCCATCTTAGTGAGAGCTCCCCGTGCTGCAAGCCAGCAGTGTGTGCACAGCATCATTAACTGGTGCCACAGAATTGGGGTGTGAGCACTCGAGCTGGGCTACCCCACATCAGAGCAGCTTCCCTGGCAGGAGCACGCTGAGCTCCTCTGCTCCTGCGATTTCTCGCCTGCTTGTTTTTAAGGAACAGTCTGCTCTTTCTCCCCACCGCCCCCCCTCCAATATCTTGTCTGCCAGGAGACTTGTTGGAAGCAAACTGGGCGTCTCTTGATCTCAGTTCCAGCCTCCCTATGAAACAGGTTCCAGTCTGAATCAAAGACTTGGCTTTAGCAAACACCGTCAGCTACGTACGTCAGCTGGCAGCAGCACACACACTTCAGGAATATGGGGGAATGGTGGAGAGGGATGGGGAAATACGTGGGAGAATATGGACTGACATGAGGGTCACCAGTGCTATTTTCTGGCACTAGAAAGTCAACTGCTCATCCTCCCTCCTACACATTTAAGTAATGACACAGAAATGAATAACTGCAACTTTTTTAAGGAAAAAACAAAAAAAAATGGATAAGTACCTCAAAATTAAATTAATTCTTAAATTCATGTGATGGAGACCTCAAATACTATAAATATCTGAATTGAAAGATTTTTTTTTAATTTTATAATGTATTTTTGATTTTCTTACTTTACGCATTGTTCAGGTGAGTAAGATGTGTGTTCAAATGCTAGAATTTTCTAAACTCAATTTGTGGAACTGAAAATACCTAGATAGGTAACATTTGTTCAAAATTTTATTAACTGATTTTACTAATGTACAGGAATTCCTTACACCAGCACTCGAGCCAAACTACGCTCTTCAATTGACACGAATTAATTTGCATTTAAAACTCCTCATAATACCTCCTCCCAGCCTGCCCTGCCATTCAATCTTTCTCCTGTTATCACATCTTCAGATTCACACCAACAAATGCTTGTAAGGGCTTTTTAAGTTTTTGTTGTTTTTAAATTTTTTTTAATGGATTAATTTTCAGCTGTATCAGTTTGCCTGACAGTTAACTGCATATCTACAGAAATGTTTGTTCTGAAATAAAGATAATGATGATACAAGAGTGTCTAATACCATTTCTTCCAGTAGCAATGCAGCCATAAACAATTTGTCATACTCCAGCCCAAACTGGTTACTAATCAAATAGTCTAATCCAGCACTGCATGTTTAAGTCCCTCTGCTTTTAAGCAGAGCAAGCTAATAAAATTATCAGCTCTTTTCAGACACCACATTAAAGAGACTGTACGGCAGCAAGACATATTTTTTCCTAAGAAATAAACATTCAGGTGTATTTGAACCTTGTTTTTGTGTTGCTGTGCTAAATCTAAAGCATTATTTGTTCTCAATTATATAATGTAATGTTAAAGTCTACACAAATAGTCATGCTGTGCAACTCACACTTTACTCAGTGTAAACTGGAATTGAGCCAGACACACTCTATTGTCAAGGAGTGAGAACTAAGTGGGTCGCTGACAATCACATAGAACATGAGAATTTGAGGCCTGTAGCTTTACCTTTAACTGCAGGGGTGATGTTTTTTTCTCTATTAAGAAAGGCTCCTTATAATGCACTCAGCCTGTAGCAGGTGCAGTTTGCACCTCCACATTTGCCAACATTTTTCAGCACAAGCAGTCAGGAAAAAACTTCCGGAGCCTAGAATGCTGGTTTGATTTATCCAATATGTTCTACCACATGGCCACAAATGCTATTTGCATGCACTGAGTTTCATAAATGAACTTGCATGCTTAACCCTGTAGACCCAAACTACTTTAATCATTCATATTTTGCTATTCCTTCACTGCTGAGTAAGTTTTTCATGTAAGAAAAGGGAGGGAACTCTTGATTAAGCAACTTATCCAATCACCCTTTTCTGATAGTCACTATGATAAAACTGCTTTCAAAAGCACAGCCCTGAGAGTTCAGATGCAAGGTCCACCCTGTCCACTGGGGAGCCTTTTGTGCCAAGGGAAGGCAGGACCTAACCGGGATGTTGCCATCACTGCATTGTGCGACACCTGGGCAGTCAGAAGTGCAATGCTCCACTCCATGAAATGTTTTTCTTGCTTTATGTGAAAACTGTGAAGATTGTGCAGACAATATGAACATTTTGAGATTATGACGTTCTGCACACAAAACATGCAAGTCAGAACAAACCCAGTCACACAAGCAGAGGAGGAATCCAGAGTTTGTTGGTGCAACAATTCACGCAGGTGGAAATAAAAAGACCTTTTTTATTTTTAAAGACTCGCCTCTGCTTATCTACATAATCACTTGTACTTAAGTCACCTAAAAATATTTCACGAGTCAGTAGACAACAGAGAGCTAAATTAAAAGATTATGTTCTGGTAGCACTTATCCGCATTAAGCTGTGAAAGTAGGCACTAACATAACCCACACACAGAGACAATGGCTGAACAATGTCCCTGTGTCACTTGAAAAACATGAAACCTGGGTTCCTCCACAGTACAAACGAAGAGCTTCATGGTGAAAAAAAACCTAGAAAAGCTGATTGCAGTCACAACCTTCCATATTTCACAACACTCTTCCTCTCCCTCTCCTGCAAAGCCTCCAGCTTCCTCTGGTGACCTTTCTCTTGGGCTGTCCCTGACCTGCACTGATGCAGGGGAAAACAATTCCTCTTTATATGCAGACCTACATAAGGTTATGAGTGGAAGAAACAAGCTAACTTGCCAACTGCTAGCTAAATTAGCTAACTTGCTAATTGTCTGTTATGTAAACACTTTTTTTTTTTAAATCCATTGATTCACATCAGCCTGGATAGAGCCATTTGGAGTACCAAGGACTGCTCCCAGCAACCTGCAGGAGCCCTCCTGTGTCACTGGTACCACGTGCAACGCTGGAGAGCAAGGAAACCTCTCATCAGTCCCAGGGAACATGAAAAGTCTTTGTGATTTATGGCAGTTTGATTATCCAGAGAAATGCCATGGCCAAAGCAGCTGCCTCCTGGGTTTTGCTGGAGGGTCAAAGGCTGTGACAGTGGGCAATCCAGATGATTGACACAGGGCAACTGATGGATTTTACAAATATTTATGCAAACAACCAATCTTGTGTATGTCAGCATGCAGCCAAACCCTTTTATAGCCCAGACCCCTGGGGTTCTTCTCTCTTCACATCAAATCCTGACCTTTAGCACCACCAACAGCTCAGTGTAGACCCCATTTAAGACCACCATGCACTGACCATAGAGAATTGCAGCTCAACGCCTCCATGACTCACAAGACAGCACGGGGAAACCTGGCCAACAGCGAATCTCAGTAGGACAATTCTAACTGGAAACTTCAGGAGAAGATGAAGTTGTGCCAGGTCTTCGATCATACGGTCTTCAGGACAAATTGTATCTTTATTAATATTATGCACCACACCCTGCACAACTCTCCCCAGTTCATCTAGGGAACTCTGAATCACTCTACCATAAATTTTATATGAAGAGCAATAACATAAGTCACATTAATATACCAATATCAGCTTGACTATGTCAAAATAAATTGGCTAGCCTCTCAAAAAAGGAATTTTAACACTTTAGTGACTTATATTTCATTCTCACATTAAACAGAAAATATGAGCATATCAAAAAAGCTGATTTATGATAGCTATAGTTAAAAACTCAAAATATTTTTGATAAAATAACTCAACTACATTTATTGATTTCACATATGAAGAAGAGGCTTAGTGGGAATGTTATGGTTTTTTCAAGGTTTTTTACTACAATTACAAATGGTGATTTTAGGGATTGACGAAGGTGTGAGACAAAGGATGCCAGCCAAGCGCATGCCTGACTGTGCACACTGAGTGGCCATGAGCAAGGGAAAAAACCTGAGGTATTGAAAGAAAAGAGCTTAAAATGCTTTAAAAAGGCAAGTTCAGATTGAGGTGTAGAGGGAAGGCTCTGTTAATAAGACTAACAGCTTATATCAGCCATGAGATGGCATAAGCGACAAAAAATTGCAAATCACTGTTCACAGATTATGCTGAGAGTGTCTTTTTTACCCCATTCAAGACATCAAGACTTCCTTTTTTCTCCACTACCATATGCCTTTGCATATGGGACAATTTCCCCCCTCCTTGGTCCATTTGCAAACAAATGTTTGTAAATGTCAAAACATAACAAGGAAAAAGTTAACAAACACACAGAATTTGATGGAAGTTATAGTTGCATCCCTAATACTTACAAAATTATCATCTGTAGAGGACTTAAGTTACATACCTCATGCTACAATTTTTCATGTTTTCCTGACTGCCTTGAGGCAAACCTGCCTCTCCCAGTGCACGTGTTTCAGTTTCCAACCTCTGAAAACACCATTCCCTAATTGTGCTAAGCACATCTCTCCATGAAGCTTGAGTCTACAGTGGTTACACAAAAGCATCAGGGTTAAAAATAAGCTGGGGGAGGAGAGCAGGGAAAAGTGTGGAACAGAGCAGGGCCACAAGGGCCTGGCTGACCTACTCAAAAGTTCAAAAGGCAACTTCTTTATTAGCTGCAGCATTAATTATCCTTCCAGGGAAATCCCTAGGATTTACAGTACTGGGAAACACGTTTTTGGTTAATACTGTCTTCACCTTGCTTGAAAATCATTAACCACCACCCCTCACCACCACCAAACTACCCAAATAGCATATGCCAAAAGTTGCATTTGCTTTCAAAGTTTAACCCATATAAATATGCACATCAATCTCAATTAACATGGCCTGAATTTGACCTCCTTCTTGTCTCTGCCACCTTTTGCTCATGGTATTAGAAAAGTGAATTGAATTTAGAGAGCCAAAGGTCTTCTACAACTTCAGGAATGGAAAACTATTCCACTGAATTTCCAGCAAGCCCAGCTGACAGCAGAAGGTCACTTTGGACTTAACCACAGCACTGAAGAAGGAAGGAGATGTGCCCAGAGCGGCAGCCAGCACATCTCTGAACAAGTGCTGAAGATTTACTAACAAAAGCTTTGGTAACACACACAGTGAGGCGTAGGGTGAGTCAGCATCAAGCCCAGTAGTAAGAGCAGTATTCTAAAAGTCAAAAGCAGAATATATAAATATTTCATAATTAGGTTACTATTATTTTCCAGTGCAAGGAAGCAATTATCTACTGTTATCCCATAATTCTCCTCCTGCATCATTACTTGTAAGCCCTGGAAACTTGCATAAAATAAAAGACACTCCACAATAAACTACTGTAGTATTACAGAGCATGGACGCATCCTGCCAGGCTACACAAAATCATGGGGACTTGCACTCATCTGTGATTATTCCTAGATTGGAAAACCAGCTGGCATTGAACACTTGTCCTAGAGATTTAAACCATCCTCTCTTTTGATCTCAGTTGCATGAAGCATGAATATTTCATGTCTGAAGAGGAGATGGCCCAATGTACTGAGAACAGAACTTCCCAGCAGCCAAGGTGCTACAAGCCCAGATTGCTTCAGGAGACACCCACTTTATACTATAGCATTGCCATGCAAGTGAAGAAAAGCTTCTTGGTTTCTCCTCTAACCAAGGACTTGAAGGAGCTGCAGCAGCAACTCAGAATTCCAGTTGCAAAGACTCTTAGTTGTAATTCTGAAGGCACGTGCAGCCTTTGATCAGTCACATGCAGCACTAAAGATTCTCCCTCAAATTGTTTCCCAAACAATTCTTCCAATTTTGACTTCTACTGTTTGGGGTTTTTTTTGCAATTTCAAGAATATTCTGAAGTCAACAAATATATTAGATGGAACTGCCTCCTAGATAAACTAAAAAAATAGTACAAATAAATAAAACATTTTTTTAGATAAAACTGAATACTTAAGAGTAATTTTATTTGAATTTCCAAAGCTCATTAGTAAACTTGGCCTGAAAAATGCTATTTACTTGTGTTTAATTAAACCTGATTATATTTATACTGAGTGCAAATATCTGATGTTATCCATGGGCTGAATTTGGGAGCCTGAACTGTAAAGGGAAATTCTTCTCTCAACTCTAATATTAAGAACTAAAAGCAACAAACCCAATTAGCAATTTCTAGAAAAATGACATTATGTTCTGAGCTTTGGTGATGCTTTTTTTTCTGAATATTTGAATAACTGATGGAAATCCTAGGTAAATAGCATTTCACCTTATACCATTGAAAATTACTGATGATACAGAAAAATGTCTGAGGCTATGGAGATTACATCTGCTTTATAAATAAAGGTAAGTAAACACACTTTCTAGGTATTTCAGTTTGTTTTTTTTTCACCTTTGTGTTGGGCGTTTTGTGGGGTTTTTTATAAACATCTGTAAAACCTAACACTGTTCGAAGAATTAAAGATCTCCATGCAAGAACATGCCCAAAATTGACCACAAAACTTGATTAATAAAGTGCTGAATAATAGGTGATTAGATGCTTGCCAAGGGCTCCTTCATGACAGCTCCCCCAGACGTGCTGGAATGCTGCAGAGGACAATACTGACCCAGGGCAGCCAGAGCTCTGCCTTAACCACAGTGGGGATGAGGAGGAACCACATCTTTTTTTTGGAGCTCATTTCTTAATCCAAAGAGGAGAAAAGGAATCTGCAGGACTAATCTGGTCTCAGGAGTTTGATCTCAAAGGTTTCTGGAAGAGTAGGAGTAGGTGCTGCTTTTAGAGTTGGGCAGTACTTAGATTTATTTTTTTCCTGTAAGATGCATTCCTCTAACTTGCTAATTTATTGCATCACTTTGGGCAGGGAGATAGCTGCATTTCTATTTTAATTCTAATTACTGAGTGATGCTTCCAGTGTGCATTGAAACAAGCATGTAAGATGCCATTTGCGGGTTGCTGTGGGTTTATAATTTTGTTCTTTTTAATTCTCTAGCAAACTGCTAAGGAATTTTGATTTTGGCCTGCCTCATCAGTACATGTTCTCTCTCTCTGTGATAAAATATCAAAACTAATCAAAGTTTGTACTGCAAAGCAGTCAGTATAATGTGATGAAAGTATGCAAAGTTTTATGTTTGATGAACAGACTTTTTCTTGCGATTTCTGGCTTCAAACTCAGAAAAGTGAATTCATAATGAGAAACACTCCTACCTGGCACACAACCTCTGTCCCTCAGAGAGTGCAATTATACAATTATGCTGGATGAAACTTGAAGAAAGGTTTTAATTTCATCTATTCTGTGTTCATTTCCATGTCATATTCAACATATTGTTTGTAACTGTGTGATACTGGACTGGAAGACCAGTGGTTTCTAGAAGACTAAAATGGATGATTTATTTTTCTGAAGTTATTTTTAACTGTCACATTCACAAGCCACTGGATATGAAGCCTTTGACAATTATACATCTGATATATAAATAGCAAAACATGAGAAATAAGTAAACAAACAAAGCTATCCCTTCCTGGCTACTCCTAGCATGGTGCAGCAGGTCATGGGCATGCCTGGCTGTCCAAAAGTAAATCAGCTGCCACCATGAGCTAACTGCACATTCTACCTTTTCATTCACTGTTAGAAACCATCACCCACAATAGTAAGTTCTCCAAGTTGGCTGTTTCATTCTTGTATTTACAAAAAGTAATTACTAAATGCTGCCTTGTGTAATTATGACAGTACTTTCACAAGTTCAGAAACACAAGGCCTTATTGTTACTTGTCTATTTAAGATCGTAATATTTTATACACCTAAAAGGTTTTTGTCCTTTTTGAAGCAAAGTATGTTTTAGTCTTTAAAACTGAGAACTTAAATTGTCTCTTGATTCTGCAAACTTGTGATCAAGTTCAATTATCTACACTTAACCTGGACTTTTTTTGAGTCAGTGTCCCACAGTCAGATGAACTGAGCAACTTGCACTTCAAGTACTAAGGATGCTACTCAGCATCAAAGTCCTACATCTTTAACCAGATACCAATTTCTGTAAAGCATAAGGAAATTCTGTTTTTACCTTTGTACCAAGTTTGGTTTAAAGTAACCAACAGGTTCAAAAGTTAAGTGGCAGGAAGGAATACATGCACAGTGTGATCAGGTAAGATCTCGTTTTCTCAGAGCAGCAGGTGAACAAACAGTACCTGGACCTGTCTCTGACCTGCAGCATGAGCCCAGACATTTAAAATAACCTCCCATGATAATTAAGCTGAAGCTATAAACAAGCATAATTTTGCTAACATGGACAATCAAAGGGGAACTTGGATAATTCTACAGTAGAGCCAATAATTTTCTTTCTTCTTAAATAGTGTTTGTGCCCATGGTGGGAGTATTTCTTGAAATATAAACTAAGCAATAGGTATGTTTGGAAATTCAAATTTGTAGGATAAATTAAAAACCAGCATGAACCCTCAAAGCATACTAAAGGCTAGCCAGTGTTAAAGTGAGTACCTATAAATAGCATAAGTTCATAGTTCTGAGAGGAAACCAGCACTCAAAATTCCCCAAGTGACAGCAAGCAATTACCCAAGTTAGTTCTACCTGAGCAATAAAAGCACTCAAGAAAAATGAGAAACGCACTACTAGGAGTAGAATAGGTTGAATTTTTTTGTGTTCTCTTCTTCCATTTCCTATTGCATCATTACCACTAACAGAAAGATAAGTCAATTTAAATAATGACACTAAAGTGATCCCATGTTTAAAAAAAAAAAAAAAAAAGAAAAAAAAAGAAAAAAAGAGAACTACATTTTCACTGTTATTCCTGCATGTCATCTGACCTCCTCAGTATAACAATGAAAAAGACAAGTGGAGAAAAAAAAGGAGGAAAAACAAAAACCAAACAAAATATCTGAACAAATAGCTGCACAGGCACAGGGTATCAGTTAAGAAATATAGCTGCTCTGAAACATTTAAAGAGAATACAAAAGGGCCTCTACAATAGTATAACCTTTGCCTCTGTCTGCCAGCATCACAGTTTACAGGGTTTCCATGGAAACCCTCTGCAAACATATGAATGTGCTTGCTGCGTTAGATGTCGAACAGAAAATCCTTTGTGGCAACTCTGGAGGGCCATGGCCAGTGCCAACCTCCCCGTGGAATAATGCCCTTCACTATGCCTTGCCCAGCAGGCTCATGACACACTTGCTCACATGGCACAGCTGCTGCCACCGCTTGTTTTTCCCTAACTGATAAAAAAGGAAAAAAAAAAAGAAATATATGCACATCATAACTACTAAATATTTCCTCCTTCATGGAGAGCCCGTTTTGCCTTCACCAAGCTGACAAGAAAGTGTTTGGCTCTGGACTCAGATGCAATGCAGGAACTGTTAGTGAGGACTGACTGGGAGGCTTCCAGCAAGCTTCTACTCAGGGCATTGGGAATACATTTGCATATTGAGTAGATAACTACCCAGGAAGGGGATGCCACAATTCTTCATTATGATGTGTTTTGAGAAAAACACATCAAAAAATACACATAAAATCTCAGCATGCAATACGTACATCAGCCCAGAAGATTAAACAAGCTTCATCACCTTGTTATTTATCATCATGGAAAGACCAACTGACCTACAAATAACACACTGGATGGGCTCCTCTTTCAGCCCTGGAGGCAGGAAAATTCTACCCAAGACAGCAAAGTGTCATCAGGAGGGGTGGTTTCATTTTGTCGTTGTTACGGGTATGTGTGCAAGTGAAAGCTGAGGAACTAAAAAACTGGTTTCAATTTACAAAAGAGGAATATTGCTACTGGCAAATATCTGAATGGTCTGGATTTTCTCAAAATTCATATCCACTCTGTAGCTCTACATATTTTACCAGCATTGAAATATGAGCACTTCTAATAAAAGTGAACCTTTAAGACCAGCAGCATACCTACCTGGAACACACCTTGTTTGTAGGCTAAAGCATTGCCCTACACCCTTATTCCTCTGAAAAAACAAATTTTTGGTATAGCAAGCTAGACATTAGAAAAAGCTTCTTCACCCAGAGGGTGTCTGGGCACTGAACAGCTCCCCAGGGCAGTGGTCACAGCATCACATCTGACAGAGTTCCAGAAGGGCTTGGACAACGCTCTTGGGCATATTGTGTGATTCTGGGGGATGTTTTTTTTGCAGGGCTAAGAATTTGACTTGATTTTTGTGTGTCCCTTCCAACTCAAGTCTATTCTGTGATTCTGGGACTAATTTCTGAGATATCAACGGCTAATCTACCTAATTGCTTATAGATGTGCACAGCTTCAGGGAGATGAACCCTGAGGGAGGATGAGACCTCCAAAGGCTACATTTAAGATCAAAGTTTCTGGACCCTGTGTGGGATATGAAAGCCTGCCTGGGTGCTGGGGAGGCCAGCACCTTTCTGCTGGTGACTGGACACTTCACCTGCCACTCAGCCATTTCCAGCCACTTTTACTGTCAGTGACGAAAACCAGCAACGTAACAGTTTTGTCTGAAAAGCCGAAGAATGAAGGAAAGCAGAGTTTGTACCAGAAAGAGAAAACAAGCGGAACACTTTTAACTTTGCCAGCTCCCTGTTTTGTGTTTACTTCTTTCCCTTCCCCAGAGAGGGCCCTGAGGGGAAGGCCTCCCTGCTCCCTCATGGCCGCTCTCACCTCACATCCACCACCCACCAGCCAGGCCCCCAGGCTGCAGCTGCCAAATTAACTCTGAGGGCAGCCAGGCTCTCCTTTTAGCCTCGCCTGCACAGCACAGTGACGCGGGGTCACTCAAAGCCCGTGTTGTTCCAAGGCTCTAATAACCCATTGTTCCCCTGCGGTTGCCTCAGCGAGATAAAACGAAAGGCCGCGTTTTCCGAGGGTAAGCGAATTCCCGCTGCCAGCCAAGGCCTCGGCCTCACATCAGGGCCAGCCCATCCCCAGGCTCGATGGGGACATGGTGGGTTTGTTTTTGTTAGTGGGGGTTTGCAGGAACATCTGCTTAGGGAAGGGATGGTGTGGGGCGCACCATCACCTTCCCCACAAAGCCGTGTTTGGCCCCTCCGCACTCGGATCCTGCTGTAAAGATTGACAGTCCCACGGCTAAAATCTGGCTCCTACCTGCTGGATGTTTATAATCTGCTTCCTGCCTGAGGTTGCAGAAGGATTGAAAATCTAATGGTCTAATCTAATCGTTGCTACTGTAAGCTTCCCAGGAGAGGGGAGGCACAGCGTGGGCTCAGGGCAGAGAGCCCCAACAGCGGGGCTGAAGCACCCCAGCGTCACAACTACCAGACTCCAGGTAACAGTGTGCAAGTACTGGGCTGGGAGAAAGGACACAACAGGCAGAAATTAACCCAACAATACAGGAAATTATAACATTGAAAAGTCACCCGTTTTATATTTTCACCACATCATCTTGACCAATAATGAAGTTCACTGAACGTCATTAACATTCCGCTAATGAGACTCCAACTGCCCAGAACAGCAATAACGAACGTGAGCTCTGTTTCCACCAAATCTACCAGAAAGATTTTTAAGGGTCTGCTTTCCCACTGACAGGAACACATGACTCCCATTAGCCTTAATAAAGGAACAGTGCATTCAGTGGGAGAGAAACTTCCCAGGGTTGCATAACTGAACTGTAGCATGCCCAAGACACAGTATAGACTGCTAAAAGAAGTCAGCAGTCCCAAAACTACAGGGACAGGCCAAATTCTTCCATTACTTTTCCATTAACTTTTGTCATAGTTCAGACTTCCTTGCTTTAGGCCAGTGAGAGTACACAAAGTTATTTTTTATGACAGAAAAATGGAAAAGTAAATTTTTTAATGGAAGAGTAAATCAGACATTGGGATGTTTAGATTCTGTTTTTAGGCTGAAAAACCGCCAAACTTCAGATATGCACTTTCTTTATCTTAATGCATTGTCCCTACATACTATTCTTGACTCCACGGTATATAAATTCTTACTTTTCTAACAATGCAAATTTGTTGACAGGATGACAGGTTAAAGTTTATCTTTCAGGCTGCTTCCCTTGCCCCAGTCACAAAAATCTAGTTATGTCAATTTATGTCCCTTTCAGTGCTCAGTGAGGCGAGGAAATGGAGTGGAGTGCCAGAATGTGGAAACAATGCAAAAAAACTAATGCCAGAACTCAGTATCTGCCTCCTAGGCTAAGCTCTGCTCGCCCTCACAAAGCTTTGGGATTATTACTGTGTATCTCAAAACTGTGTTTAAGAAAAACCTTCATTCCAGATGTTGAAAGCATGATTAATCTACTGAAAGTTAGAAGCTTTTTGTACATCTCTTCTCCCAGTTTACTTTTTTCTTCAATACTAGGCTACTTAGCTCTTTTTTTTTTCCTTTGACCAGGGTACATGCATGCTTTTGGATACTAGGAAATTGAATTCAATAGACAATAGTTGGTCATGCCTTTATCATAAGAATCCCTCTGACGTAATCAGAGAAATTCAATACAATTGCAGTATAATTAATGAAGCCTGCCTTATGCACTCTGCTATAGTTTTAAATGAGACTAGACTTCTCTATTATCTATCACATTGCAATGACTAATATGGGAGAATATCTAGTCTGCTACTACTCACACACATGATAAAATCCCATTAGCACACATACTCATAGGAGTTGAACTACTTTGATACAGTAAAGAGAGATGAGGAACTACAGCACAACAATTGCTGTAACTGTGTGATCAGTAATGAGCTATTTTAGAACCATGTGTTAAAACATATCAAGATTATCTACCTATAAAAAACCCCAAAACCAACAATAATTAAAGAAACAACCCAAAACCAAACTCAACCACAAACCAAAATATAAATGATTCATTTTATTTCACGGACTTTAAAGCTCAAAGGTACAGGGATCCATGGTACTGCAGCACAGCAGAACCAGCCCTGTGCCCCATGTGGCTGTGCTCACTTTAGCTGCCAACAAACACTCAAAACTCTGAGCCCAGTCCTACTGAGTCTGGTATTCTCCTTGGCTTAGCAGAAGCAAAACCAGATCTCATTCCCAAAAAAATAAAACCTGAACAAAACCAACAAATCCCAACCCATCCCATAATATGCAGAACAACCAACGCCAGCAGACTGATTTACGGATACATGATACTAACTACAGTGGGAAACTCCATTCAAACACAGAAACTGTAACTCACCAGTCATGTCACAACACCGAAGATAAAAATCACGCTGGTGTCAAATAGAAGACACTCAAATTACAAGACAACTATCTGCAGCATCCATCCCCAACCATTCTGTCAAACACACAACTGCAATAGGACAAAGCATCTTTATGACAGGAATAAAAAGCTCTTTAAATGCTCCTTTTATTTTTTATTGAATGAACCCACTCTTACACAAAGTTCACTCAACGATGTCTCGAGCTTTAGTACTGCCAAATCCTGTATTTCATAAGTCAACTATGGCTTGTCAGTCACACACAGAACAATCTAAAGCATTTATTAACTGCACACAATTTCTTCATGTAGCAGGTCAGGTTGTTTAAGAAACTGAACTTATTACTATATTGATAAATGTAGTTGTCAGGAAGACAAGAATCTTTTCAGTGTTATACCACAGCTGACCAAACACTTCTCTGCTCCAAGTCACTGGCAAAACCCAAAGGGAGTTACAAACCAAATCCACAGACTCCTCCCAGCCACAGTGTTAGCTTCAGCATTTTCTGTAGTTGACTCTTCTCACAGATCGGTAATCTTTACTAACAGTGTTCCTCCCTCCAAGGAAGCACACTGCACCACACCTCCCAATTGTTTTAGAAGTACATATATACAAAGACCACAGTTGAGAAAGATACTATCAGATGTGGCGAGTCCAGAGAAATCTCATCCTAAATATTTTTCAAGCTTATTCATGAGAAAAGGGTGGAGAAAGAAACCACAGCTAAAAGATTCACAAACATGAACTCATTTACAAGTTTGCAAAGCAAATCATGCCACCAACCTGTCACGTAACCCACAGGAAAACAGAATGCAGACAGTCCAGATCAAGATACTCACTGTTGGATGAAATTAAATTCCCAGCTACTATATGAGTTGCTTAAAACTGGTTGGATTTTTTTGCCACTCTTAATCTTGCAGCCAGACAGGCACTAGATTAAAGTGAAGGCAGAGCAGAGAACAACCAGTTTCTAAACTTTAACAACTTCTTACATGCCGGGGCAATTAAGAACACTGTTCTCATATACTGTTTATTGCCTTGAAAGAATCTTCAGTTGGTTACTGGCCATAAAAACAACTGCAACTCTATAATTCCTTAAATATTTACTAACAAGATACACCAGAGTGCAAACCCCAGAACTCTATTCTCAGACCTTTCTGTCCAAACACAAATTGACAAAAAGACCTTCTGGCAAAACCACTCCAGAATGCTTTTACTCTGGTTTTGAAGTAGAGATCTGCTTTTTTTTCCCCCTCCCTATAACAACACCCACTCTTCCAAACAAATAAGTAATCCAGTGTTGCACAGGAATTTTAATTGTTTCCATAACTTCTGCTACCTGCCAAAAAAGTACTTAGTATGACAGATATGGAACAGGCTGCCTGTGATACACGTATATTTATAATAAGATATGAACATATATATGCATATGTATAACATACAACTTATGTAATAGTTAACTTTTGTATAGCTATTTAAACTAGAAGCCTTTCAAGGACGCAACCTTCGTTCTTTGAAGTAACAGCCATGATTTGAGTTACTGACTCTCTGGCTCAGATTTACAATCAAATTACTACAGCTGAACTTCCTGCACACCATGTGAGCCAGACTTGGGGTGGTGTTAGCTATGACAGACACAAGGTCCAGCGGAAAGCCCTTGCATGGAAGGCTGAAAAACTAGCATATAAAGATGCACTCCTCTGTATTTGCTGGAAATACAATCCCACAGCTCTCTGCAGCAGTGTCTGCAAGGGTCTGGCTGATGTGGGTGCTGAGACTGAAAGTTTGGCTCCTTTCAAGAGTTGTGCAATATTTATTTATTTATTTATTAAGATCTTGGTCTGTCAACCCTTTCTCACTCTGCACAGTATTTACCACAAATAATGGCCCTGGTTTCAGTGGGACCTTTGAAATACTCATCTTACAGTACAAGGAGTTACACAACCCAGGCTGATGGGGACATTTGCAGCATATTTGTACAACTTCATTTATTTAGTTATTAAATCCAAGTCTTAAAACAAAACCATTTTTGAGTATTTGTTTAAACAATCCATTCTAGGATTAGAGTACTTATAAATATATGCTATGCAAATACTGCATATTAGTAAAACACCTAGGAGAGTTGTAATTATTTTGGCGTAAGAGCTTAGAGATCTTCCCCTGAGTAAACTGCATGGCAGCATAAGCCTACTTGTAGGGGAGGTATAATGATTCCATGAAACAAAAGTACATTTAAAACAGTTTAATAGACAAGAGGAAAAATATCTGTTGCACTTTCATACAGGAAGCTTACAAAATATTATCTTCAACAATAGGTAACACGCATTTTTCCACTGATTTTACAACTAAGCCCAGCATGCTGCAGCTTCTAAGAGCACTAGGGCTTCGAATCTACTTTTGACAGCATTTTTGATTTGTGATGGGTGGTTTGTTTTTGGATTGTTATGGGCTGGGTGAAGCCTCGAGGCAGACATGCAGCCCTGTTGATAACATATGTACTTTCCAACTCCGTGATAAATTTCCCATAACTGCTAGCCTGGAACATGACTTTCAGCAACTTGACTGTTTCACATTTGGCTAAAGCAGCATCAGTCCATTTTATAAATTAGCTCCAAGAATATACGTGGAAGACAACCATTTTCATAACAGATTGCTTTCAACGCCCAACATCAGACCCTATGTTCAGAAAACAATGTTTATTGCTTTCAAAAATCCTAATCTTCTCAAACAGATTTTTTTCTCAAGCTGAAAATCCAAAGTCAGAAATTAATTTTGCAAGATGCACCTGGAATTTGAATATCGACGTCAACAGTGCTGGTTGTTACAGCTTAGGAGAGGTTTTACATTGTATGCAAATCCCAATCTACAGATACATTTCAGTACTCTTACATTACTCCCACTGAGAAGGTCTGCGCTGATTTCAAAGCCTTAAAACCTTGCCTTTCACAGCTGCAAAGGAAATGACAAGAGAAGAAAAACACAGCCCAGTGCATATCAGCAATTAATTCCATCCACAACTGCCCAGCTGTTTGTGCATGGAGGAACTGGGCTGTTTCCCCTCCGAGCTTTGGCCACTGAAAGCTGATACGGCACTTTCGGAGATGTGGGCTGCTGGTAACGCGTCAGGAATGCGCGCAAGATCACACGGAGCTGAAGGGGAAGAAATGAAATCCAGGCTGGAGTGCTGAGTATCTGTGTTATGAGGATAAAGTTATCTGGGGGAGAGGGAGGCCGAGGTGGGACGGGGAGGTGCCAGCAAAGCCAGGCTCAGCATGCAGGACACAACCATCAGTGGCAGAGACAAGGTGGGACGAGCTCAGTAACTGCACGTCTATGTCAGCTCTGCCAAGATGTTTTTATGTTGGCTGACATCAGATAGGTGGATCTGGGGGCACTTTACAAAAGCTTTTACTTTCACTTGGGATCTCACTTTCTCAGCAAAGTAGCTATAGAGATGTGGCTCCCTCCATTCCAGAGTAAGACTTATTGGTGAGAACATTACTGCTTATTGGTAAGTTATCTCACCAATGCACACAGCCCTGAAGCCTCAGAACTCAAGGCAGAATTCAGTCCTTTAGAGTCTTTCCTATGAATGAAATTCCCTCATGCCACCCTTGGGATTTCAAGAAAGGCACAGAGTATATAGAAGAGGGATGGTACAATCAACAAACCCCACCCTACTGAGCCCTGGAAATTTCATCCCACTCAAACCCACCAGTTTACATGAACAGCTCATTTTTCCCTCTAATATATTTAAAAACTCAAAACAACCTGTATTTTTTTCCTCTGTTAATCCAAGCCAGTCCCCATTTAAAAATTCCAAATTGATTACTTCTTGCTGGGTAAAGCCCCACACAGCAAAACACTTCTAATATATATTATTGGCATTTTTTTCTCCAGCTCCAACATCACCAGTAAAAAATAGCTCCTTTAATTTTTAGTAGCAGTTTCATTGGATGGAGCACTCAATCCTCTCAAAACTGCACAGGTATTCAAAAGAATGACACTAATAAGAAAGTATTTTTACTTGACCATTTTCAAGACCAGTAAGAAGTAACTACCACAGGGCTATTTTCTCTACAAAAAAGCAATGAAATGCCAGCTTGTGTATTTTGCTGAATAAACTGAATCTGCTAAAACTACATGCTTGTGCCCCAATGCATGGAAATAAAAACATTCTGAAGATATAAGACTATGATATCATGTCCATACAGTAATAAAACAAATGGTAAAAAAATATCCTTCTAGAAAACAAGAGTGATGAAATATTTAAACATTACTTTTTCGCAAAATGATCTCTGAAGTTTAGAGTTATGTTTCTGGAAGGTTGGTATAATCTCCAAAAACATTATACAAGCATGCAATGTTATCATTTGGAAAACAGAAAAGCAGAGGACTTTCAGTAATTTACAGCTTCCGAAGGAAAGTAAATCCAAATCCTATGGTTGACTGGAAGATATGAATTTGTACAAATGGCTTAAAATACCATCCCTTTCTTCTCTCTTGGAACCAATGACTCAGTAAAGGGTAAACAGAAGCAGCATATTTTGAAATCAGAAGCACAGCACAATTTAGACTGCCTGTAATCTCACTATCTCTTGCTGGAAAGCAAGAACAACACTCATCATTCTTCCCACAATTTCATTTTTAGCTACTCAACATTGGGCAAATCCACTGGGGGATGATTTCCTATGTTGCTTATTGTCTGCCACAGTAAAACCTGGCTCTCTCACGCATTAGAAACATGCACAGAAAGTTTCTGGAGGTGATCACACTGAGCAATGTCAAGACCTCCAAGGTATGTAGGCCACCTTCCCATCACCATTAGCTCTTTTCACATGAAGTTCAGCAATACAATAACGGTATTTCTCAATATCCTACTTATTCTAAACACTGGACAATACAAGACAGAGGTACTTTTAAACAGCAGAACATAGAGAAGTCTTTAAAAATCACAGAAGGATCAAAGGCTTTTTTAGACCTACCTCAAAATGGAAGATATCTCAGTAAAGTTGAGAGTGGTGATAGATTAAAAAATTATGTAGCTTAAAAATTACTCTCACCCCAGCCATACTAAAAAGAATAGATGTTAGTTATTGATTTCAAATTTGTTTCTCAGGCTCAGTTTTCAGCAACATTTTGATCTAAGGCTGTGTAAATACTGATAGATGTTGAAAGTGATAACAGTAACTTTCACTGCGTCAGTAGAACTCAGCTGAGCACTACGAATAGAAATCATTCAAGTGAATCTTGCAAGTGCACATATGCCAACTGGCTAACTAAACACAACTCTTCACTGACTAGTCTCTTCTGTTTGCTACTTCTCTAGAGCAAAATTCTCTCTTGTGAAGCAAATCTATCCAAGATCTATGTATTCCGTAAAAGCCTGAAATATCTATCCCAGAAATAAACCACAGGATTTACCATTTAAATTTAGGCATGATGCTTGAAGCTGGAGATAAATTTTAGTCACTAAGACTAAAATTCAGATGCAGAGAGGGTTTCAAGCCCACATACCACTTATGTCCCAAACCAGACTTATAGGTGCGTAATAGTGAAGTTTAGCTGTGCACACCTCTCAGATTTGATACACAGCAAAGAATTTCACACTAAAAGAATGCAAAAGGGGTTTAAAAAGTCCCTAATTTTCACATACAGCTGTAATACATGCAGATTGTTTTACTTATGCTGAATATGAAGACATACCACATTTATGAATATGAAATATATCACATTTGCTGGAATAATTACTGAAATATGGAAGTTGTTTGATTGTGCCTAGAAATGCTTACATCACATAATGGTTAAGGATAAATAGCACCATCTGAACTTGCAAGAGAAGTTCATACTTCACGGTTAAATAATTTGTGAGTCACTTGGGATGACTTAAGTTCTCTCTCTGAGAGGTGAATCAGGAACAAAGTTGCTCAATGTCTAAAAGTTCCCAGTTTGAAAGAAAGATTTCTAAGTCTTAAAGTAACAGTTTTCATTTATCATCTATATAATGTACTGAAACTTAACATCTTCATGTTCAGCATTTGTGTTTGTGAAACCATTAGGTCCTAGAGTGCAATCCTTTCTGCCTAACTTTAGATAATTACATACCATTTGAATTCATTGTCTAATTAAGGTCTCTCTGGCATTAAGTGAGTAATTATCTAGACTTTATTGGCTGCACCACAGACTTACAGTGGTTCCAACAGAGGAACACAATCCACAAGTAGGCATGACATGGCAGAGATCTCAAGTTATGCAAGGCACGTGCTGCTCTAAAACACTGGCAAGCTACAGGCAAGACAGAACGAGCACGTAAGAGATCACTTAACTATTTTATCAGCCCAGGGGAAAAAAAAGTCCAAGTGGCAGATTTAAAAGCAAGAGTCTATTCATTAAATTCTTGCAATTCATGTGCATAGAAGGTAATACACTTTTCTATGCATCTCACAACCAGAGGTCTTTTTGACATTGCCCAAGTCAACAACAGATATTACAGACTAATTCTCAGCAGTGAGATACAACACAGCATAAAACAAGAACCTTGCAGTGCCAAGCACATTCCAAGATCTGGCAACAGCGTAAGTGTAGACTAAAATATGCTGTGAGAAACTGTCACCAGGCACAAGGGCTGCTAACGTAACAATCTTTAAGTAAAAATATATGACCAATTCCTTAAAAAATAAAAAGGAATAAAATCTCAACATGTGGGGAATAGAACAGGAGGAAAAGCAAAAGATGGACTAACACAGGAAAGGTAGCAGAAATTTTATACCTATTATAGCAATCAAAACACAAACTTATTTGATTACAAAAATGTTCATCCATGGAGACTACAATAAAGCAAACAAGTTTAATAGGAAATAGTGTTAAAAAAGTTCCATAAATGATTTTTAAAGTCATGACAAGGCTTTCTCTCCCATTCTCAGTAAGTACTTGAAGCTAATGTGCATCTCAAAGACTGTCTTCTATATTTTGTTGTTGCTGTCAAGAAAGAAAAATTAGCCAAAAGAGTAGCAAATGCACTGCACAACTCACACTTCTCAATATTAGTGTGGTACTAGAGTCTCTACATCTCAATGTTAGCATGACATATAAATAAAGAAAGCACTCCTTGTAATAGAAATCCTTTAATGGTTCGTGCTGAAAGCGGAATAAAGGCAACAACAAACCCCTGGCATCCATCAGCCCACTACAGGCACCTTGCTGTATTCACTAAATAAAGAGTTTATTGCAGTGAAATGTATTGAATGTGCTGCACTGAAATGTATTTTGTAAAAGCTGATTTAAGCTCCTGTCCTTATCTGACAGATGAGCCAGGGTTGAATTGGCATGATTTATGACAAACACGTAACACTAAATTATGGTGAAGATGAGAGGATTTTTGAACACTTTTCTAAATCATACCAGCTTAGCAGTACCCACCTACAAACATATGTCTTCTTCCTTATGACACAACATGTGCAAAATAGCAATGGTGCAAACTTCATGTTTTATGCTTGAAAGACAATAGCATGAATTTATCTACAGTGTATATTCCTAAAGCATAAGGGAAAGATTTGGTCAAAGAAAATCTTTCCATGGAAGTAACCTGACCTTTCTGGTAAACTTTGTCATTTTGTAATTCCTTGGTACAAAACTGTTATAAAGCTGCCAGATGCTGGAAAGGGCCCTTCAGCTGGTCTAGTAAATCTGTTTCACTTTAAAGCTATTTCACCATCATTAAGTACCTTAAAGAGGCTCTAGCCATGAAAAAGCTTGAAGCTGCTTTTAGACTAAAGAATATATTTTCCTAAAGCCTGGTATGATGCCAAGATGACACTTTACCTTATTTGTTTTGTATCTTCTTATTAAGAAGTGTGTGTTTTCAGTAATGCAAAAAAGAGTTACACATTCAGTGTGATGTGTGCCAATCACATCAAAGACTTGGCAGATTTCATAGGAGACTGCTTACTGACAATGCCACACTTTACACAGCTTCACCTACATCTTGTGGTCAGAACTTGACCAAAATTAAACAAACATTCACATCCAAATTAATGTACATCAGCAGTCAAGATTTTTATTATATACGTGCCATTTAGTCTTCTTGAGGCAATTACAGTTAATTTTAGTCCTCTGTTTCCTATAATTCAGTTATTTATTGAGGTCCATCTAATTTATCACAAAGTTACATTGTGGGTATAATATTCTGTTCCTGGCTGTTAAGCAAGTACATTTATCAAAAAGTTATATGATTACAGAGCAAATGATTGGGGTTTGTTTGTGTTTGACACCAACAGCAAATTCAACCCTGCAAGCTGAAGAGGAGGAAAACAAGACCTAAATAACTGCACGTCCCACCCTAAGGTTAAAGGCCATCTATCTGAAATGCATGTGAGTACTTCCCTCAAGTCCTGAGATAAGTTTTTGCCCACGTATTTGCCCACACATTTACCAATTTTGTGGTCTTTGCTCCTAATGAAACATACCAACCTGCCTGTACAGACCTGCAGGTCTGTGGTACCCTGACTATTCCTGGAATGCTTTTAATACATTGAACTGTGTTTGTCTGTCTTCCCACCTCTGATCTCTCAGCCATTTTAAGCAACAGATCACAGTTGCCAGATCAATGTTTTCACTGGTGCTTACTGTCAGCTCTCTTGGGCAAATGGTACCTACTCCTGGCAATTTGCTACATTTATTTCTGTGTTCTAAAAATCTTTTACCAACATTTCAATTTGAGACCAATTCTCATAATATGACCTACAAAGCGAAGTTTCTGTCTTAAAATCTCTCAGGAAAATAAACTTGGATAAAAATAATTTAGCTTTTGTTCTGTGCCTCATCTTTATCATGTATTTGTTCTATACTTCAGTCATCTATCAGCTCTCCAGTCTGTCTGGCAGGATGTTCATTCTTGATGTACTTGAAATGATTCAATTTAAATGATTTATTGTTGGCTCTGGTATCTTTAGCAAATTGTTTCTCAGAATATCTTTTGGCCAGACTTATCATACTTTAAAATTTAATTTGTGAGAAAGTTTTTTTTCCCCCTTCAATTTTCTTCACCAAAAAACTTCTGCTTTTGAAAGATGCTTCCTTGTTGCTAAGAGATTCCTAAACCTTGCTATAAACCTCTCTTTGCCTCTTAAAAATAAAAAGTAGCAACAATAGATGGGTATATACTTTATCCAGCTTTAATTCATTATTTGAAAAGCCAGTTTACCACCTGAAGGCTTTTACTTCCAGCTAACAAACATTCTCATTTTTATAACTAGCAAAGGCAGAAGGCTAGCAGCGAAATTGCACTGCTCAGTCCCCCAGCTCAGACCACTGAACTCAAATCATACAAACACATTACTGGGAGCCAGGTAAGAACAGCTTTGCTATCCCAGACACAAATGTACTGAAAGCAACACTGATGCTTTCTGAAGTCACTGCCTTCAACAAGCTTGAGACTTGTGTCCACAGGCTTGAAAACACAAAATTTCTTCCTTCCATACCTTCAGGTTTGCAAGTTGCTGCCCCAAACATCAAGGTGATAGGTTCATTGTAGTATAACCAGTATTGGCATTCTTGTGTGTTATAATGTTTTAAAACTTTTTTTGTTTTTTTTTTAGGAACACATCCTCAAGGACCGCAAACAAAATGCAGATGGGTTTTTTTTGTTGTTGTTTAATAGTAATATTTGAGGGACTGGCTGCTTTAGCTTATTAGAAGAATTAATTCAAAGTAACAGCCCACGTCAAGTATAAAAGGTCTATTTCCATGGAGAATAAACACATTTCATTCATCAAGTCACTCACCAATTTGTGTAGCTGCACTACTGTTAGTCCAAAAAACGTGATCAAATTGAATTTAAAATTAAGAGAATTACAGGTTACTCCAATTACCGATATAGATAAGCTTCAAACTGAACTTCTTGACATGAAACCCTCCTCATCTGTACGTTAAGGTGCAACTGTTCCTGAATGTGGAACACAAAGAGATCAGACTTTCATGCTTTGTTAGTGATTGTTTTTACCCTGTTCCCTTTCAACCAAGACTCTCCTCAGCCTAAGATGACACAACACAAATCACAGTTCCTAGCACTCCACACTGATAACCAGCAGAGACTTGAGTGTTGGCAAGTCTCAGTTAGCAGCCTAAGCTCTGCAGGAAGAGCAGTATTAAGGGAACATCAGCTGCAAAGAACTTGACTGAGTTTGTTTTTACAACAAAACCAAGCCCTAAACTTGCTTCCATATTAAGAGACTCTTTTCTATGAGGAGTCATTGGTCATTAGCAGACAGAGAAAACCTTCATGTTACTACAATGGAACTGTTAAATCATACAAATCCAATTTCAGCAGAGAGGTGACAAAAACGTTACTTTCTAAATATCAACATTTACTAATGATATTACAATTTCTGAATACAGCTTGATAAGTGAATGGGGGAGAAAAATCACAAACCGCCAGGCTATTGCTGAAGTTAAATTGTTATTGAGTGGGTGAGTTCCAAGGTTTATAACTACTTTAGAAAAAAAATCCAGTTTTAAAACACATATTCTTCATTCACGCTACTCAGTTGATGAATAAATCCAAACTAGATAAAATCCAACAATCCCCACAGCAAAGACACAATGGTGAGCTAATACACATCTAGCCTCATTTGGGTTTTTTATGCTTTACAAAGATTCAGCAATTTTAAGTCACCAGGGACAGATTTATTCCTAAGACAAGGAGCAATTAAAAAAAATTACAGTAATTTCACGATTATAAGCCGCACCTGAATATAAGCTGCACTTCCGGCTAGCTGGGAAGACCATGGGATTTGTCCATAGATAAGCCGCACCTGAATATAAGCCGCACTATTGGGGTAGGCTGGATTCTTCAATGAAAAAGGTGCGGCTTATATTTGTGAAATTACTGTAAGTACAATGTTGTAGTTGTAGAGAGACACATTTAAAGCCATTTCATTAATAGCTATAATGCTAGCAAAATAGAATGAGTTTACCTTTTGGAAAAAATATTAAAATTTATGGTAGATCTGTTTTCTTGCAGTTATAGGCTTGATCATTTAAAATATAGCAGTCTGCAATTTTGAATTTCCAGCTTTAATTCCATCATCATAGAGAAAGGGCTGAAAATCTGATCGCCATGTCACAAGAAACTGAAGAATTACATCAGCTCCTCTTTGCAGAGACGCTCTTCATTAGTTTATAATTAACAGGATGTGATAAAACAATCTGTACTTCTAACTTTTAACATCCTTCTTGCGTCAACCAAAAAAGGTTTTTGTGTGGTGAATGCCAGAGCTCCAGCGCTTCTCTCCTGGCAATGAGCACTCCCTACAGCTCCTTCTGGAGGTGCTCACCAAGCTCCTCTGCTCCCTGCTGCAATCAGAAACTTCACATGAATGCTGTCCCCTTCATCCTCCGGCCTCCCATGAAACTCTTTATCACATGGACTGAGGAATTTGACTGGGAATGAGATACAGAAACTTATCTGCTGCCAGCAAACTGTTTCCATGAAAGGGACCTTGGAAAGGGAAAATGGCAAAGAGCAATCCAACACTCTTCAACACGTTCCAGGCACTCATGGGGAAAAAAACCCAAAAGACAAAAGGGGAAAAAATGCAAAAAGCAGCACCAACAATTCAGTATTTTAACATAACTGAAATAAAGCCTTCAAAAGCTATGCTGTCTTGGAAAGCCTGAATGTCTTTTTCCTAAATCCACAAGAGAAGTAATAGCTACAGAAATTCTGTACAAACTCAGGGATTAGCAGCATGCCTGAAGAGGAAGCGGGATCTTCGCTTCAAGCACCCTTTTCACATTTAAAATGTTGCAGGGATTTGGATAAGCCTTCCTTCCTGCTATGGATCATCGAAGCAGCAGCAATTCTGGAAGTATACTAGGGTGATGTTTTCCTATTTAACTTATTAATCTTCCTCATCCTCAACTTCTAAGCTACTCCAGCTTTCCATCACAGTGAGAGAAGCAGTACAAGTGCTCAAATTTAGCCAGAGAAACTTTAGGTTTGGCTCTTTTGAGACAAGGCAATCCTCACTCGGTGATGAGGTTACAGAGAACCAGGTTCTATTTTGTAACAACAATCTATGCTGAAAATTATTGTGTTTTGAAAATAATTATTAAAAACATAACCAACAATCCCACAGTTCTTCTGCATGTGTACTAAAAGTAACAGGAGCTACACACAAAGCAAGTTTTTTCAGAAGAAAGGCAATAACTATTGAAATGTTGAAGGATCTCCTTTTATCTTCTATTTTTTCTTTTTCTTTACTTCTCTTTGATTACTTTAACTTGCACAATATATATCCCACATTTTATTATTTTATTTCATTTGTTATGAGTATCTGGGCAGAGCTCCAGTGCTTTGATGAACTGGTCACAGTGAACAGCTCCATTCAGCATGAGCACTACCACCAGCAGGGAAAGCTGGAGACCCTTGTCACGTCCATACAGGACAAGTTTGAGACAGCCAAGTAAACAGGAACTGAGTTCCAGAGAGTTTCTTCATCTCAACAGGAAAGAAAAGTCCAACAAATGCAGGACTTTAAATGCAAATCATCTTCACAATTAATGTGGTTACCTTTCAATCCAAACAAGAAAAACACAGATTGCAGATACATCATGAACAAATACTACTGTCTGCAACTACAAATATTTAGTGAGATTAAATCAAAGACTCAGACTTCTATGCATTGAAACTTCTCATACTAGGAATAAAAAAACTTTACATTGATTCACTAGAGAAGAAGGCATCAGATTACATAACTGTATGAAATGTGCATAAGACCAAATCCGTGTTTAATTTTGTCTTTGTTATCAGACTGCAAGACAACTTCTTTTTATGAATATTTACTGGAAACCGGGATTTGAGGCAGAAACACACTTGTGCCACATATTCTGTTTCATCATTCATGCAGACAGGATTATCTACAGTCACTGATGTTTGAAGAACCACATCTGGGCAACTTAAACAGCACCAATTAAAAAACTGACCAAAATCAGGAAGTTCACTGACAATGGGCTCAAAGGGGAGAATACATTTACATTTAGCCTGAGGACCCCAGGCTTCTATGATTAAACATGGTTCATCAGGGCTGGTAGCGGACAGAAGAGAGAGAACACAATCTTTCCATGTTTGCATGAAATACTGTACATCCAGGAGTAAACACTTATTAAACACTTTCACTTGCTTGACCCTAGGAAGCATCATACCTAAAGGGATTTTGAGCCAATGTTCATCCCAATTCCTCCTTGATGGGCTGGAAGCGTGAGGAGAATGGAGAGGGAATGTTGAAAGATGCCCTGAGCAGAGTGGGAGGAAAGCACTCAAGAGTATGCTTAAAATAGTCCCACAAACACATCCAGCCTCTCTGAAGGACTAGAAAACCCAGGGGCTCAAAACTATCCACACTACAGCAGCCTAGTCAGGAACATGACCTTCAGCAGAGCAGCTGCAGCCATCCTGGAAAACAGGATGTGTGCAGGTGGCAGGAATGGGACACTAAAGGCTGACACTTCAGTTGGGCACAGACAAAAGGTTTAGTCAACTCTACACTGGTAACATGCAAACACACTTTGTCAACAGTCCTGCTCTACCTTACTTTGACCTCTTCAAAGAGGTCAAAGTAGGGCATAACCATGTGTAAGAGGATTTAAAAAGCCTAAATGAGTAATACTACCTGCAGCTTCGAAATGTGCTTCATATCAGAGAGAGGGAGAGACATAAAAAAGTTAACTTCATGAACTTGCTGAATCATAGAGTTCTGTGACATGTTTTCAAAAACAGCCCCACAAGCCCTCTGAACATTTTAATAGTTCAAAATCTGAACTCCTCACACAACCCATGTGGGACAATATGAAGAGAGCACAGCTTTCCCAGAAGCACAGAGACAATGTTGAATTTTATTTGACTAGGTTAAATGGTTATGGGTAATGCAGCTTCCCTATCTGGGAGGATTGGAGTTTTATTGTTATTTTTAAAAGAAAAATCAATTCAAGTGATAGATTGAAAAACAGGTTAATGTTAGTCTTGCATCTTACTGTATTTTTGTACAATTTACTTTCCGATTGTTCCTTAGAGCAGGAAATAAAAAGGCCATTGTTTTACCATATTCTCCCATCATTATAATAAGATGCATCAGATTAGAGTTATTGAAGAAGTTCAAAACTCCCCAGGTTACATTCTTCATCTCAACCTCGCCTTTCAAGTGAGCTTAACTCTTCTTAAAAGGACCAGGGCAGTCCTCAGGCATACCCTGTCTTTAAACAAGAAGTCCCAATCACATTTCATGTAGAAGACCTCTCAGTCTCTACCTTTTCCAAACTCCATAGCAGGTTTAAACAATTATGTAAGACAGTAGATTTCAATTCCAGGCTTCTCTTACTCAGTATCAAGTTCTAAAAATAATATTTTTCTTTCTGCTAGGGCACTTCCAAACAGTGATGATCCAAAGGCATTAAAGAAAAAGAAAGTTACAACTAAAAGAGCGTGACACAGATTATGAATAAAGAAACTCTTCTCATACAGAAAAGTTTTAAAAATTTGACATTCCTTTTGAATATGTGTTAATCAGGAAGACAGTAGTGAATTCTCACTGTTTCAGACAAAAAAGAATCAAAACTCTTGGGACACATTACACAAAAGAGCAATTGCAAAGAAGGGAGAACAATCCTGTAGTTTCTTTTAAAACCTCACTCCTAACAGTGTTTTCTTAAATGGCTGAGAAAGTCAGTATTTTGGAGCCAGCCACATGTTACTTATCAATGCAGGGTGAGTAAGAAAGGTCATGCCTGGCTCCTTTTGCAATTGGGAAAAATCTCTTTTGAAGTCTTTCTGAGGGACTGACGGGGAGAAAGTGTCAGGAAAGGGATTTGACAGGTTCTGCACAGTAAGGGGCAAAAAAACGCCAAGAGTAAAAACCCTTGTCTAAAATGAGCAAAGAGATAGAAACCTCTCCTTCAGCACTGGAGACGCCAGATAAAATGCCTGAGAGTCCCTTGTATCATTTTCCAGCTACACATTAATTCCTTTTTATGCTTTTTGCCAGCTTCTCATCTTCCCAGGAGCCTGCAGGAGAAGCCAGTCCAACGCCGCAGGGAATGCAGCCACACTGGGGCTCCGTGTCTAGCAGTCTCCCACGATCCCAGGAAAACACCTTGCATTTTTAATACCCCAAGCATCACAGAAGACCTCAGTTTAAAGGTGGAACCAAACGATGATCTGAAGGATCTTAAAGCAAAAGTGAAAGGATCAAGAAATGACCCAGTTCATTGAAATGAAAGGCATTATCGATGAACACAGTGACAACACTCTTGGTTTTGCTCTTGGACAGCAGACAGGTTTTGCTCTCCTATATTTTCAATTCTGTCCAAATAACAGACATGAATAGTTTTGTATCATCTGCAATTTAAGCATAACTACCACCAGCAAGTCAAGAACTGAACACATTTTGTTTTTACCAGGACTGTAACTTGCACTGCCCCTTCTATTTAAATTCTCACACTCTTTAAACAGAAAGAAAACACCCATTATCTTTTCCATCAATCACAAAGACTTGATGTAACTAATCTTTAAAAGCTGTATTTATACTAGAAATTTTAGAAATTAATTTCATATAAACTGTACCCTCATCTGTAGCAAACAAATGCCCGTGCATGTGTGGCACAAGCAACCTACACAGCCACAAACAATGCAAACTCAGCATCAACAGGATAGAAAGGACCAGAATTCACTACATCATCACTCACAAGTAATAAGTTGACACACTCTTAGTGAAAGAAGGCAGCTCAGCTCCTCTCAGTTTGAAGTGCATAGAAGTATAGAATCAGCTTTTATTACTAAAAGCCATTGTCTTTCCATTTTGATGAGGTGATAATATTTTGACTTCTTTCTTGCTTTTGCCTCATAGTGTTCCATTTGCAAGGTACGTGTAGCATCTCACAGGTAATTCTTCACAGCAAAGAAAGGAGAAAAACTTTCTCCAACTAAGAAAAATCCCCCAAAAGAACCCTATCCAAGTGCTAGCAACAAGATTATTTTAATATAATCTTTTTAGTTACATAACAGACATGAAAATGCAAGTGATAACACTGTCTTATTTTAATAAAGACCTGGGGAGCTGTAGAAAAGAGTGGCAGACAAAAAATACTTCAGATAAGAGATTAGGCTCTCAAATCCCTAAAATATTCCACTGTAAGAGTGTTTGCTGCCTATCATTATAAAGACCACAATGCAATATATGTTTTTTATACCACAGATACTCTCGCAAGACAGTAACAGGAGTATCTGAAAAATGGATAAAAGAGTCCCCAGTTCCAACTTGCAGAATTCAGGCTGCTGCTCAGGTTCTGCCATCTTCATACTCCTCCTTTTGCCTCTTTAGGAATTGTACATGGAGCAGTTAATTGCTGTTAGTGCAGTCTGCTAACTGCCCTGAAGAGTGTCAAAGCTGTAACATCACATTTGCTCATCTTTTATGATATTTATCATCAGCTGGTGCCTGTACCTCACTGCACAAAGAGGGAGTATCCATCCCACTGGAACTTGCAGGACACCTTAATACCCTTACATCTATGCAGTTCTATTATATATTTAGAGCAAGTAGTATGCAGCTTTGTTCAGACTCTTGTACACACACCAAAGCTGAGGTAAAACTCCATCCCACAAAGGTATTTTGCACAACATTAATGAGATTATTGTGATGGGGATTTTTGTTCTGCTGTTTTTAATAAAACCACTTTAAAAGTGGCAACTCACTAATTCAGTTCCCTCTTCCCCCTTAATATTGTTACACTAGAACACAGCAAGAATTAGGCAGTAAAATGTTTTAGGTACCTTGAGTTTTTCCACAGCTCTCCTCCTCTCTAGTAATACAGTTGACCTGTAAAACAGAAAAAAGACATGACTGACTCCTGGTAGGCTTTACTGGAACATACTGAATACTTAAAGCATCAACACAACATTTAGCTTCCTGAAATCTTTTTCAGAATTTTTCATTGAATTACATTTTATTTTTTTATCATTTAACACATTTTTCATATAACAAAATCTCAAAGGGAAGTCTCATTTAAGAGTGCCTAGTTGGGAATCTCAACACTCACCAGGTTACAACTCAGAAAATCCAGACTACTGCTGCATTTTTAACAGAGAGCATAACAGCCACAATCCACAATTCCCCTCGTATCCCTGAGGAAGCTGAACTCCAGAGCAGCTGCTGAGCTGTGGAGCCAGGACAGGAACACAGGACAGGAACACAGGACAGGAACACAACACCTCCCTTCGAAAACTGACAGCTGCTGGTGCTCAGAGTTCCTACGGAAACAACCGCCCTGCTCTGACCCTTTCCCACCACTGAGCAGTAATGGGTTTTCCTCTTGCATTCATCTTCTAACATGAAAGTCAAATGAGTAAATAAAATAGCAATTGTTCGCTTCTATCATCTTTTGTCTTCACAGGCTTTGACCACAAGTTTTCTTCAGTCAAGTCGAAGAAATTATTTCCATCACCTTCCTTTTTCCCTCAGCCACTCTACCAAGAAAAAATAGTTATTTCCTGGGGGACAGGGGCCAGACTCCTTCATTTCATACATGCATACAAAACATATGCTACATTTTCTAAGATCTATACGTTGCAAATTAGACATTTTATGCATTGTGAAAACACTGAGCTCAGCCTGCCATGAGGCAAGGCTGGAACTTCTCTCCAGCTTGTTACCTTGTTTTAATTCATCAGGTTGTAACAGACTCTTTCAACCATTCTCAGCTTTTCCTTTTTATTCTTTCATGACTTCACGGCAGGATCCTCAAGCATTACTGCTTAGGTCTTCTCAGCATATCAGACTACAAATACTTCATCAGTTTCAGCACTGGTTATGTCACTTCCCATCATCACTAAAAGCTGGATTACTTAGCGTGAATGAAGACTGAATTTGAATTTCAGGAATAAAGAAGTGACTTCCAAAAAAACCAATGCACACAAAAACAATGCAAGTAGAATTATACAAAATTACTGGAAAACACCATCATCACAAGATACTCCAAAGCAAAAAACAAACTAACAAACTTCCAAGAGAATTAAAAATAAGATGTTATTGCATCTTGTTATTGATGAAATTGTCTATTTTCCCTGAATTATTTACTTATATAAAGTCAATGCCTTGCTCAGCAAGTCTGCATTTAGGAATGAACAATGTACATATACAGAGTATTACAGCTGTAATACAGGTAAACATCCACAAGACTATCTCATCTACTTTTAGACCTGACAGAAATACAGATTTACGAGAGATTTAGGGGACAGAATTCTCTACCTAGGTGCTCTGAGTGGGGCTTGGACATATATGCTCATTTTGCTGTCCTGGCAGAGCACAGAAAGCCATGGCAGTGACTGGGGAAAGAAGAAATGCATTGGCATCAAAATGCCATGCTAGAGCGTGAGTACTCCACAGCATCAGGAATTTAAACACTCTAACGTGACTGTTTATTCTTGGCATGAGTACAGTTTATTTTTCATCTACTTCACACTGTTAGAGATAAGGGAATGCTATTTTTACGCAAGCTCCTGATATGTTATTTTAAGCGTAGCCGTCACAGGCAAGAAGAGACTCTCTTCCAGGCTAGCAGCTACTGTTTCCAGAGGGCATTGATAGACCACTCTCAGAGAGGAAAATTTAATAGTCTCTCCAATTTTGTCAGCTTTAGGTCTGGCAGCACCGCAGAACACAGAGGTGCTCATCTCTGATGGTGTTTGGCACCACTTCAGTCCCCAGAGCGGCACAGCACAGCTCCCTCCCAGGAGCCAGGGTAGCCCCAGGACAGCAATGGGCAGCTTGCTCAGCTCTGTGCCCACCTCTGGGCACTGCACTGGAGATCCTACAGCTCTCAGCAGAAGGAGATATTGTGGGAGAAAGCCAGAAACTGTGACACTGCAAGTGAGCAAATTTCTTTCCTGTCCTTTGTCACAAGCTCTTTGTACAATCTCCTTCTTCTTCTTCATATCCCTTCTCCCTATTACCACTCAATGCACTTTCACAAGCTATTCATCCCTCCCCACTTCAAAATTCTCATTATTAAAACAACAACAAAAATATGTGACAATTATGAAATTACTCTGTCATTTAGTGCCATGACTTAATTCCCTCTGCTTAATCCACCGGGGTCTTTCATCCCATTCTACCCACCCCTGGGGTATGACCAAGAATCTTTGACACAAGCACTGGTCAGGAGGTATCTTCAGTGCACTTTGCATTGTTTAGGTCACATTTTCAGCTCTTGTTCATCAGTTAAATGCCTCCATGCCCAAAACAAAATTACATAATCAGTAACAAAGGATGCAGATCATATCAAGATTGGGAAAAAAAATATCCGGAAAGGAGTAAGAGTCACATAAAAGAACAAACTCAGAGTCAGCTCTCAGATCAGGGAAAATAACAACAATATAAATTCTTGGATGAATAAATTAGTAAGAGAGATGGATTTTAACTCAAGAGTTGACAGCAGTAAGAGAGATATTGAACATGAACAGCTTCAAAAAAATTTGCAATACGTCTGAATAACCACACATGACAGAAATCAAACGTACTACACAAATCCTAACAGGATATTGAAAATGCAAGTACAAATTAAATGCTAGAGGTGGACTTCAGCCTGTAGGACAAAAGAATTTGTGTGTCAGAAATACCATTTATCTTGAGAATTTAAGTGCAAAAGCCACTAGGTTACTTGAGAGCTACCTCTCCCTCTCTTAGAGAAGTAAAGTTTTAGAGCTGCATCCAGAAACTATGAGTAATCACAATGATGGATAGTCCAGGAACTGTTGGGATATCCCAAAGAAACATGCCCTGGAATGAAATTATAATCTTCCTCAGCTAGTCATATTATAATGGCTGGTCAGTGTGCATTATGAAAATACACTTCTGGTTTGAATCCAAACCTTGAGTATAAAAGCAAAGTTCTAGTAAATATTTAAGAGAATTTGAGTTTGCAAACTTAAGAGCTGGCAACTAAGTTCTTTTTTTTTTTTTTTTTTTTTTTTTTTACCAAACAAAACCATCAAAAGATTGTGCAACTCGAAGAGCCCTTAAGGAAACAATTGGGAATTTTTCATAACATGGTATTTCCTTATACTGCTGACCACAGGAATGCAAACAGTTCCACCAAACAGAGATTTCTTCATTGGAAACAACTGACAATCTAACCATGTTTCCATCTTTTCCATTCTCAGCACTCAGCATACAAAACAGATGATATAATAGAATACAGAACTGTCATACCGGGGCCACAAGACATCTTTACTCTAAATCAGCACCTGAGAACCTCAACAAAAATGTATTTCCTAGAGGTTAGAGAGAGAACTTCTGTCTAATTATTTCATGCCTTCGACTAAACAATGCTGCGATTTTCTACTTATTTGTCGAATTTCCCCTAAATACTGCTAGCATTCCTGTCAACCCAAAACAGACCCCTATCCCCAACCATAACTCAGCACATCAGGAACAAGGCTCACACAGCATTCCCTGATAGTAAGGCAGGTGAGGCTAGTGAGGCACAAAAACATGGGCTGGTATTCAACTGAGTTGGTGAAAGGAAAAGCAATGCTACTCTTTACACCTTAGAAGGTAGCCCAAGTAAATCTAATGGATAGATTTCCTCACCACCTTCTCCATTTAGGATTATTTGAGCAATGCCAACTGACACCATGAATTCCTCCAAAGGAAGATGGAAATGTTTCTGTATCTGTACAGCAATGGCACTCAGAACTCATTCTACCAGAACCTGCACAAAGAAACAAAGTATGAGACAGCTCAAGTGAAAGGCAAGACAGGACTTAAAAAGGAATTTAATTTTCCTGACAGATAATTAACAAGTCACTATCACAAAGAAAGCAATTTACACTCTGTGCTGAACTTCATGCTATGAAGTGAGAAATATAGGATAAATGAACATAGGCAACTGAAAAACAGAGTATTTTCAGAATCCAGGAAGGCACAGGAATGGGAAAAGGTGCTACATCAGCACCCTGACCAACACATGTCATTGCAAATTTGCAACTCAATTAAGGCAAGATTTTAATCAGAGCTACAACTGCACTTAATTCTCTCAATTCAAGCAGAAGGAAAGCAAGAGGAACAAGTCATAGAAGGAGAACAAAACTGGAATGTGCTACAAAGAGACCAAACTGTTTTCAAAAGGAAAAACCAAAACAAACAAAGCCAATGAAAGACAAAGCTTTTATGGAGCTAGTTTGCCAAACAAGTCAAGAATTTTGGATGGTAGAAAAGACAGACAAATGTCTTCAGATAGAGACATAAAAAGACTTTACTTGTGTGGAAGTGTTTACAATCCATGGCAGAGAGATTATTGTAGTCAAGGAAACCACTCCTACAAGATTTCAAATTTTGGAATTCCCCTTTCAAGAGGGAACATAGAAAAATCCTCCATGCCTTTCTAAAAGGATAATGAATATGGTTCTAGTGTCCCAAACAGGGCCACAAGGCTTTGACACCAAACTGGTTCCAATGGCTCTGCAGAGGAAGAGATCACCATCATAAATGAAGCATGCCAATACTTCATATTCTGAAACTATAGCCACTACACCCCATAATATTTTCACATACAAACCCATTTACCAGGAGTTACTAAACCAGTAGCTAAAACTTTCAAGCTAGGCTTTATTTAAATGATTGCATCTCTTGATCTTTTCTTTCAAAGGGATGCCCACTGAACTCTCAAAAGCTGCCCTTTCATCACAGCTCATTGTTGGTCTTGGAGAATTCAGCTTCTCTGAAGTTACAAACATGTGAAACCTCCCCTTCTGTTTAGATGAATCTGAAGCTCTAAACATAAATTAAACAAAGAAACAGCTTGGTTTAATTATAATAGTAGAGCAAAACTTATTTTTCCAGTTTTTATCATTACTAGATAACAAACTAGATACCCACTTCAGCTGGTATGTCAAAGTGAGATTTAGAACACACACTCAAAAACTATCTTTTATTTTTATTGCTGTCAAGAAAGAAATATGCACCAAAAAACTTTTCAATTTAATCTCCCTGGTGATGCTAGACTCTGCAGACTGTAAAGCAGGGCAGTAGTTACAGCTCACCATGATTGCCATAATTAGAACATAGTTATACCAGCGATGCAAGAAATTATTTGCTGGTTTTCATTAAAATACACAGATCGTTTTTTGTTTTTCCTACAGTCACTGCACCAAGCTGCATGTTCAGAATGGCAAGAAACTATGAGGCAAAATTTATGTAACATTCATACTCAAGTTAAATTAGCACTACAATCACTAGAAGCTTTGGTGCTGATAAGGAAGCAGAGACTAATTTTAGAAAAATATTAAAAATCAAAGCTGTTGAAGAGTAACTGAAAAGCTTTAATTATGCCTTCTGGGTGAAATAAATACATAAAAAATGAAGGCGTTAATTCACATTTACCATATGGGTTATTGTTTATAATAACACTGGCTATTTCATTTTACCTTTGTCATCTGAAAAACCCCACTAACAAAGGCCCAGTGCTCAACAGTTTGGTGGTATAAAGAATAGAGTTGCTGTCTGTATCTATCTTAATGACTGTTTCTCAGCAAGAATAAAATTAGTTTCAGGTGGGGGTATTCTAAGTACTGCATTATTAAATCTTCACATAAATACAGTCTAAGCAATGGGAAATGACAGTGTCAGAAATCATCTGAATGGCCTTATCTGACTGCTGGGAACAGTTTTACAGCAGACCTTCTAACTGGCCTCAGGGAAGTAGTTTCTGCATTATATACTCCCCTTGCTCCCTCCAAATGAGGTGAGTCCCTGCTGAGACTGGCAAGAGAGAAGGTGTGTGTTAATATACTGCATTATACTGCATCTTTTCCAGTAATGGGTAAGTCAGACCAGACAGAACACAAGTGCTAACTGTAGCTCCAAAAAGCCTGTCAAGGAGGAAGAATGTGCTCCTTTAGCCTCCATTAAGAAAAATGAAAAAGCGTAGTCTGAAGCTACACCAAATTCATTTAAGCAAAATAATTTTCATTACTTGGAGGTTTGGGCAATTGTGAAGAAAAAGACACCTAGCATTTTTCAGCTGCCATTTAATGCCCCTGAACCTGCTTTTTTCCCCCTTTGTGTTTTTTGGGTTTTTTGTGGGGTTTTTTTCGGTTTTTTTTTTTTCTTTCTTTTTTTGGTCTCACTCCACATATATTCTTGTATTCAGACTTCTCAAATTTTAAATCTCTCTTGAAAGAAAAAAATATCTTACATCTCTTTTTAAAAAGAAAAGGAAATGCGAAGCCTCAGCACAACCCCTTATAATCTTCTTCCAGCATTAACCTATGGATAAAGCCATAGTTGGATCTATGACACCAAATTATTGCTCCAAAGCTAACAATGTACATAAAGATCTTGAAATACTTTTCCTCATCTCTGAAACACCAAGCTCCTTATTTATTAGAACAAGCTCTATTTGGAAGTTGAGGTTATGATTTGTTTACAAACTGACCAACTCCACTGGCAAAACAAAAATACATTTTCATCAGTATTTGTCCTACTTTATTATGACATTATAAACAGAAACATTGCCTCTTTATATTCTTTTATTTAATCATGCTCAGGAAACAGTCAATTCAGCCCCCAAACCTGAGAAAGGATAAAAAACAACTACGGTTTTATTTTTTTAAACTCTGTATCTCACTTGTTCACTTTTGACTTCTGCAAAGCTGAATTCAGCCAACCTCCACCCCAACCCCTGGGAGCATCTTGTACTTTCCAGCCATCTGGACTGTATTTACATTACTTAGAAGAAAGTCAAACTTGCTCATGAACAAAGAAAATCTCCTTAGTATCTGTCTTGTCTCCATAGTTATTTTTTAAGTTCTTTTTTTTTTTTTTTTTTAAATTACTCTTCTCTCTGGGGACTTCAATCAATCTCCCTCCTTAACTCTACTGATGTGTCATACAACTTCTTCACTGATCATTTCCTACTGCTACCTTTAAAAAAAATTAAAAATAGAAATTACTATTTTCCCCCTCAGTTTTCACCCTCTCTTCACAAAAAAAAAAAAAAAAAAAGAAAAAAGCCCTTAAAAACAGCATGAAAGTTCATGTATGATGGATTAGGATAGAAGTAATTATACCAAAGTGTTTACTTAGACAGTAAAAGTGACAGCTTTGCAAATAAAATGAACTATTGCCAAACCAAGATCAGAGACAAATTTTAAAAGGAACATAGACAAACATTTGCTTTTGAACTTGTATCCATTGTAATCGTATTCCTCCCCCTGGCAGTGACTGCTGCATCCTGGCTCCTCCAGGACAGAGGAACACGCAATTTTGAAAAAATTGTATTTTCATCAAACTATCTCTCCCTCCTCTCCCAACAGGAAACTTGAAGAAAAAGAACAAACTGCAGAAGACAAGAAACTGCTTCAAACTGGTTTTACTTTCAACCACACGTCCTTAAACCCCACCTATTTTTTATTTTATCTGAGCTGCAGTGTAAGTCTGCCTTTTAGTACTTTATAACCTTATTTTTCAGGGCACACTATCTTTTTCGATCAAAGGTAGTCAACTACAGCTTATCATTAAAAGCTATTTTGCAGATTTACTCTGCTCCACTTGACATGCACCAGAAATCTGCATCAAGTTTAAATGAAAGCCAGATTGGTGCCTTAGTTACAGGGAAAATTAATGAAAGCAATGAGCGATGCTTGACATTCAGCTAACTTTTTAGCTAGGAATTGAAGAGCCCCAGTGCTTTGTGATGCCTGACCCAAATATCTGACTAAATTCAAATATTAATTCAATTTAATGACCTAATTTAACATCTGTATAAGGGAAAATGCCAACGTAGAACTACAATGTAACATAAATTAGAAAACACTTCCTAGGAAGAAAATATCTTTCTAGAGGGATGTTTGCTTATAGAGTACTACCTACTGTGGTTTATTTTCAAGCTGAAACTCTGAATTTAATTCAACAAAGTGACCCTTCAGAGGCACAATGACTTTTAATGATCAAAATGTCAAGTATCTTCTTGTCTCTTCAGCAGCTCTTCTGGAATACCAAGGAGTAGAAGTTCAATTACAGATGTATGGTAGGCTGCATACCCCAGTAAATTCATTAGGGCAGGAAATACACAGCAGAGAGGTAACAATGAATTTAAGATGTAATGAATATGCCCACATGAAATAATAATTTGTGAAATAATTCACCCAAACACTACCACATTCTGCTTGCTTTCTTTTAAAGATGCCAGTTTCTAGAATGATTCAACATTGTCCCTTCCCAGTTTTTTCCTCCTTTTCTCCAAAACTCAAAAGACCAGCAGTGCTAATAAACATGGTTTGTCATTAAAAGTAACTGAAGTGTTGTGAAGATGCAACATATCTCTGCTTTAGGGAAGCATAGCCAAATTACTTATGAGAAACAAAACCCCAGGAGATCTGTTATCAGTTGAGCAATACCTCTACTAAAAGGACTTCCCCCCTCCATTTCAAGCTGTTCAGATTTTCCCCAAATTTGCAATGTTTTTTTCTTTTTGAAGACAAGGACAATAACTATTTGGGCAACCTGAATTTCCTTTTCTTGAGACACAAGCTGAACATTTCATGCAAACTACTAAAAATAAGTTTTACTTCCAGCAGTGACAATCCTCACAGCTTAGTCAAAGGAATAGCAATCACAGCCTAATGGGCCCTGTTCTCTAGAGCATCCAAGCTGAAAAATTATCAGTAGGAGAATATTCACTCAAGAGAAGAATCTGCCAAGAAGTGAGGATGAGTATATTTGCCCTTAGTCTGCCTCAATTTGATTTTACATGTTTCTAACAGAGAGGACAAGAAGTGACTTGATGCTCAGTCTGCAGCTACGGTATGAAATTAGTTTCTAAGGAAACAGGGCAGAATCCAAGGGACAAAATTTCTGTGTTTGTGCTGCTTCTGTAGCAAACACAGCATCAGCTGCAGAAGGCACATGAAGCAAAATTCCTCCAAACCAATTAGGGATTGGATCTTTGGCATCCTGAAGCAGCAATTTATCTGGCAGCCTCACTGGTGGGGCACTCATCTGTTTGAGGGAGAGCACAGAGGTGTGAGCAGGATGCACACCAGCTCATGGCCACTGCCAGCCTACTCCTCTCAACTGCAGGGCAGGGAGACACTAAAAATAATACAGCTGGCACTTAATGAAGTCTGCTCCTTCATGCATGCAGAGGCTCTGCTGGGACTTTTAGAAAATCTCGTGGTTCCTCTTTCAGAGGAAAAACAAATCTTTAACTAGTGAGGCAGAAAACTCTTCTGTCCAAGAACTCCAGGTGGGTCAGGTAAAAGGTGCTGATTTTCAAGAGAGGTTTCCACACCACAAATGCCAAGCAGGTTTCCCTGCTGTGCTAAGGACTGGACTTTGGAGAGCATCCCTCCAGCCTGATGGCGTGGGGCTGTTCTGGATGCTCTCCCCAGCTGGTGCTGCAGGGATTGCACTCAGCACGCAGACAGGGGTGTAGGGCAGTACAGATGAATTCCTCCAGGCCAAAATAATCAGAATTCCTTGGAGAATTTAAAACTTCTGAGGTACATGGTGCACTTTGAAATGAAACACTCCTCCTATCAAGCAGCCACATAACCCACTGCTTAGCAACAGAAGTTGCACATGTGTACCTGTCTGCAAGAGGGAAAACAATTCTTGTTATCTATCATTCTCACAACACAGCAACACAATTTCTCTCTGACTCTAAACAGGGTTTGTTGTTTTTTTTTTTTTAATATTATCTTAAATTCACATTTCAATAGAAGTCCAGGTCCCCCTCTACAATCAATGAAAACTATATCATGAATTTAAAATAAAATGTTTCTAAATCAGTTTCAATGCAGGTGTTTGAGTAAGGCTAATTTCAACTTGACAGGAAACTTTCCTGGGTTTGCTGTGTTGGTTCGAGCAGGGACAATTCTTTTTGCACAGCTTTCCTTTTCAGAAGGAAAACGTCAGTGCACCTCAAACTCAGTTTTAAGAGTCCACTTCTGAACGTGTTTGCCTGAAGGCCAGAAGTGACTTCCCAGCCCTGAAATCCCAAATACATTACCACAGGCTGGGATATTATTTCCACTATGCTATTGCACTGCCGAACACACATCAATACTCATCCCTATCCATAAATCAATGGAACCTATTTTAGACACAAAAGCTTCAAAATAAATCCTTCTGATCAACCTCTCAAATTAATTATGCAAATGCTGTTTCAAAGAGCACAGATAATTTTTATTTCAAATTTTTAAAATCTTCACAGATAGTCTGAAAGGAAAGCAAATGCCTAATTATACACATTGAATAATGCAGATAATGGCCTGTCACATGCATCATTCTGAATGCAAATCAGAACAATGGTTTTAGCTGTAAACACAATGTGGAAATATCAAGTAACTTTGATCATGCCTTTGGCAAGAAAACACTTTCTTAAGATTACCTTCTGTATTCAGTGGTATTATAGATACATATAAAATATAATGAAGCTTTTTTTCCCTGTTGACTCTCAAACCCTCTCCTTACAAAACATACTCTATGAATCATTCCAAGAGAGATGAATTGTATTTCTCCAAACAGAATGATGCTGCCTCTTAGTGCCCTGCTAGAAACACTAAAAGCAAAAATACCTTGTTTGCTGCTTTACTTTTTTTCAAGCAAAGTGTGATTGGTTTTGTATCCAAAATGTTCACAAAATGTGTGTCCAAAATGTTCACAAAAGCTCCTGTGCTGGAGAGAACGCACCAGCTTAAGGGAGAGGAAGAAAGCCATAACGAGGGCAAGTATCTAACCTGCTAATGCCTGCTGTAGAAATGAGTCCTAGCAGATATCAAGTGACCTATCAGAGGAAAAGCTAAAACTGAATAGATGAGAATGCCCAGGTTACACATGCCAGGGAGGCAGTGGGAACCACTGCTGCCTCTTTGCCTGGTACTAAAAGATTCCTTGTACCACTGCCCATGTTATTGAGACAAATTTCAGCAAGTGTAAAACCTTATTTTATGACAACATTATTTTGGGAAGATTAGGCTTTTAATGAGACAGTTCCACAGCTTAAGAAGCTGAGGCTGGAAATTAAAAATAAGGAATTTCAGTGGCAACTATGGCCAGCAGTGACCAAAAAGTGAAAGTGCAACAAGAAAGTCTGTATGATGTATGGTGCCCAGTCTTCACTTCCCACTCAGGCTTTGCTTACTAACACCTTTTGCTACATACAGATAAAACACAAGAGACTAAATTTCACGTTGTGGTTATATTAGTTTCAAGGTAGGAAGAAAATCTATGAAAGTAACCATACAGGGAAATAAATGCACGACTTTTTAAAGTTACCTCTCAGTAGCTGCATTTCTACCATGATCTTCAGCTTAGGCTAAAGGGATTTATTGCACACACCTGGATCCCTTCAACAAAAAGTACTTAAAAGAAGGGAAGGGAACATGTGCTGATCAAACAGAACACTCCATTAAATGGTGATGCAAGACTGCATGCGATACACGCTGAAGGCCAGCAGAATTAATCCACACCCAGCTCTAAAATAAAGTACTTACAGTACTTTATACAGTACTACAGAACTGTAAGATTTCCTGAGTATGTGCACCTCAGCCAACTTACACAAGCCCTTACCTATCTCTGCTACTCACTTTTTCCCACCACTAAAACTACCAAACTCAAGAAAAAAACCAGCCACTTTCATGTGCTACTTCTACAAGGCAGTCACACTGAGAACTTGTACATCAAATTCAGTTAGGAAAGTGAACAAAACTACGACAGACACCTTCAACTTGAATTTGTTGAATGTTTTGATGATTCAAGTCTAATGGTGAGATTTTAGCTAAGCTTTTTTTTTTTACTCTTTTATAGTAATATCTGCCTATCTAGACCAAGTTTCAAAATGTAAACAGGGACTTTTACCTACTTAAACAGAAACCCCATCCAGTGAACATTTATTAAGATACTACTTAAAATGCTGTCTGTATTCTCCTCTGTCTTCCTGGACATAACTCAGTCCTCATTTGCTGTTCCATTCAACAAGCTCTTGGCCCATTTCTGTTGGCAAAATGCACAGGTTTGTGTGTTTGTAGGAAAACAACCATAACTAATTGACAAATATTTTAGGAATTGCAAATTGCAATTATCAAAACATCTCACGAGCTTTCTCCTAAGTTTGCATCAGCCTATAGGCTTTCTAGCAAAGGGCAGTTATGCATGCAAGTTTCCTGTGTTAATATTCCTCCTCCTCCTTTCTAAAGCAAGACTATTCTCGTCCTTAGAAACAGGAAGTCATTAAGTTTAAAATGTTTATACTACACGAAAACACACATATTGCCATGACTTCTACTCAGTGACTATTGGGTGGTCTCAATCTGAATCCACTTTCTGACCAGCAAGTGCTTCCCTTGGAGAAATTATCAAAGCATGGCCTCAGAGACCAAGGATTGGAAAGGTATAAACTATCAGCTACTATAATTACAGTTCAGGATTTAAAATTTTTTTTAGAAGACTTTAATATACCGCAACAAAACTCCCAAACATCTGTTTTCAGTAAGTATTTAAATAAATGTTTTTCCCGAGCTATATCAGAAACTGGCTAGTGCTGTGTGTTTCTTGGGATGAGGTCAGCAATGTGTGTCAGTGCAGAGCCTCTGCTGCAGTAATTATGTTTATTTGTGACAGAGTGTGGTTGAAGGGGAAATCCACAGCCCACTGGCATGCTCCACTGTAACCTTCAGAACCCATCTGCAACCGCCTGTGATCAGCACCTCCAGCATGCCAGTGTCCGGTCATACTCTTCTTATTCATAAATTCCTCATGTTTCCTCTTGAACTTGATAAACATATAAAAAAAAAAATCTTCATTTTACTGCTGTGATAGTAATACACTGATGGATGGCCCACAAAGTCTTCCCATGCACAGAACATCTGACTACAACTCTCCCCACACTAAGAAAAATCTGTCACTTGAGATTTGAGTTTATTGTCAAACTTACTATGGTTTGTTTTTAATGGATACAAATTACATCACAAGAAAACCAAACTTCAGTCCACCAGCACACATTTTCAATTGCTTTTGCAACACCATCCGTCCTTATTACAGGAAAATGGACTTCCTCCCAACCTCAATATTTAAATTATTAAATAATTGGAAGAAGTGAAGAATGCTTCTCAGAAGGGAGCTGCACAGCAGTTCCCCAGTGATCATGAGCACTTTTGGGAAACTTGAATGCTCTTCCAGCACGCCCACTTGCTTCCTGTGAACAGCCAGCATGCAGAATTACTTGGAGAGGTCTTCCAAAGTGCTGAGAACATGATTTCTGTGCATTTTGATGTTCTATGAATCACCAAGAACAGAATATGAAGCCAAGAAACACTAAAACATGCACATGCACATACAACAAAATAAGAGCTGCTAAGACTAATAATACCAAAATATATCCTGAAAATAGCAGGAAAAGGCCAAGAGGAAGCTACACATCATGCCACTTCCACCTAAGACTCTTTACTTTTGTTTGGACCCACAGATCAATATGAATGTCAGGAATTAATAAAGCTAAGCAGTAGAGATCAGCTCTCCAGAGACCAGCCACATCTGCTCAGCAATGCCAAGCTGCCAGCTGGATAGAGTCCCAAAAGCCTTTAAAGGGTCATCATGCACAGCAAAAGCTTGTACTTGAGTAAAAACCTTTTAGCTTAGCAACTAAAAAGGTAATAGATATTCTGTTAATTACATTAAGTAATTAAGTAACGTTTAGCTCTGTTAATTAGGGTGCCTAATTTTAAAAAGTCTAATAGCCACAATATTTAAATTTCTGGTTTGTTTGGGTAATGCAAGAAAAATCTATTCTAAACCACTGTCATTTTTTGGCTGACTCAAAAAAAGAAGTTATGCTGTGAACAGAAAAGTTAATCAGTTGCAATGAAGAGTCAAATGAATTATTACTTGTTGAGCACTGCATATTCTAGGAAACTTCAGTGTATGAATATTCAGTTAAAAAATGCAAAATGAAAGACACCCTGTATCTCAGTCGAGATCATCAAGCACACAAGGATACTTTATCTGGGTACAAATTGTCAAAATGCTCTTTCCTTGTGCACATTTGATAGGAGCCTGTTCAAGGAAGAAATAAATCCTGCAGCAGATGACATTTGCCTTCCTCCCCAGTATGTCCCTCACTGACACACAAAGTCTGGCAGGGCAGAAAAACTCCCATCGAGCTTTTGATAAATGAATCTATTTCTGAAATAACTGCTGGCCTGCATGGAAACTGCTCCTTCCAAATATCTCAGATTCAGAGTACAGTACCACCCATGCTCAGTTAAACACAGCTTCATCTACAGCTTTTTCTACAGCTGCAGGTGGCTCAACTTCCATGTGACAAAGACACAGCTGACACCCTTCAACACCTTGGCAGGCATGTGCTGAGATGTGTTGTTTGGGATCACAAGAGCAGAAACCTCACTGTGCAGCTCCCCCTGCCCCCAGGGCACCACAGCCCAACACCTTTTTAATACAGGATATCACACCTCTGATGGTTGCAAGGTATTTCCAATTCTTATCTTTTGTCTTGTTTCCAAGCAGAACCCAAGAGGTGAGTCCAGGCTGCACCACTACAAGCCCCACAGCTTGTTTTGTAAGCACAGTCAAGACCAACCTGCTGAAGTTAGTCTGAACAGCTCATGTTCAGCACAGCAACTGCAAGGCTGTTTTAATAAAAGCAAATCACTGCTCTCAATTTTACTCATAGCAGTGGCCACTACCAGAGGGTCAAAACCAGTCCTAAAAAGCATTGTGTCTTGTGAAGGTTTGTCACTGCACAGCAATGCCCTTTCTGACCCCATGCAAGGTATCAGGAGCACTTCCAGCATCACAGTGCCACTAGAGAATGTGGGACACGCCTCATGAAGTCATCAGGAATTATTAGCCCCCCTTCCAATACCAAATTCAGCTACTAATTTTATATGCCTTTAAGCAGGGTTTAAAAACCACACAACGCAGTGCCCCAGACCAGCCATCTGGAAATGCAGATATCATCTGCTCACCTTGGTAATCTGCTGCAAGGTTTTTCAGATGAAGATGTACTTCATCTTGTGGTGCTATATAAATAAACAAAGTATTATAAACAATCATTTTATCTGACTGGGGTTATGTCATATGGTTTGCTTTCTCTATGAAAGAAAACACGTACCTAAAGTGCAAACAGATGTTGTTGGCACAGAATCCATTTAATATGGACTCATTTCTGAAAACATGATTACAGATGTGGCCTGCATCCTGAACCCAGTGCTTAAGGAAAAATTCTCTCTATGTGAATTTCACCCATTTTCTATGTTCTCTCTAGGTCTCCTAACTGACAAAAAATGTTTCCTAGAACAGAAAATGTTGTACGTTCTCGGCTTTCACAAATCCACCAAAAAACCCCAAAACTCAAGCACACCCTTATAAAAAAACTCTGAGGATGCTACTGAGGAAACCCTGCTTGGTAGCAGCTCACTGCTGTACCAGCTGTGAGAAGGCAACTGTGCATCTTACAACTAAGTCTAGACTGAGCTTCCTTGCTACGAACAGTACTTAGCAAGGACCGCACCTGACTTGAAATTTGATTTTCAAAGTGTAGAAATAGTTGCTGAAAGTCTGTTTGCAGTGTTTGTAGACACTCTAAGCAATTTTAAATAAAAAAAAAATAAAAGTCAACTGAAACATACCAAAGTTTTTGATGCATAATGTCATCCTTGAAATCTCTTAAAAATTCAGAGAGCTGTCAGTAAGACAATTAAAATATACAATAAAGATTTAATTGGTGTACTATAGGATTGCTTAGGATATAAAAGGTTGTTTAACCCTCAGAAAACCCTGAGCAACCAACAGAAAGAATAGAAACAACAGATAAGTTTTAAATTCAAAATCAGTGAAGTCTAAATAAGAACTCCATTCTTTCATGCTTGTTGATTTATAAAATCCTACCTGGAGCCTCAAGAAATTAGAAGAAAGCTCAAGCTCTTTTCAAAACAGGAGAGAAACAGTACAGGAACACTGACTGAATCATTCCACATCTGAACCCAAGAGATTTTCACCATATTTGATATCCAAGTATTGAATTAATTAAGAACAGTCCTCTTAACAAACATATTCCTGAATTAGATCAGACAAGTTCATACTCATATGAATAGAGAATCCAAGGCTTAAAAAAAATTGTCCCTCTATATAATCATTACTCTCACTCCACATCCATGATCATATAAAGTTAAACTAGTAAACCCCCCAAATATTCAGTGGTTACTGACACTATTCCCTCAGCAATGTATTTACTGAAGGAACAGAAATACTTGAAAAGCTAGGTTAGTTAACTGCCAGTGACATCGCTGAGACCCAACAGTTGAACAGAAAGCAACTCCTTACCCCAAATTATCTTTTGATTAAACCTTTAAAAAATAAAACTGAATAACTATTTCAGAGGACAGCACCACTTAGGAGCACCTACATTTATTGGTAAAGCTCAGATACTAGAATAATCTAGATTACCTTTTCCAAGCAAGGTATTAAAAATGATGAAAAAGTGAAAAAATAAAAATCAAAACTGGGGGAAGTCCTACTTTCACCTAAGAAATTCTGTGTCAGATGATGTGAATGGAGCTGAAATTTTAAAATCCTCTCATGACCAGCCAATTTCCAATCAACAGGTACACAGCTACTTGCTCCTGGAGGCAGAAAGATGGGACAACAGGAATTTTACACAACTATTTAAAATGTCCCAAGTGACCTTTAACAAGAGCTTTAAACATCTGTTTTGAGAATAATTTCCAACAGATTAAATGTATATGCCTGGTTGTATAAACACTGTCTTTAGTGGGGGAATCAGATTGATTTATCACACGGTCTGACCTAAGGCTTGTTCAGAGAGGAAGCTCTGGCGAGGATGGATAAACAAATGCTCCCAGCCCAGAGGTGTGCAGAGCACTTGTTTCTGCTCCACAGTGAAAAGGTTTTTCCAGTGAGAGAGGCTGCTGAAGTGCCCAAGCTCTGAACCTCAGCTGTGCTCTCAGCCAAGTGTTTCCAGCTACTTTGGTTTGTGGGTGCAATGCAGGTAAGAGCTCTGCCCACGTGCAGTCTATCTGCAGGGTATCTAAAAATTATCTCTAAACTTCAACTGCTACAGCCTCACTTAAAAAGAGAGCCCTGATGTGTAGGTGCACTTACCTACTATTTATAACAGAAGCTTTGCTAGCAAAGCATTTTCTTTAAACATAAAAGAAACCCCAGTTTGAGAAGCCGACCTGTGGATGGGGGTAGCAGAAACAAATAAGGATGTGTATTTGTTTATTTTCTTCAGAGGGAAGACAAATAAATGGAATTGCTTGAGAACCCAAAACCTTACAGGTGGTTTCTGGACACATCAATAAATCAATGGCAAAACCTTCATTCATTTACTAGTTGCCAGCTACTTCACATGAAGGGTTTAACTGCTGCCAAGATGGGCGAACATGAACAGCTGTCACATCAGTATGGGATAAAATATCTTAAAAGGAGAAAAATAACACACTGCATCATTTACAGTGTGTGTTAAAAAGTTTGAAAAAAACAAACCCTCACAGCCAAAGTCTTCTCAGAGATTAAGCTAAAATGCAGACAGAATATTTAAATACAATAGCAATCTGAATAATGAGCTGAGAATTAACAGGGAGTTGGTGTTATCTGCACAGAGCTGAGAGGACCCACAGCTCCAGACCCCTCAATGCTGATCTATCAAATACACAGAAGAGAGCACTCTAATTAGAGAGCTGCACAATTGCACACTTTTAGTCATTTGTGCTAGTTCAGTTTACCACAAAGAACAAACAACTACAAGATCAGATCCTCTTACAGTAAATAGCATCACTCAGACCTCTCAGAAAACTTGATTTCACACAACTGCAAGGTAAATAAATAATTTGAAGATATCAGCTGCAACCCTTTATGTTTTTCACACCAAGTTAAACAACCTTGCAACCCTCAAAACCCACAAGTTCCTGTAGATGAGTGGGATTTTACAAAGCATCCGTACTCATGTCTCCTCTGGTCAGAAGTGGACATTGCAATAAATTTCTAGACTGAGACAAATCCTACTTTTAAAAATGCTTCAATAACTTAGGCACTTCAGGGCAGACTTTCTTCTTTCTTATGTAATGTCCATTGCTGGAATCCAGAGAAATATTTCCAAAATTTTATCCTTGGGGCAATATGTAGTTTTACTCCTTCTGTCAACTCGCTTTCTTTCTTTCATCAAGCAGAATCCTCCTGTACCACACATGGCACAAACAGACTAAAAACACAGTGTCCAGTAAATTTGGCCATAATGCACAGGGCTGATGCACCGCAAGTGCTAATTTGAAATCACATACAGCTTTTTGCTCTATGACAAATCCAGTTTTCATCTTTCAAAGTGCTTCACCTCAGGCCACTGTAAGGGCTTTCATTTTTACCATTTTTACTTCTAAGCCACTAAAGGTAGAAAAGGTGCAGGAACAGAAGTTAAAGTTATGCCATTGAACCCCAATAAGATAAAGAGCATTAGGAAAGCTTCTCCTAGATTTCTGTGAATAAAGAATGGATAAGGTATATTGAAGAGCACATGCAGAAATAGACGGGAAGAGGAAAGAGTTATGTGTAATGAGTATAATTCAACCACTGCACCCAATTTCACCAATTGCAAAGATTCAGAAGTTTTTGAGAATAAAGAGTGAGGAAAAATACCCCAAAGCATTCCAAAATAGTTAAAAGGACATTTAAATAACAGCTACAGTTTCTACTTCAGCTTTACTGTAGATCCCTCAGTTTGTAAATGTCAAAACTAGCACTATTTCTTCCTCCTCCTCTCTCCTTGAGAAGTATCTGCTGAAAACTGCAGTAGTGCACACTCTCTACCCTGAAAGACCAATGTTCTGGCATAGCAGAGGCAGTGAAAAACAAATTCAGCATCATTCCCCTCCTGGCAGTGCTCACCATGAGAAAGAGAGAAAGCTACCAGCATACCCTGCGTTCTTGCTTCACACTGTACTTCTGGCTGAGAGGCACAGCCATTTATTTATAGAATCTCACAGCAAATTTCCTTGCATCCTGAAGTGCATCCTGATTATTTTATCCCTATTTTAGCACATTACAGTTAATAACATTTTATAACTGTAGTAAACCACAAAATATAGCAATAACAGCTAAGGGAGTTGCAGCAAGTGAGAGGCAGCAGAAATGAAGGTCAGATACTCACTCTGCCAGAAAACAGCACTGCTTCTCTCTAAGCATGAGCTCAATGCTTGGAATCAGTGCCTCAGAAACCCCAGGCACAGTCAGGTCTGTTACACTGGCTTCAGTGACAGTCCTTTCAGTGAATCTGGATGTCTCCTGTTGGATTTACTGCTCTAATGGCATTTGGATCACAGCAACTTCCTGAGTAAGCCAGAATTCAAAATAAATGCACAAAGATAGGATATAGTGATTAAAAGTATTGCCCAAATTGTCTGCTATTGGTCTCTCAGTTCCTTCAGGCAATCAAACTGCCTCAATTTTAAACTCTGCTTAAAGTAAAGTGAATGAAAGCCAATAAAAAAGTTTGATGGAAAATCCAACATCAGCCAAATCTGGCATTGTTTGTTTCAGTTATATGGAATCATTGTGTCCGGCCCTTGAATCCTCTTTGTTATACCCTCATTTCCCCTGACTGGAGAAACCTCTGTAACAGAAAACCCTCAGGAGCCGTAATTTAACAAAGACAGCATCCAAACTTGATACAACAACCATATGAATGAAGACAGTAATCTGGGTATGGTTAGAGTTGAAAAAAAAAGATTTCCAATAGACAAAATGAAAAACTACATTTGATAATAAATCTTCTTTTTATGAGTAGGCTTAATACTCTTCCTCTTGGTACAAGAATGTAATTACTGTCTTCCTTGCCAAGAAACAAAAAAAGGACAGAAAACCCACACACGACAAGAACTGTAAAAACCAGAATAAACATCAGATACACAAAGTATTTGCAAAAAGTTTTCATTAATCAGACTTTTTAAGAATATCAGTGCTTTAAGTTCTGAAACGCAGCAGAAGTCAGAGATACACCAGGGCTGGGGCAAAATCAGACAATTGCATAGGATTTACTAGAAAGCCCCTCCACACTTTATACTATTACAAGGAAGCAACAGGCTACAAGTGTGCAAGCATGGCAATCACACACGGATCTTGGGCTGGAAGATACCCACACCACCTTTTCACTACAAACATCAAACAGATGAGAACTCAAAACTGAGCTTAAATGAGGGTGGTGTTTGCACCCAAACCCAAGCACTGCTGTTTTGACAATGTGAACAAAAGTGCTGCTACTCCTCTTTGTGCATTCAAAAGGTGCACATCACAACAAGCTCTCTCTGAAGCCATTTGGCTACTCACTTTTTACAATTCAGGAGTTACGTTTTGATTTATCTAACACTGAAATGCTTCCAACCAAGTTCATACTGGGGCAATACTGCAACAGGCAAAGTAATTTTCAGAAGCTCTTTCTGTTGAAGTCAGTATCAGGTCGTCCAACACGCTGACACAGCTAGAGCTGTTATTTTTAAACACAGCCATAGTCTATTTAACTAAAGCATCTTTACTCTGACTGAGCCAGTATTACTTTGATAAGACTCCTTAAGTCTCTACACTGAAGCCTGCATATCATATGAAACAGAGAAAATGCAAACTTTGGAAGACAGTCCTTCACTGCAGCTAGGAGAAGAGAAAAAAGGAGAAGAGAGGTGCAGGAGGAGGGAGGACCCAGCACTGAGGACAATAAAGTGCTATCTGCAGGACAGCTATTCACACTGAGAACTTGTGTCACTCAGCACCTGCACAGAGATGCACTGGAACCCTTTCAGTCAACTCCAACAGCAAACAGCTTTCTGCTGTTAGGAGCTCAGCATTATGCTTCTAAAACAATTCTTCTGCCAAGTTTGTTTCTAGCAACACTAGGAATTCTTACACATTGTTTAGCTGATGAGAACCTGGATGGAAGGAGAAGAGAGGCAATGCCATTGTCAAAGACAAGAGGCTGCAAGCTAGAATTATTCATTTTGGGCGGCTCACTGAGATATGCTAAGCAACTTATTTGTATACATTTTCTTCAATGGAATTCTGAATTCTTTGTATATAAAGTTATCTTGTAAACATATGCAGAAGTTCATTACTAGAACCAAGAGCAGCCCCACCCTTCCCTCTCACCAAAGGAAGAATTTGTTCTATACATATAGACAGTGTGGCCTACTTGATGTAATAAAGTTCTCCTATGGCAGTATTTAGCTTCCTCTTCTTACACATAACTTATGAAATTAAGAAAAAGTAAGAGAAGGAATGGTAAACACTACTCAATAGTGTAAACCTTTGAATTCTACTATAGAAAATTTAGTTGTGCATCTTGTGCTATGCATGGATACTGCAGGCTCTGGAGGCAAAGGAAGGCTGCTGTGGAAAGCAACACCAAGCACCCAGAACACCACACAGGATTGTCATCCACTGGCAGCCACACAGAGCTGGGATATGGGAGCCACACAGCCTAGCATGCTGAGATTATTTTAATTAAAATATTGTTGAAATTGTGCCATTTTCCCAAAACATTGCATTTATCCCAGAATCTCTCTTTAAACACGACTGTTCCCTCTCAGATTTTGAGAGCCCTGGGAGGATAAGGGGGAACCTCACAATATGGGTGCTATTACATTGTACATCCCAAAGCCTGGAGAAATGGTTTGATCATTCTTGCTCTCCCACCAGTCAGTCTCCTGGCAGAAGACTGGCCCTACCAACACCTTCCAGGTGCAGCTCTCGCTGCCCCCCCGTACTGCAGGCAGTGCCTGGCTGCAGAGCTGTCACACACACGGATTGAGGGGCTGGAGCCCAGCACTGACACAGCCCCATCTTCTTATCTCCCCTTTTCCCTGCTTCTCCCCACTGTCTTCGACACCTTGCACACACCCCAGAGCTCACCCAACCCTCCATGGAGTTAACTTATCAAACAGAGCTAATGCACTCAAAGGGGGGAGAGGAGCTTTTCTGCTACAATTCACAGAGAATTGCACAAGTTCAGCAAGCAGCAGGGCTTACACAAGAGAGGATGAGGCAGGACCACAGGGCCAGGAGGGAAGAGCAGGATATCCCCTTTAGCTTGGTTGCAGTGTACAACCCAAATATTTCAACAGGATGGAATCAGTCCTAGAGAGGAGTGGCTGCATTAAAGAAGTGATTATATTTATTGGAACGGTGACATGCAGACTTCTTATTCGACAGGGTTCTTAAATAGGATTACAGGGCTCTAATTTGGTTCTTTAAATTGGTTTTGGAGAGAGAGAGAGGGGGAAATAAAAACAACAAAAAAGTTAAGAGAGAGGTTGGAATAACCTTGGAGGGAGTACACTACATTATGCCATGTCACCCATAATAGCTTCCCTAGCACAAATTTATGCTTGTGCACATTCTCCAAGTTAACTAATAAACAGAAAACCCATAAAAAAGATAATTACTTACACTATGCATTTGCACACTGCAACCAGTAATTTTTTAGCTTTAGTTCCATCTTTCAAGTATCACTTATATTGAGAAGGAACAGTGGCAGCAGTGTATATCATAAAAAGAGTAAACAAATTACCTTTATCTGACTTTATTAAAGTAATAAAGGACAGACTCTCTCTTTTTTTTTTTTTTTAACGTACTTCAAAGAGAGTTTTATAGCTAGCTACCAGCAGGGTGTGGACTGAAGCTAAAAACTTTGAAATGGGTCCCTGTGAAATCCGAAACCAAAATACAACAGAGGTCACCTCTCTGAAGAACAGCCTTGTCTGTATGTATACTATAAGCAAAGCTCTGTTAACTCAGCCTCGGTAATAATGTAATTCAACTTAGCCCCTGGGAATAGCAACAACATCAGGTTTCCACTACAAAGATAAATTTACTGCACACAATATCTGTTACAATATATTTGCAGCATGTTTGATAGTAGCCAGACACTAGTGTTACATGGTATACCTCAAGCTATTTTCTCTTGTTAAAGGCTAACCTAGGCTATAAATAAATTTTTATTCTTACTCTCACCATTAGTCAAGTCTTTTTAATCAACGTTGCACATACATTAATTTTATGCAACATACTAGCTAATATTAATAGGAAAGGAAGTGATACATCGAAGGTTTGGTTTGTTTTAATTTTTAAATATTTCTCCCATAAAGGAGATAACTCCAACCCTTTTCAATAAGGAAATGGATAATTTTTCCAGTGGAGAGACAGAATCTCCTAAGACAAGTGTTGGGACAATAAGACTCATAAACAGTAATTTCACAACTATAAGGCACACTGCATTATAAGGTGCACTTCCATGTTGTCGGTGAATTTCTGAACTTTGTCCATATATAAGGTGCACCGGACTACAAGGCGCACTTTTTTTTTCCCCCCAGCAAGGATCCACGCGCAACAAAGTAACGAATCAGTAACGGAATCGCACGATCCCAGGGTTTGCTGTCAGGTGCTCAATTTGCAAACATTTTTCACGGAGCAGCGTAGTCTTTAAACACAGCCCCGGCACTCCTGCCCGCCCTGGCGCTGGCTGGCGCATCTCTCACGGCTCGGCTCACGGCTTGGCACGCGGTTCGCACTTCCGGGTCGGCAAATTTCCGAACTTTGTCCATATATAAGGCGCACCAGATTATAAGGCGCACTTCCAGAATTTGACCAAAATTTTAGTCAAAAGAGTGCGCCTTGTAGGCATGAAATTACTGTACTGTGGTCTGTGTCGTGGGTTCCTGTGAAACGGTTCACAGACCCAAACTTGGTGACAAGTGCCATAAGCACTCAAGGCTCTTGGAAAGGGTTCCCCACACACACATTGCTCTGCTGATACATATGGGCTGGGTGTCTGTACTTCCAGCTCCAGGAAAGCAGCAGGCAGATGAAGCTGCTGCCATTGGAACCACTGGATGAGCTGAGCTCCTGCTGGCCCCGCTCCCACCTCCTGTCTCCATTCAGAGCCCTCCCTCCCTTTCACCCCAAGCTCTGTTCTGTGTGTTTGCTAAATCTCCCCTAAGATGGAAATCTCCTCATCTAAGCAAAGATTTCCCAAAGCACTGGCTGAAATGTCGGCCACCCTTGCTGGACAACATCTCCTGGTACAGAAGAAATAACCACACTGAACGGCCTCCATGGTTTGAGACACAGTGCCATGATTCAGGTAATTGGAGACTTTCAGACTTAAGATACTTTGAAGGACACAGGATCCCACCAGGCAATACATTGAGTGCCACTTGATTAGAAGCACTGACATGCAATAAAACACTCATGTCAAGAATGGTGAGGAAAAAGAACACTTTCTGCCCCACCAAACAGCAAAAGCTTCCATTTTGAATGGTGTGGTGCTTGAGAAGAACTAAGCAATCTTTGAAATCCAGCCCTTAACCAGGAGCTGTCTTAGGACATGTTAAAACGAGGGGCACTGATCTTTAAAAAACTCTAAGTTTAAGCAAACACACACAAAGAGCATAATGCATATGCAACAACCTTTTAAAGAGGAAGCAGTATTTCAGTTTCTCCCCAAGTTCTTGGCTCACAGGAAAACATCTGATGTTAAAAGGGAACCAGCCCAATTGGCCCCTCTGCCACCTCAGGGCAAATTATCCAGGCACCTATAAAAAAACCTCCTGATGCTTTACAGCTTAAATGTTTTATATGGTTAAGCTGAGTTGTCTTGAGTTCACATGCTTTATGTTATTTGATATGTTTTAACTAGGAAGCTACCTGGATTCATTTCAATATTTTTTTTTTTTAAACTAACCTGTTTTTGAGCAAAGACTCTCTCATGCTAGCACTACACAGATGTATTCAATCTCTCTGCATACTGCAAAAGTATTTAAACAAAGTTTGAAACAGTGAAAAATGGAGGGGGAACCTGACTGCTAGACCACTTGGTTTGGTTTCTGCTTTTGTGTTGAGTTTGCTTATTTCTTTTGAAATACCATAAATTTCAATGCTTTTGCAAGTTCTTCTGCATTTTTTTTTCTGCTCCACACCAGACCCAAGATTTTGGGTTGATAAGGAACAAAACAAAAAACCTAAGGAGGGTTTTGCTGGTTACAGACATACTTGGCTTTACAAAATATTGTACTAGCCACTATTAAAACATGCATCACAAGTCCTTTTTTCTTCTCGAGATGCTCAGGATTAAATATTTGCAATAAAAATGTTCATGAGAATTTGACTGAGAGATCTACTTTGGACAGTTTGTCTTAGAAGATGGAGTTTTTTTTGTTCCAAATCATGCACACATAGAGGTATCTGCCAAGCTCTCCAACTGTGTCACTCCAGTCCTTAAGCCATTTAACACAGAACATGCACGTGTCCTTTGAATGCCAAGTCAGCTACGTGTCAAAGACAAACAGCTCTGCACTGCCAATCCATTCCAATCAGCACATCAGTAAGAAATCTCATTTGTATGCAGTATTATCGATGGGAATGGGGAAAAAATAAATTTAAAAAGGGAAGAAACTAACACATACCCACAAATGCTTTTACAATCTCAGTAACTTTAGGAATAATACAGTTACTTTGGCCTGAAAATACAGATTGCCCTAGAGGGGAACAGTTTTTATTTAGTAGGAGAATTAAAGACCATGAACATCTTTGCCTTCTGCCCTGATGGCTGGGTCCAAAAACATTTGAGTAACCAAAAGCATTTTGCCTTTGCAAATACATATTTTCAGATATATTTAGGCATTTAAAGACAGTTGCAATTGAAATGTACAGATTAACAGTGGACATTACGAAGACCATTATCCCTTAACCAGGTATTTAGTGCAAAGCTTCATCTGCAATCAAGATCTGAAACAGGATGATGGGTTTATTGTGGGTACTATCACAATTTAAACACAATAACAGAAATATATATTGAACTAGGCATTCATTTATTATTGCAGTAATGCTGCAGCAGGAGAGCTGCACAGGCTAATGTAGCATACAGGTTCTTACACCCTAAATCTCAGCACCTTAAAAGAACTGTAGTCAGTACAACTGAAAACAATCATTTGAGAACACTTGATCTGACCCTCCACAGCATACACCTCCAAATACAGTTTGTATGTTCCAAGAACAAAAGATTAGGTTAGGTTTTGGTGGTTTAGGATACACAGCAAATAGGATATGTCACCTAGTGTGTAGCAATAATTTAAATAATATTGAAAGGCAGCTTGCTTAAATTGTGTTTTACTCCTATTATAGCATTGACCAAGAGCCTGGACAAATTGTTATACAATTCATTAACACTCCTAAAAATGGTTGTGTATCTGAGTCAGGAAAAAACAAAGGTACTTGTGAGGTCGGTACTTTTGAGTTATTGTATTCAGTTCTAGACAGAGCTGGATGGACTGCCTAGTATTGTCCACTGTTTCCGTCCCAAAATTCTATTTTCAATTTCACCTAATTTTTCATATGTTAGACTGAAGGTTACCTCTGCTAAGTGTCTGCTAGATGTGAAGCATCTGAGCCAAAACACTTCTCTCTTTCTGACATCAGGGCTCCTAAGTGTACTTTCCAATGCTGTAATTTAATTTTTAAATTGAGGATATTTTCTTTGGAAAGCACTACCCAGCTTTCAAACACTTGACTTTGTGGCCTTAGTGATGCTCTTTATAAATACAGAGGTTTTTTGTATATACATCCATAAAGACTAAAACATCATATGGGCTGTTAAGACAGTACAGGGATACTGGATTATATTAAATGACTTATATTAATACCAGCAATCTCTCTGAACCCAGCCAATTTATAATTGATATTGCTCTAGAAACAATTTATTTGAATCACACAGACACTTTAGTACCAAACTGCTCCCACAGCATTCTGGCAAGACTTCTAGAGCTGTTAAAAAAAAAAAAAAAAAAAAAAAAAAAAAAAAAAAAAAAAAAAAAAAAAAAAGGAGCTGGTCTACATTTTTAGGGGGAATATAATACATATTTTAAATTATAATTTTCCTTCCTTGTTTTGACTGTATTGAACAGTTAAGCAAGCTTTACCATCAAGTAAGCCTTTCTATTTTGCACTCTATTTGCTATCATGACACATGCAGGTTGGGGGGTAAGCACCCTCCTTCCAGGACTGAGATTTACTGTGCATTTGCAAACAGAATATGCATGTCCACCTGGCCTCCAGCCTATGTTGTTTTTAGCGTAATAGCAATGGATGATATGCAGAGCGATACTTGTTTTTCACAAGGAAAAAGAAAAAAAGTCAAACAAAGCAAAACAACAAAACTCCTGTATCGTTTAACACTTGAATAGATACATTAATTAAAAACAAAGCAGAACAAAACAAACAAACTTGAGATCAGTTACCACAGGTATAGATGAAGACAACAAGCAGAGGTTTTCAAAGCAATTCAATGAATCCTCTCGGTGTGGCCAAGCTCAGTTCAGCTCCTGGCTGAAGTAACACCAGGTACTGTTCAGGGCAGCGCAGAACAACAGAGCAGCATTAAACTGCTGTCAACTCCGTGCTGCTCAGGACTGCTACTTCAGCTGGGGAAATAACTTCAGGAGATTCCAGCTGCACAGGGGAGAAGGGATTTACCAGCTGTTAGCTGCCGTGGGTCAAGAAAGCACCACGTGCAAGGCTCCAAGGCAAGCCCCAGCTCTCACACCAGCCTGTGATTTACGGATCTTCACCTCAGCCTGCCGACTCACATGAACACTGCTCCTGCTTTGATGTCACTTGGATTTTAACACGTCAGACAATACAAGGCAAGAAAAGAGTTTCTTCCTAGCCAAGACCGCCACAGTTTAAGAGACGAGAACAATGAATGAGGCTATTAGAATATTTCCCTAATTAGCACTTTGTAACAGCCGATTGCATCCTTGTCAAGCAGAATTGACATTGCTACCATAAGACACAAATTATGTTTTATATGCTCCCAGAGCCCTAAATAAACAGATACCTACATCACATTCACCAGATTGTGAGGTCTGATGCTCTCAAGACTTCTCCCACTCTCCAACTTCTCAATGAATCTGTAGAAAAGCTCAACTTTTTAGAAGTCAGCATTTTCCAGTTTACTCTACAGTTTTGAAATGCCATCCCTCTGCCACCAGCCCAGACTAAGAGCATGCCATACCTGAACATACTTTCTTATCTAACCAATTAAAATTTGTTTCTCACAACTGATAATCTGGATCACAAATTATCTGCAAAAAAGCCATGCACTTGCTGGGATATCTTTAAATTAAATCCCTTAAAATCCCATTTGTGATGATGTACAATGACATGTGTTATCTTGAATACAGAAAAGAAACAAAAGTGTTTTCCCACACATCAAGTGACTCAGAGTTAGTATAGAAGCAGAGTAGACTCTGTGGGCAAACAGAACTAATATTAACACACAATGAGTAAGTTACTGCTTGTTCCCTAAGGGTCAAGTAGCTTTTATTCATCTTCATCTGCCAAAAAAACTCTACACAAAAGACAACTAATCCCCAAGAACCCTACCAGAAGCCGCACCACCATCTACCACCATTTCTCATATGGCAACAGGCATTTCAAAACATAGCTTGAAGAAAAGCCTGTGATGTAATGGGAAGCAATGTTATTAAAAAATATAGATTGCATTCTTCTAAGTCAATACCAAAACAATGACTGACTCAGTTTTTGAAACAGCAGCACTATGAAAATGCAAAATTGATTTAGAAGGGAAATAATAGCCAGAGGTTACCATGGCTGCCAAAGTTACAGGACATTTTTTTAAGAAACTAGAATTCGTATGCAGTTCATAAAAAGCTAGCAAAAAGGCAATTTTATGCACCATCTCAAAGTGAAACAAGTTATTCCCCTAAATTAAAATTGTTTTTTTAAAGCATTATCATTCCAGCACCATCCGCGGCGCAGCAAGAACAGCACTGCAGTTTTAACTGGCAACAATGATTTTAACAAGGGAAAAACTAGCAGCCTTTTGCCTTCTTTCAGTTCACTTCTTGGTCCGTAAAACGTGCCCCTTACAAAAAGAAACAAACTAATGCTGATCTGTCTTACAACAGTTTTCATTCCTCATCTCTTACACGTTAATTTCTCACGATTTTCACAGCAAATAGAATCTTATGCCAGGTCATTCGGCCTCTAACAAGTGGAGCTGAACAAAAGCAGGCAGCCCCTGCGTGCAATGTCACCTCTAACATCACATGCAACAGGGGCCGTTCCAGCACAGTTACACCGAGCCCAGCTGGGTTCAGCCAGCCCTGTCCAACAGCTCATTCCATAACCAGCAAAGGGTCACCACAAGGGCTGCAGTGCACCGTGCTGGCCCCGGCAGTGAAACTGCCCCATTCCCCCAGATCGCTCTGCTCCAACCAGCCCAAAGCACTGCAAAGCCTGGGGCATCAGAGGCATCTCCTGGACCTTGTTCTGATTGTGGTGTACAGGACAGCATGAATGCACCACCCCAAAATCACCTTTCCCTTAAATAATGTCATCTGCCTCAATCCTCAGGCAAGAGTCAAGGATAATGACTGATTTAACCAAGAGACCATTAAATCCCCAGATATCCTAAAGCACAGCAGCACTCCATCTATTGGGCAGGAATTAAGGACGTGCTTAACCATCATCATCATCATGAACTAACCTCTATCATTAAACACTCGAACCCTAAGCAGCCCACCCCTTCCTGCCTGGGACTTCACATTCTTCCAGCAAAAAAAACCCCTAAAGTAACAGTATCTTCTGAGAAATAATGCAACTAACACTAAAAGCATCAACATGACAACATCCAAAATTAAAACTAGTATAGTCTATTAGTCACAATTATAATTTTGCTTCATTGAGAAACACATGCACTTCTTACTCAAATCAGCATTGAGGAGCTTGTGTGATAACAGCCAAAGAGCTCATGCTGTTCCCCAGGTTGACACTTTCATTCCCTGCAAGTACTGGATGCCATCAAGGAGGTTTGTACAATTTGTTCAGTTTCCAGCCAGCAAGGCCACTGAAGTGACCGGGTGTGCAGTCCTGAGAACTCCCTGGTACAAGGCAAACCCTAGCAGGGAGGCAAAAGCGAGTCTTTCACAGAACTGCCGTCAAAGCAGACAGATGCAGAACCTGCCCCGTCTCGCACTGCTGCCCCCCAAAAGCCACCACCACCCCTTCCCAGCAGATCACACACAGCCATGCCTCTGCCACACCTGCTTCACTCCAGCCATCAGCAACTGGACCAGAAGGTGAGAGACACGCTGGAGCTGCCCCAGGCACAGCAAAGCGCTCTTTGAAAAGCTGAGGTTACGTTTGCCAGCTTCATTCCTCTGGTACCAAAGCTCATTTAAGCAGCAACTTCTCCCACACAATTCAGCAATTCCATACATTCATGCTTTTATAACCCTTGGCCATTCATTTTTTGCCCAGATATTCATTGCCATTGATTTAATCTATTTGTTTTCTTAAACTTAACTCCTCCACATAGTGGAACCACGCAGATGAGGCACATGCCTACACATTTTTCCTCCACTTGGTATCTCATCACTACCCTCCAGACACGAGTACAGGACATGTGAATGAAAAACAGCAGATTCAGGCTCAACCTGCCTGTAACATAATGATGCTGAGAAGACAGAGCAACACACCTCCACGGCCAGGTTGTTGCTTTTGAGGCATGCTTTACCCTCCTTACAGAGTCACACCAAGGCTTCCCTGCCAAAATCCCATCGTTCAGCCATGCAGACACTGCCCGCCCTGAAGTCTGCAGTGAACACTGACTGACAACTCCGCTCTGAATTCTGAAATAAGCTTTTAAATGCGAGATGAAAACTGACCAACACCGAGGAACAAACTCCCAAAAGGCCCATCGCAAATCCTCATTTCTGGAGCCTAAAGTTCAAGGCAGCAATCTTGAATTTCCTCCTCGCTAAGACAAGCACAGAATGGAGATAATTCCAAACTGCGAGCAGCGCAGGGGGCTGGGTGCCCACGGCAGCAGGAGCGGCGCTGGGCTGATGCTGCTCACGCCGGTGGGTCCGCGCTGCCGTGACCGGAATGCCGGAGCCCGCACCGGGAAGCGCAACCCCGGGCTGTCCGCACCGCGATCCACGGCGAAGGTGGAGCTGCGCGCCACTACCGAACCCCCAAATATTGTGCATTTTAAGAAGTTTTCCGAGACGCGTACAGAGTCCGGAGCCTTGCGGTGGAGCAAGGACAGTCCGTAGTTACGACGATTACTCCCAAGGTTTTATTTGATTAGCGGAGTTTCGCAGCGGAGGCGCATTATTTAAAGCCCCGTCCTCCCGCTCAGCCCAGCGCCGGGGCACAACGACAGCACTGCAGCATCTCCCCCGGCGGAGAGCCGGCGTAGACCCGCGGGCAAGTTCCCCCCGGCCCCGCGGAGCCCCCGCACGGCCCCATCCCGCCCGCGGCCGCGGCCCCGCGCTCCCCCCGCAGCCCCGGGGCGGCCGCGGCTCCGCGGGCAGCGCTCGGGGCCTCCGGCCGCCGCCTCCCCCGCTCCCCGCCCGCGGCTCGGGGCGGCCACGGCCCCGCGTTGGGCGGGAAGGGAGAGCGGCCGCTCGCCCGCCGTGCCCCCGGCGGTGCCCGCAGCCCGGGCAGCGTTACCTCAGCGGGCCCGCGCCTTTGTGCTGCAGTCCATCCCCGCGCCGGCGGCGGGAGCGCCAGCACCACCGCGCAGCGGGCGGGGAAAGGGGCGGCGCACGATGTGGCAGGAAGGGACACCTGGGCTCCTCCTCCCGCCCGCCCGCCAGAGCGGGATCGCTGTCCGGCAGAGCGCGGGGGCTCCCCCGCCGCCCTTCCCCGGCCGCCCCTCGGCCAAGTGGGAATTTGGGCCGCTTCCCATGGCCCTTACACGGCTTCCAGCTTGGCCGAGCGGCGGCGGCACCGCCAGTGTCCTCCGCCCCGGCTGCCCTCCATTGTTGTCGCCCGCCCCGCGCCCCCGCTGTACCTGCAGTGCGGGGCTGGAGCATCGATCCCCGCGGGGCCGGGATGATGGAGAGGGACCCGCGATGGCCAGCGCACGGCTCCGGCGGCGGGGGACACGGGGAGGTGTGTGCGGGGAAAAGGAATAAAGAGCCCACGCCCCCCAAACAAACAACAACAACAAAACCCTGGGCTGGAAGTGAAATTCTGAGAAATTTACACAGTTGTTGGGGCTGAAAGGCGGCAGACGGCTTCTCCAGATGGCTCGTGCTGCTCAGGAGAAAGCTCTTCTGCCGAGAGCAGCCCTAGCTAAGAAAGCTGTACAAAATGTTAAAGTCATCTTGGCAAACGCTGTCCTTTCTTTCTCTCCTTTTTTTTTTTTGTTTGTTTTCTTGGCTTTCTGTAGCTGCTCCGCTTTGCCGCTGAAATCATCCCTGTCTTGGTTCCCCACCCAAAGTTACTTGGTTTCTCGGTTTCAGGGCCTGTTTCGTTACATCTGAGCGGCTCTGACCAGACGTTTGAAGTCACAGAAGCACTGGGTGATAGTTCTTTTTATGCAAAAAAACCCCAAACCAAAACCAACAAAAACAAACCACCAAACGTCTGTATTTTAATTATGTTTTTAATAATTTCTAAGATGCAGAAGTCCTCAAGTCCAACAAGTCCTCATAATCCAGGCTAGGAGCGAATTACAAGCAGGATCAAGTAGAAACTTTGTAAAATATGCTTGAAAGTCTTAGAAGGTCCCTTTGTAATCAGCACTGCTGCTTACAGGTGTAAAATTACACACATCAACTAACTCCATGTAGCTTTGGGGACAAAACCTTTTAATTCTGGCTACTGCTCGCTTTTGAAGGACTGTGGTCATGGGGAAAGCAGCAGGGCTGGAGCAGGGTAGGATGAAGACCCTGATGGAACCACCAGAGAAGCTCCAGCCCACTGCTGCTGCCACCACATCAGTGTAGGAGCTACAAGATCGTCACAGAAAAGTGAGCAAGGACCCTCGGGAGCTAGAGAAGTCCTTGGAGAAAAAAGTGCCTGAGACACCAAACTGTCCAGCCACAGGGTACTTGATTTGAATAGAGAGAGGATGCAGAACATGTTTGAACTTTGCAAATGTGTACACAGCACTGAGATGGCTCCATCTGAGCACACCAGCACCACAGGAACCTGCAGGTGCCGGCCTCTAATAAGGAGATGAGGTGGCATCTGCTATTTCATACAGGACTTTTAACTATCTGGTGGCTGTTGGAAGTCTAAACTTATCTTGGGCACAGGAAGAACATATAACCACATGTGGAGTGTGCCATGAAGGTTGAAGCAATTGGCTTTCTTCAATTTGCCTATTAATTCAGTTTAACACTCATGGAAATAGTAGGGCTGTTCCACCTATATTCATCCCTTTGGTTTTATTTCCTTTTAGAAAAAAAATTACAGCTTTACCATGTTTAACCAAACTTTGAACCTGAAAAGGCCAAGAAATTACAAACTTTAGGTGTGCTTTTGAAAGTGAAGGTGATACTGGTGGGGTTTTGCCTTGAACTCTGAGCTCTGGCCCAGACAACTGCTCAGCTAGAGAGGGTGCTGGCACATGAGTGACTGAATAGGAACTGGCCACACACAAATTTCAGCTGGAAACCAGAAGAGAGTTGTCAACCATTAGAGCAATCAAATATGCCTTTTCCAAGGGGGGTATTTGGAATGGAGAAATCTCACTGCTTTTGAGTTGTAGTTTATTAAAGTCATTATACAATGCATTGTCTGCAGCAGCAGGGGACAGACTTGATGTCTCAGGAGGTTGATTTGAGTGCTGAGGTGCTGCGTGACATTGATCACACACCCTGATATTTGAATTTCAGAGGCAGCAGTTGCTTATCCCAGCAGATACCTTTCAGGTTTATTGTAGGGTGAGTTTTCTTCTCCTGGGCATGTAGATGAGTTTTACTTTAGTCTTGGAAGGATTATGAAGCTGACAAGTACTGATGATTCAGGCTGTAAATGGATTACAAGCATGATCAAGGAGAAACTTTCCTGCATGGAAAAGACTTGTCCCATTAGTTCTGGAGCTTTTGGAACAACCGCCAGGTGTTCCTGGAGAGTCAGTGGCCTGGGCCATTCTAGTCAGGCAGATCCCTGTGCTGCAGCTCCTGCAGGTGATGCAGCAAATGGAGACCTGTGTGCTCCTGCAGTGCCTGGGGGCTGCTGTGCAGACATCCTGCTGTGGATTGGGATAGGCAACACCCAGGGCAGGGAGGACAGATGAGAGGCTGGACCGCTCTTCTGGGGGTTGAACTGTATCCTAGCATTAAAATCCCTCAACAAGTGAAACCAAACACATAGTAAGCTGCAACAATTTTTGGAAAGAGAGTCCTCAGACATACATCCTGCTTTGTTACTCTCTCTGGACCTCACACTGTTTCCCGGTCAGCTGTGTCAAGGAAACATTGTCTGTGTACATTTCTTGCTAAATACATTGAAAAAATCCACACAAGAAGTAAAGTGTTTCAATTTCGGGAACCCAATGTGGCAGAAATGCTTTGCTGCTCTTTGCCATTTTACATGGTACAGCATCCTTTTCACCCTCCATACAGCCACGTGTCTAATCAGTGGACCTAGCTGAGCTACTCATCAGAAACTTGGCCAAACCACAAACATTTGTTTCCTTGCTTTATGCCAAACTCCGAGAAAGGAGGAGGGAGTGGCATAGAGCTCATGTTAATGAGTTCTTCATTCCCCACAGAGAGATAATCAGAGCACTGCTCAGAGATTCATCAACTTTTTTTTTTATTAGCACTTTAATGACCTACATGTTTGGGGTTTGTTTGAGAAGTTACTTCAGCTAAGAGCTAGATAATTCCTCATGCAGCTGTGGCTTAGGAAGCAGCTCAGGGGACACACATGCCAAATTACTTTAGCTCTAGTTAAAAAAAAAATAAATATATATACCACAAGGGTGCCTCCCTTTTCAATCAAGGGCATGATGCCCTCAAGCCGTCTCTTCTGGGTCACGTGTAGGGGGTTGGTTTCTTTTCCAATCTTTGCAGCTTGGTGAGCTGCGCAGAAGATGCCAAGCACTGGTGGTACTGCGTGTTCCCCACAGACAAAGGGCTGTAACAACTGCCTGACCCTGGTCATTCCGGGAGGCAGGCTCCCTTGGGAGGGATTCAAGGCATTTCCGGGGACCAGCACACATCCCACAGAACTCAGCGGGCTGTGTGAGGAACAAAGCTGCCAAATGCTGAGAGCTGGAACCTTTTCCGTGTTGCTGCAGGGTGAGCCTCTAAGCAAGGGATTCTCCAGTGCCTGCTGAGGAGTGTCTGGCCCTGCACATGTGGTGGGAAATCACTGCAACCATCTAGATATTACAGTGAAGGCCAATGGCAACAAAAAGCTCTCATGGGCTTGGCAGGGGTTGCGCAGAAATTATCCAAAGTTTTGTATTTGCAGCTTTCCTCATGTAAGGAACTCTTGTGGTGGCAGTCAATAATGGCAGCTGTTCACTCCCTTCAGTTTTAAATTGAAGAGCTGCTGGCGCTTTGCTGTCACTCAGGAGGGTCATCGGATGGAAAATACTGTAAAATCTCTTCCCATGCCTCCCCTGCTCCCCAGTGACCAGATTCCCTTCTGGTGCTCTGGAGAGAGCTGTGAGAATATATACATTAAAGGCAGGGATATAGTCAAATACTGCAGGATAACAGGGGTTATGAGAGTGTTATAAAGGGATACGATTTACGTTTTCCTGAATCAAACCCCAAGTGTTTCCTGTCAAACCGCGGCACAATGGGACACAAATGCACAGTCCATTACGTTAACATTTCCTCCAAACTGCTGTCTCTTTCCTTGAACATAGAGTACAGGAAAGGATGCTTTCTGCCCCCACACATGTCTCTCAAATGACTTTATCTCATTCGAAAAGGGAATTGAGACATTTAGCATGCACTGTCTTCAGTATGTTGCCTCCCTTCTAATGCCTGTTGCCTTAGGATGGGAGGTTGTAAACATGGAGGAATGCCTTTGATATCAAAGACAGCTTCACTGGAGTAACATCAGCATGAATGAATGCAAAATGAGGTCCATGGGGAATAAAATGCTAAGCCTGGGGAGAAAAAAAATCAAGATTCACAGGACTAATCCAGAAGAATAGTAGTTCATACCATATAACAACCCCATAGTTCTCATTTCCTCCTCATCCCTTCAGGACAGGAAAGAACATCCTGCTCTTCTAATATGAACAAAATAAAAGTTATTTTTGGAAGGAAAAACTCATGTTAGGAGCACATTTTTAAAAAGACATCACTAATCTGTGATTCTGATGATGCATTTGGAGTACAGCACGTCCCTCTGCATCAAGAAACCCTCATTTATTGGCTCAGCACCATCTGCACTCAGGCAAAAGGTTTGTGTTGGTTGAACAATGAGGCAGGGATCCTTTGTCAGCACATTAATGGTGACCTGAACCTCAAGTGCATCTCTGACATGGGTGTCAGACACACAACAGCTGGGAAGCCCAGTGCAACTGCCTGGGGGAAAGGAACATGGAAATATGGGAGTCCAAGGTCATGGGCTGGTAGATGTGCGTGTTGGCTCAGTAACTCTGGAAAAGGCTCTCTGTAACAATCCTGAAGTTCCACTTTCTTTTTCATTACCCCAAGACAAACTGAATAGAGCCATCCCCCATCCTCAGCAGTGAGGTATCTTTGCATACCGTGCTTTTTGTTCTATCTCAGGGCCCACAGAGGAGCATGTGGGGTAATTTCCTGGACAAATGTTTCAAAGGTTAGAGCATCAAGTCAAATTCAGACCTGTTTGGGCCAACGTTGCTGCTTTTCATATTTGATGGATCACTTGAAAGAACAGCACAGCAATGAAATCAGCCTCAGATTTGTTAATACAAACAAAATTAAACAATATTAATTCATGAATGATGTTTTATTTTGGATTTTGATAAGTAACTGTCACTCCCAAAGCTTCTCAGGAGGCAAGTAAGATAGAAGAAAGTGTATTAATGCAGTATCTAACAATAAGGATAAACAAATTGTATAGAGTTAATAATTTCCCAATTCAAGATAGCAAACAGCTAATGTACTATAAAAAGAGTTCCACTTTCCCTTTAAAAACCATTCATAGAGCATAAGATTTTAGCTGCTCTCAGTGTCAAGGGCCCCAAATACCTAAGCAGACTCTTGGGAATGACCTCATCTGTAGTTTCTGAGCGTATTCCCAGGGATGCGTAATGCTAGGAATGGCTGGATCGAAAGCTGGGGGCAGGAGCTTGCTGCCCCAGCACAGCAGGGCTCCCCAAATTGCAGCACAGGCCAGCAGTGCCTACACAGAGCTCCTGGCACCCCCCTGCAGCATGCAGGAGTGTGCTCGGGGCAGTGTCCTTCTGTCACTGCAGCCATCGGAGCAGGCTGAAAAAAACCATCCAGAGATATTCCTATGAAGTCAGTGGATTACATACTTAAAGCACTGATTTCCCTGGCGGGACAAATTGTGTTCAGTGGTTTTCATACGAAAGGATGTGAGATTGCTGCTGCTGACTGTCTCCATTTGTTCTCAGACAGGAAGTGGAGAAGGGCAGTGGGACCGATGATCAGGTCTGTGCAAACAGACACTGGAAACTCAAAACAAATCAGTCACAGAAGTATGTGGATAGAGAGAAGAGAAAAACCTTTGCTTCTCTGTGCCCAGCAAATCCTGGTAATTCTTCAGAATGTGTACTAATCAGCTCCAAGTCTGTCTCTTACCCTGTGATGATTTACCCTAAATTGAAAAGTCTGGGGTTTTAGCTGGGATATCTGAACTCTCTGGGACTCCACAGGGGAAAGATAAATGAATCTACAGGGCAGACTTCAGTGTCACAGCTTAGGGAGATAAGGAAATTGTGGAGGAGTAAAAGCACAAATTCCCTTTAAGAAGAATAATGTGTAATTCTACGTACCATCACTTACATACCAGAAAATAATACACAGATCCACTATCTAATTAGAGTTCTGAGTGTGTGTGTTATACAGCAGATGAAGCAGCTCAAACTACTGTGCAGAAAACAGACCTTGGATTGTCTAAAGTTAGATGGTGAAAAGCTATCAAACATCCAGAGTTTCCTAGGCTTCACCAGAGTGAGAGATTCATCAGTACAAATTGAGTCGCTGGCCTCCTAGAGCTCTGCAAATCATCAAAAAGGACATTAATGTCATTAGCAAAACCAACAAACGTGCCTATACTTATTACTTGTTTGTAATAAGATTTGGCTAGTGTATAAATAGCAGGCTGCAGAAGTCTTTTACGACCTCTGAGAACAGTCTCTGCCGTGCTGAGGCTCACCAGAATATTCCCATTCTTTCTGTCTAGTTACAACTTCCCTATGGGTTTCGACCCTATCAGATGGACTGACATAGGCATGTGCAACATGTCATATGAATCCATGTGAACTATATATATACACATGCATTAGTTGCATTAGTTCGATTTGATTATTTATTCTACAAGGATAATCTTTGACCAGGAAGGCCTGTTTCCCAAGAGGCAATAACACTCTTCTGCCAGGCAGGACAATGAGTTATCTTGTGTATTTGTGGTAAGTAGACACAGGATTACCCATTAGCTGGCTTGAGCACACCTCACTGTGAGCGGCTGATCGAGCTGGTTCTCCACCCTTCTGCTCGGATGCTTTTATCTCAGGGCTTAGGCAAGGCTATAGCGAGTTCTTTAAACCTGTCTAACTAGGGGTGTGCACAGGCCAAGGGAGGCTGGAATGGGACAAGTAACTGAGTAACTGGGGCCTTGATTTGGATGCCAGTGTCAGTTGAGTGACAGAAAATGGCACTGACCAAAACAGCAATTCATGCCACCACTCTACAGAAACCTGGGGGAATTTTAGTCTTTGATTTAGGCTTGTATGATGCCGGATGGGAAAATGGCACACAAATGTTCAGCTGACACTAAAGCAGATGAGAACAGCGGTGTTGGAGTTGGCCCTCTGTCAAGCCAAACTGCAGCTACAGATCCAGCATCCTGCCTGGCTTTCAGATAGGAAACCAGCTCCAGACCTCGCAGCTCTGCTGCGTTTTTCTACAACTGGGGGGCTTTTCAAAGCTGCTGAATGCGTACATGAGAACCGGCTGTTTCACTTCCTTTTCCAACACCAGAGGTGTAAAGAGGCCAGCATGCAGCCAAGAAATGGGGCCGTGAATCACTGGGATTTTCTGAGCATCTGACTGATAGATACCCTTCTTTGGATGGAGCATTCCAGCTGCTGGGGCTGGCTGCTGCTGCTAGGGGCCAGCTCTCAGGTTCTTTTAATGCCCTCTGTGCTGTGCTCTGAAGTTCAGCTCAATTACACAAGTGCTTTGGGAAGCTGGCATGAAGGGACCCATTTCGTGATACACCTCTGTCCCTTGCACCAGTGTCGTGCCTCCCATGATTTGGGAAAACTGTTCTTGGTTTGCAAAATGTGTAACTCAGGCATTGGCTCTCTGCCTTGCCAGGGGGTGCTTGGGACAGCAATGTGCTGGGACTGTGGGAGTGATTCCTTCCCATCTCATGGACGAACAATACACTCCCTTCACTTGTGATATTGTTATCAATGATTCAAAATGAGATAGCAAAAATTCTTTCCGTGCTGTGTAACGAGCTTCCTAGCAGAGAGATCCAGCTGCAGATATGATACTCATGCTCTGGTGCTTTCAAGGATTATCAGTGTAATGTTGGATGCTAATGGAAAGATACCACGGAGTGTTAAAACAATCCCAAAACAACTGCTGTAACAAAATAAGGCTATAATTCTGTTGCTGCTACAAACTTGGTGTATGAACATGGGCAGATCTTCAGGAGAAAACATCAAATTGTCCAAGTTTTTCAATGTCCTGACAGATGCTCTTAAATCCCATTACAGCAGGTATGGCCATAATTTATAACCTTTCTTCTACCTGGGTGTTCATTTTCCCAACCCTGGAATAAAGAGTCCTGATTTGTCTAACTGGATCCAACACTGTCCTTCTGTTTCGAAGCCTGCTAGCAGGCAGGCAACGCCAGCCAGCTTTACTGACAGAGCCCCTCTGGTTTCTGGGGAACTTTCATCTCTCTCAAAGTCAAACTGGCAATTCAAGACTAATGAACTGCAGTGAATACTCAGCTTTATCAGAGGAAATAGTTGGAGGCTGAAGTCTTGGTCCCTAACAAGTCTTTGCGAAGATATTAACATGTCTTGCCAAGACCTAGTAATTCCCTCGCAGCCAATGCAGCATTCCTCAGAGGCCATAAGGCAAGACTCGAAAGGGAGATCATGTGGCTGGGCCCAAGCTGAATTAGCTACTCCAGAGAAACAGAGCATGTGACTTCTTTGCAGACACAGATCTAAAGGAACAAACCCACCTGATTCAAGACATCTATTCTCAAGATGTCTTATGTAAGAAAAATAAGGCTGTATTTTCAAAGACAAATTAAGACCTGCATGTACAATGCTATAACCATAAGAAAACAAGTAGACTTGATGACTGGGGTAAAAAAAAAAAACAAACTGGGGAAGAGGAAATTGCACAGCTATGCCTACATTTTATTTGCTTTCTTGCCTGTGAGGAAAGTATTAGGAGAAGAAAAACAGCAAATGCTACACATATCCCCTGTAACTGATTATACAAAATACTGTCCTTGTGGGAGCTGCTTACAATAAGTTAAACCTTACTTTCAGAAGATGAACAGCAGGTTTTCAATTATGGCATTTGAGACCTCTGGAGCAGGGATTATGAGAAGATAGCATAAGTCAGATGGCCCTTTTGAGACGTGCTTTTAATTCAGCGACAGACGAGCCCTCACGCTGGTACTCTTGCAAGCACTCAAGGTATGTACAGTAAAGGGCAGCACAAAGATCTGCAAACAGGCTCCAGGAGCAGTGGAGCACGGTTTGGGCTGGAGGAGGATCGGTGCCTTGGATCCCAGGGTGTTACCACCTCTGTGCCTCTGCTCAAATGCCATGCAGCTAATGAGTTGTGGGAGCAGCCTTGGTGCCTGCTGGCTGGGTTACCTCTGTGCCACATGCTATTGCTGGGCTATTTCTCCAGCCTGAAGGGCAGTGGGAATTTTACCAGCAGGTTCAGTGGAAACAGGCCAGCAGGCAGTGCTTTGCATCTCCTACACTAAGAATCTTTATTTGGTTCACCACTCATTGTTCTGACAGTTGTCTCATTTATTCACTTTTTACATCAAAATCCATTCCTCTAAAGCTTATGTTTAGCCTTAAGCTTCAGCATGTGCTAATAGTATTAATCATTCTGGAAATAGCTCTGTCTGCTCTGCTATCAGTAGCTATCTTGATGACACACTGTCCTGGCTCCACACTGCTTCCCTGCTCTCTGGGGGTGGCTCTGGAGCAAGTGCACAGCAGGGAAGGGGAACAGGAGGCAGAAGGAGGCAGAGGGGGATGCCCTTGGGCTGTGCATCCATATTTTAGAGGCTGTGCCAAGCTGCATTTAGCTGCAGTGCTTTTCAGCCGTGGTCCTTTCTGGGGGGTCTGAGCTTCCCCAGTTCATCCCATCTGTCCTGGAGAAGGCATCACACAACCGGCTCAGAGTGGTAAACATGGTCCAGAAAGCTTCCAAGAAGCATCCTATTGTCACAGGCTTTAGGGGCAGATGGGACTTGCAGACAGGAGAGCCAGGTCTTGGACGTGCTCTGGGGTCCTGCAGTTCAACTAAATGTTGATGTTGCTGTGTTTTGCCTTTTTACTTGCCTGACTTCTTTCCCTTCAGAAAAAGGAAGGATATTCTAGAGGGCTTCAAAACCTTCTACTGAATATATTAAGAAATAACACCATGTGTGGAATCACCAGCAGAGAAATTAAACAAAGACTAAAAATAGAGTTTCTTTTTGCTTCTTAAGAAAAAAAAAAAAAAAAAAAGCTAATGCCCAGATCTCGGATTATCATGTTTCTTTATCTAATGGACAGTCTCCAAATAAAAACATCCTCTGGGGCAATGCCATTTTTCCTTCACTATTGCTTGAACCAGTTTTTCCCTTCTTTCTGATTGTATAATATCTCACAGCTATCTATGGCAATTGTGGAAAATGCCAGTAACAGAGTAAGGGTGCAAGTAACACATTGCTGGCTTTTTTGAATATAATTTAGCTGCTGAAAACCAAATGGTAGCTGCAAGCATATGACCAGTCACCTGCCTGCTTCCTGGCCCACGGTATAAGAACTTCAAAATAGTACAAAAATATTTCACAGCTAATTAAAAACCTGACTTTTATGAAGGTCAATAGAGATGGCTCTGCCAAGGAATGCATGGAAAAAAAAAAAGAAATTCCAGCACAATTGGCAAATCACTTCCCATGTCTTAGATTCCCAGTTTTATATAACGCAAAGTACTTGCAGACCTGACTTTTCCATGATCCACAGCAGGTGCCAAAAGAACAAATTCCCACATAGGGCATTTGGTCAGGTAAAGTACTACTGTACTGCTAGTTGCACATGATGGAGTAGTCATTGAATAGGAAAACATGAGGTCATTTTTAGCTATTGATAATTCATGGAAATGTAAAATACATGGGACGTAAGTAGGAATGGATCAGAATACTGCTATGGTAATTGTCCAAGAAATGTTATACTTTTATTCACAAATCAATTGACAAGTCAACAAGTTCATTTTCACAAGATAATTGTGTATCTGAGGTACTTCTGCAGTACTTGAATTTTAGAACCCTAGTATCCCATAGCGATATCAAAATATTGCATGTGTAGTTGAAATTAACGCAATTACCTGACTTCTTCAGAGCTGATCATTTATTTTGACTCTGTGGTCCTTGGGGTAATATTATTCCTCCAATTCGGTGTATACTGTCAGCGTTAACAGTGAATCATAGACAGGAGAGAATAATCAGCTTGCAGATTCATCTGTTTTCCAGCTGACCTTTCGCCAGGAAGCATTTTTAAAAGGCTGGAAATGAACATAAAATTGAAAGTTGACTGAGCTACTTCATGGTTTTTACTACAGCAGCAACAATATCTGTGCCACTAAACAAATTAACCGAGAAAATTATTTTTGCTGTCAACACTGTTGGGAAAAAGCCAAAGTTCCCATTCAAATTACAGCAGTACTGCCCAGGCTAAACAAATTTTAAAAGTGAGGATTTTGTGATTTCTTTTTTACTCCCTCCAAAATGTGGCACATTTCTTGCATCACAAGCTAAGACATCCTGTTCAGCCACATTGTTTTTTAATCAAATGCTTTCCTTTACCTGTTGCTTGACATTAACCTATTGCTCCTCTGCTGGATCCTCTCCTCCATACCCATGCTCCCCTTTCCTTTCTGCTGCTGTGCTTTTTAAGTTAACATCACTTTTAAAAGTTCCCTTTTAATCAGCCCAGGCCTGCTGGCATGAGCTGTCAGCAGGATTCATTTCTCTAGGCTCTTTCCTTGTGTTGCATTGCCTTGGCAACAAGATTTAGCAGCAAGGCAACAGCCTTGAACTTGTCAGAGTCTGTTGCAACGCGCCGAGCATGTAATACTCTCCAGCACCTCAGGTTACTATAACAACTACTAACAATAAAACTCATCTCCTGGCTTTTAAATACAGGAACTTCTACAGTCTGTTTCCTGGCAGGGCTGCAGCAATATTATGTGATTCCTGGCTGCGCTTGTTTTGCCTTCTCCTTCCTTTTTGCACATGATAGCAGCGAGGTGTTGAGGCACGGGAAGGAGCTTGGCATGGGCACTGGGGCTGGGGGGACAAAATGCCAGCTGATCCCAGGGACAATGAAAGGCACAGATCCCCAGCAGCAAACTCCAAATGCTCCAGACTGGCGATGCTCAGCACCTGCCTGCACCAAACGTTTGGCTGCAGCATTTTGGTTTTTTTTCCCTGTTGCAGCAAAATACACCTTGTGTGGCTGGTAATGGCATCCTGGGGAGGAGACTGCAGACATCAGAGAGGCACTTTTAGTCTCTGTCAGCACAAAGGGGTTTCTCTCATCCTTGCAAATGCTCAGCTGGCAGTACTGATGAGAATAGAGGAGCAGTGCAGCGTGGAGATATGGGCAAGGGACCAATGACTGTCAGAACATCGTATAAAATCTCAAGCTGGAAGGGACTCATGAGGATTGTTGAGTCCAACTCCCTGCTCCTCACAGTACTACCTGCAAATAAACCACATGACTGAGAGCATCCTCTAGATGCTCCTTGAACTCTGGCAGAGTTCCCCATGGAGTCTGTTCCGGAGATCAACACCCTCTCAGTGAAGAACCTTTTCCTAGGGTCCAGTCTGAACTTCCCCTGACACAGCTTCATTCCATATTCTCCTGTCCCGTTGCTGGTCACCCAAGAGAGATCAGCACCTGCCCATCTCCTGCCTGCTGTGAAGAAGCTGTAGCCTGCAATGAAGGCATCCTTCAGTCTCCTCATCTCCAAGCTGAACAAACCAAGATATCTCAGCTGCTCTTCTCAGTCTTGCCCTTGAGGCCTTTCACCATCTTAGTTGAACTCCTCTGAACAAACTCCAATAGTCTGATGTCCTTCTTACATTGAGGAGCCCAAACTGCACAGAGTACCTTGCAGCAGTGCAGACCAGGGTGGGACAACCTCCTCCCTTGACAAGCTGGTGATGCTGTGCCTGATGCACCTCAGGACGTGGCAGGCTCTTTATGACTGACAGCCACTGTGGACTCATATTTAATTTGCCATTGACCCAAAGCCCCAGATCTCTTCCTATGGGGCTGCTCCCCAGTCTCTCCTTCCCAAGCATGCACGTATAACCAGGTCTGCTCAGTCCCAGGTGATGTTTGTACTGAAATCCATGTGACTGATCAGCATGCCATGTTGTCGTGACACAAATGCTACAAATTAAATCTGAATCACTGGCGCTAGGTATTTAAAAAGCCTTCTAGCAAATACAAGACTTTTAGTGCCAGAGAAGTCCTTCATGAGGAACATTTTCAGTCAATGAAAATGCAGGATGAGGATGCAAATTGAGCCAGTGCAGAGTCAGGAACCATGGAAATTTCTCAACAGTTCATCCAGTGCCCTGTCACACCTCCTTCCTGTGGCTTCATTCATGAGGACAGAGCAAAGCACTCATCCTTTTCCTGTATGTCACATCCATGAGTATCTTGTGCAGACTCAACATCATTCTCACTTTTCCATAACATGGCTCATATTTCTTCAAAGGGACAGAATTCATAACCCGTGATGAGAACAATGGGAAGGCTTGTATAAGAATAACTCAGGATACAGCTCATTTCAAGCGTGGTGAGGCATGCAAACAGGAACAGAAAAGAAGCAGCAGATCTTCCCTCCTTCATGAGAGAAGCTCAGGTTCTGCAGCCAGGAAGCACTGCCTGTGATACAGCAATTGGTGGGATGTGGGAGGAGGCAAAGCTCTCTCTGAGCAAAGGTCTATTTGTTTAAACAGCTTTTGTAATGTAAAAATGGTGCTTTTCATTTTTCAGTTGCTGCCAGCTGAAGGACAGAGGTTGCAGGTGACAGAGGTGCTGGAGATCTGGTCACACTGCTTTCCACTGACTGCTTTCCTGTGGGGCCAAAGGCTGAGATCCCTCAGGGTCCCCAAGCACAGAGCACAGCCTGGACCTGCAGGTCTTTTAGAAACGACCCCAAGCAGAACCCACGTGGGTAATGCTGATGATAAAAGAATCAGTGCAGGGCACAAAACCTGCAGGCAAGGAGCAACCTGGATATGTATGATCTATCTACAGAGATACTTTTCATTACCTCATTTGCTTTGTCAGGCTCCTGCTTTCTCCTGTACAGAGTTTTGAGTTAACATTCTGGAATATCTAAGTATGGAGTTGCTAAGAGTGAAGCAGCCATTCTGACAGAGATGCCTCAGCCCCCAGACTTCTCTGGAGGGCCTCATATTTCATGTTTCATTTGGGAGGGGGAAAAAAATCAGCCTAGGATTTCTCACTTCTAATCTAGAGTTTTGATTTAACAGACAAAACCAATGAATCAAATATAACGAGCCTTTATTTTAAGGAAAACAGCTAATTTGGAAAGCCCAGTTCCACAGTTAGGTCTCAGGACAGCAGAGTCTAAAGAATGGAAATGTGATAGATGGGATCTCAGATGGTCCCAAATCTCTCACAGATATTGGCTATGGATCACTGTCCCTTGGGCATGAGAGTCAAGGAATGCAGCCAGACACCAAATTAGAGCACCAAAGCCTCAAATTTTGAGATAATGTGCAGGACATGTGCCAGCATCCAGGTTTGTCCCCAGGTGCTGACCATAGCCTGGGAATGCCTCATGGCAACTGCAGCTTTGTTCCCATAAGGCCAGGCACAGAACCTGGGCTGCATTTTTAAGGTTTAAAGTTTCTACACTGAACACATGTAGAATGTTTAATCCCAACTTTTCTCTGCTTTGTACCGTTATCTGAGGCAGACAGTAACCCAATACTTTGTGTCTGGACTCCTGCACTCACTGGAATAAACATCTGTTTCTTGTACTGTGATTCATTTAATATATTATACAGCTTGGGACACCAAATTATTTCAACACATTCAGGCTCAAGGGATTTTTCAGCAGGTGAGTGGGCCTCCCTCACAAAGGCAGTGACTTCGGGTGGGAGCTGGGGCTTATAAAATGTGGCCATTTTATATATTTGTACAAATAAATGTCTATTGCCCTACAAATATTTATTAGAAACAAAGTCCACTGGCAATCTCAGATGCTAAACTGGGGTTAACACTGGGAGAAGTGCCACTATTCCAAGCCATGGCAGGAGCTCACAGGAGGGCTCTCATTTGCCTCCCAGGCAGACAGGACCTAGCAGACACCTGGGTCCATTAGTTTTATTGCTGGAGCAGATAAGGAAACCTTGTGTAATAAAAATATTTCCCAGGTGTCAGGCCAAAACACAGGCAGGTCACTGCACCCTGTTAATGTTTGTGCTAGTGAAGGCTTTGAGGAAGAATGGCACCACAGGAACTGGATAAAGTTTCTGCTGTGCAATTGCATGTGCAAGCATGATTTTAAAATTTAAATATGAATATATTCATAAATATATGCATTTCATCAGGATATACTTTCTTAGCAGAATGGAGTTTCATGCAGGCTGAACAAATGGTGTCCTAAAGCACTTAACACCAGTGCTGCAACAGTGACCACTGTAGTCTCTTTTGCATACATTAAATCTAGCTTTTCCCATCTCTTTTCCTGCTAGAATGGACACGGGAAAACTAAGGAGTCCTGGAAATAGCCACGAGGCTCAAATCTGGGCCGTTTGCAAAGAGGCAAGTGCAGGTGATGGGGGATGTGTGTGCACTGTTTGGTGTTGAAATGGAGCCAGGCAGGGAACGCAGCAAACATTTCGTTTTCACCCGTGTTGTTAAAGGTTTACAGCCAAAGCCTGAACATCTGGTATTTAACTTAAAAGAGCAGACGTGGAAGTACTCAGATATCTACCTGGCCTACTGCTGCCTCCCTTTCCTTTCCAAATGCAGCTGCTGGGAACCACCCAGCCATGATCAACTTCCAGTGCTGGCCAGATAAATTGTCCTCCCAAGAAAAACGAAGATAAGATCTCTGGATAGGCTTGTTTCTTCTCTCCCTGCTATCTTTTCCCCCAAACACAACATTTGTTGTTGCAGTTTCTAGTTTCACTGTTTTCAAACATACCAAATTTATTTTAAACATGATCCAAGAGAACTCATGCCACATGTTTGAAACTTCATTTAACTCAGAGCTGAGAGCTGAAAATGCAAACAATTTTTTCCTGCTCTCAGGCCCTTCCTTGTCTTGGCACATTACAGCACTGCTGTTATATACTACCAAAACACTGGCATTAATTGTTGTTAGGTAATTTTTCAGGGTGGAAATAGGAAGAAAATTGGACTTACAGCACTTGCTTGTCCCCCACATGGACAGAGGTGTGCCCCTGGGCTGTGTGTGTGACCCTGCCCAGCCAGCACTGAGATGTGAGCATGGCCAAACTCACTTGGGTTGCTGTGAGTAAAACAACTTTCACGTGACAGTTTGCAGGACAGCCCCTGGAAACACAAACACAGGAGGGTGGGTTATTGTCCAGGCAGTCCCAGTGCTCACAAACAGATGGGAGGGACTGTTCAGTCATGTGTGCAGCCTTGTAAAAATGTGTTTTGGACCTGTGTTGGCAGGAAGGAAGTGATCCCACACTTCACCTCCAAACCCATGTGTGTCCCCTGCTGCATTTCCTAGCTTGGAAACAGCACTGAGGCTGTGGCACTGTGTGGCCATGGCAATGGAAGAGCCCAATGGTGCTGGTGGCATCTGCCTCTGTGTCAGGGAAGTGGGGCTGAGATTACCCTTTTATCTATCCAGTGGCCAGGAGATGTCCCAAGCCACTGGCAGACACCACTGGCATCCCCTTGGTGAGAGGTGTGTAGATGCTCAGCCCCCTGCTACAAATCCCCAGTTTCTATTGCTCTGTCCCATGACATTCTGCATTACTTTGAGGGGAAAAAAAGAAAAAGTCCTGGTCACAGACTGGTTGCTGGGTCACTTTCTGACACCACAATCTCACCAAGGTGCCAAATAACATCTGCCAGCAAAAGGCTGTGGGATGCTTGAGATGGCAGAGGTAATTTTTGGCAATTAGATTGCAAAGCAGGTGTCTAAATTTCACAAGTGCCCAAAAGAAGAAGGTGAAGGAAATGAAAGTTACCACCACAATAAAGGTAAAATGGGTATAGGAAGGTTGATAAGCTAAAGTAAATTCTTTTATGGCTTATTTCCTGGCCTTGGTCACTTGATACAGATCAAGATTGCAATGTTAATGGCTCTGTCATTTGGTGAGGTTGGTCTCTGGGAATTTTGGTTGCTACTCCTCAGGTCTTTCTCCCCCATCCCTCTCTTTTGTTATCTCATGCAAAAGCAGCCCTATAAGGATAAGCATTATAAAGATTGTCCAATTAGGAAAAGCAAGGTACATTGAAGTGCTTCCATAAAATATCTTTGCATCAGAATTTTTACCATTTTATTTGAGGTCAAACAAACACTTAGAAAGGACAGTTTCATCTCTCAAACATTTTAGAACATATGTTATAGACAGCTCTGCCCAATAAATTAATTATTAAAGATTTTACATTATCTACATTGGCAAGTTCATTAGAACCACTTCAAAGCTTTCCCAGAGACTCAAAATGCCCAGGAAACAAGCATCAAACATTTTGGCTTAACCGGAAAGCTCACTCTGCTTTCTCTTATTTAACTTAGTAGTCATATATTATTTAAACGAAATAAATAGCACTGCCTCCTCTGCTCATTCAGGCAAAGCCTTTAGCAGCAATCCACTGGCTCATTCAGCCTGGGCATGCACCAACCCCTCATGCAATCCAGACCCCATGGGCTTAACTCAGGTGCTGTGGGGATGCTTGCAGTGTTTAGACCCAGTCCCTGCAGCTCACATGGCACAGCCTCACCTCCACCTCCAGCCTGACACGGCTGTTCACTGCAGAGGACTTGTCACCAGCATAGCCAGGAGATGTCTGAAAAGTGCTTTGTGATCTGAAAATATCTTTTCTTACAAGATCATTACTCTTCTGGAATGAAGTTCCTATGCAGAATACCCATCAGTTGGTCGTTATTAATTCTATCAGGAAGGAAAGGAAATTAGTCTAAATTTTAGTGCTCAATGAGTCAGAACCACTTAGAAGTCACCTCTGGGTACAGAATCCTTAAAATGTGGCTCTGTAATACCAAGCACAGTAACGACCTAGAAGCTCTTCCAGACATCAATATTTTTTCCCTTCTGTTTTCTGCTTCCTTTAGCACATTTTTAGGAGATGGGAATGCAGACTTTCTTACCTTTATTAAATAAAGAATTTGATGAGGAAGACAGAACGGGGGCACATTTTGGCCACCAGACAATGCAGTAAGGTGTTTCTGAGTGGTGGCGTAATTAATTTTAAATTACATAGAGACATCAATATCACATTGACAGTCTGTCCACAGTGATGCTTGTTATTTCTGCCCTGAGCTGGGTCCAAAGTAGAAATAGTGAATCAAATTCAATCCTCCTGGTTTGTTCTCTTGTGCTGGGGTTGTAGGACAGCTGAAGGAAGAAGAGGCCTGCTTTCACACTGTTTTCTTTGGACTGCCTGTGGACAGGCAGAATGGCATCTCAAGACCTGGAGCAACTGGGGCAATTTCTGTGAAAATGCTGAGCTTTCCCCTTTCCTGCCCTCCCCCTGGTACACTAAGATCTGCCAGCAGCTTGATTATTTCATACTGTGCACGCTCCTCTGGTCACACTCCCACATAGGAGAAGTATTTTCTTTCCTCCCTGTGTTTGATTGCCGCTGCTCCCACAGTCCATCAGCTAGCCGAAAGTGATATAATAATGATTTGCTGGCAAAAAACAATCAAACAAAAAATGTCACTAGCACGGGCTGATTACCATATGTTTAGCCACTGTCCTAAATTCAAACTGAAAATGCTGCAGAACAGGAGAGGAAAAGGCATCCCCACTTGGAGAGCTGGAAAGGCACATGACAAACATTTCAAATGTTTTGGACTGATCCTTCTCCCTTCCCTGGGCTGGTGCACAGCTCCAGCAGGTGCAGCTTTCCACAACCCTCTATTAAGAGCCACAGCCAAATTCAAAATCTAACCCCAAATTATTATTATTACTGTTATTGTGAGTCAGAGTAGGCTGAAAGAATCATTTCACAACCCTGATTGGATTCAGCTGCAGAGTTCACCATTGGCAAATGATGTCCGTGATCATCGTGCCAATGTTGCGGTGCTTTTAAAATGTCCTGACACGTGCTTTAGTAGAGTATCGCTGGATTCTGGCTGGTTTCCAAGAAATTAATCTTCTCAGCAAATATTCTGCAGGGTGAGCATAATGTGGTCTGTAACACAAATGCAAAACACGGCTGTAGCTTACCCCGAGGGGGACACTGATGTGATGAACTAAATGGGCCTTTTTGGCCCAGACTGCCAGGATTGTAGGATCCCTTGTGGGCAAGGCTGGAAGATAAGGTGAGAATAATCGGGAAACAGCAATTAGCTTCACCCAAGGAGGTTAATGAGGAAAGAAATTTTCCTGTTATAACAGTCCTGGTCACCAGCCTCTCCCTCCCCTCTCTCCTGTCCCTCCTCAGACACAGTCTGCAATCCCAGCCCCATCCAATGACCCTTCCCAATGCTGGGATGCTGGTTACAGGACAGACCTTTTATTCTCTTCTGTCGGATTACAAGTTCTGCTGTGCTGTGTTGTACCCTACATTGTATTCCAAGGATCTGCAGTGTGGAGAACACCACAGTTCTTGGCCAAGCCTGACCGCAGGGGAGCTGGAATTGCTGAGCCTGGAGAACGGTCTGAGAGAAAAAGGAGCCAGACCCTTTCCAGATGTGCACAGCAAAAGGTCACAGGGCAAGCTGCAATGAGGGAAATCTGCTTGGGTATCAGACATAAACCTTTTTGCTCCAAGGTGGTCAGCACTAGCAGCAGTGGCTGTGCTTCTCCTTTCTTGGAGATACTCAAAACCCAGCAGGACAGTCCCTACACAAACTGCTCTAGCCTTTTTTTGGCCTTGTTTTAGCAGAGGGCTGGATCGGAGACCTCCAAAACCCCACTGCTGCAGGCAAACCTCTCTTGCCTGGACACAGCCATAAAGCAGAATTTTTTTCTTTGTTGTAGTCTTTCTTGGTGGTGATCTTCTCATGTCTGCATTTCTAACAGCCTCCTGTTTCTGCCCACCTATGAAAAACCGCCAGGACAGAGCAGGGCGATGGAAGGTATTTTCATTAGGAAGCATGGCAAATGCCTAGATTTTCCTAGAATCACGGAACAGTTTGTGTTGGAAGGGACCTCAAAGAACATCTAGTGTCAACCAGTTGCTCACTGCCCCATCCAGCCCGGCCTTGAGTATTTCCCGGGTTGGAGCATCCACAACTTCTCTGGACAATCTATTTCAGTGCCTCATCACCCCGCAGCACAGAATCCCTTCATAATACGTAATTTCAGTAATTTCATCCTGTGCACCGGTGCGGTGCGGGGGGAACAGGTGTGAGCCCCCAGCTCCCCTTGTCCTGCCCGGCTCCTCCGCCCGCCTCGCACACACCGCGGAGCGGAGCGCGCCCGCTGAGCGCCCTCAGTCGCTCCTCCGCGCTGGATTTTGGCAAGTTCAAGAGCCAAGCGGATGGCAGAGGGCAGCGCAGAGTGTGGGACAGGGGCTTCGCTCCGCTCCGGTCCTTCCCCGCCGGCTGCAGCGTGCTCCGGTGCCCGGGCTCCACAGCAGGCTCCGCTCAGCAGGACACGGAGCTCCGCGCCCTGTCCGGACAGCGCCGGGGGGACAGCGCCGGCCGGCACGGGCGGTCCCCGCAGGGCTCGGCGGAGCGGCCACGCCGGGCAGCGAGGCGGTGGCCGTGCCGGTCCCGGTGGCCGAGCCGGTGCCGGTGCCGCTGGCCATGGAGGTCCCGGTCCCGGCGGCGGTGCCGCCCGCTCGCCCGTGACATCGGCAGTGACGCCATGGGGGCGGCCCCGGTGGCCCACGTGGGCGCTGACGTGCGGCGGCGGGCGGGCTGGCGGCAGGTGAGGCGCGGCGAGCGGGGCCAGCCCCGGGTGGGTGCCCCGAGCTGGTGGCAGAGAGCGGGACCTGGCCCCGGGGCCCGGCCCAGAGGGCTCGGCGCGGCCTGGGCCTGGCTTTCCCCTCCGGCCGGTGCCCGGCGGGTCTCCAGGCCCGGGCCCTGCAGGGGATCCAGCGCTGACAGCCGGGCCCGGCCGGGGTGGCCAGGCCCAGGCGGCTCCGTCAGTCCTGTGGAGGGCTGGGGGAGGCTTTTAGCTCGGGGGGGCAGGAACATCTCACTTGCGAGGAGATACGGTGGGAGCTGGGCCTGCTCAGTCTGGAGAAGAGAAGACTCAGAGGAGGTCTCATCAGTGCATGTAAATGGTTTAAAGGCGGGTGCAGGAGGATGGTGCCAGGCCCTTAGAGGTGGTACCCAGCGACAGGATGAGGAACAATAGCCATAAACTAAAACACAAGAAGTCCCACCTCTACACGAGGAAGAACTTACGTTGAGGGTAGCAGAGCACTGAACAGGCTGCCCAGGGATGCCTTCCCTGGAGACATCAAAACCTGGATGTGTTCCTGTGTCACCTGCTTCAGGTGACCCTGCCTTGGTGGAGGGTTTGGACTGGACCAGAGGTCCTTTTCAACCCTAGCAGTTCTGCCATTCTGTTTGGTGAGTTAGAGGTGCTGCAGGTGCTGTGGAGAGGGGACAAGCAGTGGGGCTTGTGCCTCAGTGTATGGCTGCTTGGGCAGTGGCTCCTTGGGCAGCCCTGTGTGCAGCCAGTCCTGCCTTTGAGGAGGTGCTGCTGGCTCCTGACCGTGCGAGCCAGTGTGCTTATTTGCTTATTTTGAACAAGACTGTTCATAAAAGAGAAAGCAGAAAGTATCAAAAGGACAAGCATATCTGAAGAAAACGTGATACAAACACTCAGGATGGTCTAACACAGCAGCCACAGGCAGATCCAGCTGCAGCCAGACCTCCTGGCCTCACCTCCCTTCTGCACTGTGACACTGGCACACACCGTGACACGGTGGCCTGGTGGCCCTGGCCGTTGCAGGTGCCGGGGCTTGCAGCAGCAGCCCATTGTTGTGCATGCAAGTGGGAGGCAGGAGGACGTGTCTGGTTCCTCTGGCAGCATTTTCGTGGTTGCTCTTTGCCCCATGTGTCTGATGGAGATGCTGTCCAGGCAGGATCTGGTCTGGGCTCTTGGAGAGCTGCCTCCTGCAGTCTGAGTGAGGTGTAGATAATGTACGTCTAGACAGTGGCAGATTTTGGGATCCAGCGCTGGCTCTTTGTTGTGCTACAGGGATACTTTGTATTTTACTTCAGGTCTGCCTTAATTTCCCCATCTGTAATATGGGGAGTGGCCCCTGACAGAATGACAGAAAATAAATTGGCATAAACCAGCAGACACTTGCAAGATTTAATCATAAATCTTGACAAGCAGATGCCTGACCCTTGATGTTCCTTGTTCCTTCATGGTTCACCTTCAGTACATCTCTAATCTTACCACCAAGAACGTAATGTTAATGCATTTTCAGCTCATTGCTGAGGGTTGAGAATGTTTTATGGGAGGGCAAAGTTTGTTACCACTTCAGTTTTGCCCTTTGCTTTCTCAGACACAGTGGAGCTTATGAAAGCTGAGCAAAGATCTGGGTGGTATTTTGTGTGAGCAGAGACAAGTGGCATCCAGACGTGGGGAACTGCAGAGACAGGTAACAAGGGAGTCTGATACCTTTGAAAAAGTTAGGGCAGGAAATGGGACTGGTTCTTGCACTGCTACAGCCACTGCCCTAATTTCAGCTGTGTTCCATTTTAATCACTGGACTGATTAAATGATGATAGAAATAATGATACAGAAGCTGTTTTACCTTTGTAGAGGCTTGTAATTATGGCCAAGGGAGGAAAGTCGCCTGTTAAGGCTTATAGGGGTAACCAGAGTAAATGGCTACCAACTGGCTATGAGAAAAAAAGCTGCTGTTTCTCTGGAAACTGAAGATAATTTTTATTGTAAAGTTTGTGGAAAATATTTTGAAAGCCACTTCTTATAATGTGTATTGCAAGATATATGGGTTTTGTTGCTAATCTACCTTAGTTGTGTTTTTAATATCACAAGCAAATCTTTCAACAGTGAGAGTACTTTTTAAATTATTTTTTTTTGTCCTTGAGAAAATCTCATCTTGGTAAGAAAACCATGGCTTGTCAGCAAGGAGGTTTATTAAAAGGCCAAGCCTTGTTATGCCTTGTCTATTTATATGAGACTTCTAGACTCCTGGAGACAAAGCGCAGGCCAAGAAAGGAAGCTGTGTCCTTATGAGTTTGTAGAAAGAGGTTCTTTTCTGCTGGCTAGTCACTATGTTATTGCTCTCTTTCCTGTGTGTTTCATTCTATCTGAACATAAATCAGCAGCAATGTTATAGAATGTTACAGCAGCTCACTGTGGAGGACAAACAGAAACAATCACAGTATTATAAAGTTCAATGTAGCTTGCAAACACTGTATAAAACAATGAAATTTGTCCTGGTAATAAATCTGAGTTGTAATCCCCAGAAAAAGGATGAGATACCAATTTGAGGATATAGTGTATGGTGCCTTTTGAGCTTCATTTGCTTGTTTTGGTCTGGGTTTTAAAAGGCTCTGTGGGCACAGTCAGTCTCACACAAGTCTGGTGCTTTAAACTTCCTATGATGAGACGTGTGAATGGTGGTTTTGGGTTTTCTTTACACACAAATGCATCAGATCGTGGTTCAGTTTGTGATTTGGTCACAGTGCTACTATGTGGCCTTGGTCAAATCAAACCTTGTGAAAGGGAGACAGCATTTCTGCCTTCCTGTTTAGGTGGCAAACATCCCAGGGCAGGGACTGTGCCTTACTGTGTTTAGTCAAAAGACTGTAATGTCATCTGGGACTCCTGGTACCTACTGAGGTGTAAAAAGAATAAGTGCCTGGATAAGCAAAAAATGTTTGGGACTTGCATGCTGTTTGCTTCTCCCATCTATGACCTGTTGGTAGACTTGGCTGTGAAATGAGCTGTGAAATTAACTGGTGAGAATAAAATACTTCATAGCATGGCCTTCAAGCAGCATATAACCCACCTTGCCCTCAAAAGTGACGGCATTAAAGTTATAAGAGTTCTTAAAAATAAGAGAAAACCAGGAAGGGGATTATCCCACTTTGGGCATGCTTTGGAGATATGAGTGAAGAAAAAGTTGGAGAACTTCTGGAAAGGTTCAGGCTACTTGATTTTCATAGTTTTTCTGGCCAGTCATCCTCTACAGGCAGCGTGTGCCTCCCACTGCAGCCATCTCTTGTGCCAGCACAGCAGCAGGGCCTGACGCATCACTGTGCCGGGTGCTCACAGCGGGTGCTGGCTGCTGAAGGTTTTGGGGGTGCATGCTGACAGGCTGGTGTTCACTGCAATGCCAAAGAGACATCCATTGCCAAAACACAGCCAGAGAGGGTGACTGGCCTGCGCCCTTGTTTTTCCCTCTGATCTGCTGTGTGCCATCCAGGATGTGCCCCACCCCTGCCTCACCAGCTGAGATTTGCAGAACATTTGCCAAAGGTCTTTAAGACAACATTCCCATAACCGTCTTTAGTTGTCCTCTGGCAGTCACTTGTGAGAGCTCAGTGGGATGTTCCCTCCTGTTACACTTGTGTCCTTGCTAGGTGAACTAGCATGCAGCTGTGAAGTCAATGTGGTTGGTGAATGCATCTCTCTGAATGTCCTTGGGAGCAGATTTCTTTTGTCTGAGTTAATTCAGTCATCACTTCACCATGAAACTCTGGGCTACAGTAAAACTTCTAAAATTTACATTTATAATTGGTCCATTTCTGAGTTCCTGATGTGCATGTCTTCCTCTCCCAGCAGCCTGCTCTCTGTGGTGTATAAGCCACAGCATCTCCAGCCCTAGAGTGAAAAGACTGAAAGTTTCTCTCATGTGCTTCATAGGAGGTGCTGGTTCTGATCTGTGGGTACTTGGCTTGCATGCCAAGACCTTTCCTGGCTGTCATAGGGAATGTCTGAGGTGCTTTGCTCCTGGTGCTGTCCACATGCAAGAAGGAGTTGACCAGTGCATTAAGTTTATGTGTATCACCACAGGGCATGCTGTCCTGGTGGGAAAGATCCTTTCCAGGACAGGCCAGCTCTGACTCTCTGGCCTTAACCTGATTTCTTGTTCTCAAGGAACATGAATGAAGGGACAAGACAGGTGAAATTCTGGTCTGAGAGGGATGACGTTGGCACAGTTGTCCTCAAAGGGTGTTTCCAGTGAAGACAACTTCCTCCAGCCTGTGCGTGTGAGTGACCTGGAATGGCTGGAGAAACACTGAAGTTTTGTGCTTTGTTTAGTTGCAGGTAGGAAGATGAGTCCGAAAATTACAACAGAGCTGCTGAAGCAGCTGCGGCAGGTGATGAAGAATCCTAGATATGTACAGGAGCCTGTCCAAGCCTACATAGTGCCCTCTGGAGATGCCCACCAGGTATGGATGAATGCATTATGGGAATGCTTATACTTTCCTTCCCTGCAAAAAACTAAAGTCAGGTATAACTAAAATCGCCCTTCGTTCACTCACTTTAATGCTTCTAGCATAAGTCTGGGAAACCTGAGAAATATCATGTTGGAAAATGTTTCTGGGGTCTGTTTAGGAGACTGAAGTTTTTATGTTCTTGTAACAAATAAGAGTGGATCTTCCACCAACAGCTTTTCTTCAGGGAGCTCACACTGCAGAAAATGAGCTTGCCAGAGCACTTGCTGTGCCCATCCTGGCTGTTGGGAAGAATGGGTTTTACTTTCCCCAGTAGCACCTCCTGATCAATACATACTCTCAAGCAAGGTGGCAAAGGTTTAGTTGCAGAGTTTCCTTTTTGCTAAATCCAGTTCTTGGTGGAATTTGTTTCCTTGTGCTCGAGCCCTTCAAATTCTACATGGAGGGGCCTTGGGAGAGGCCAGGAAGGAACAAGCCACCGTGATTCTTCCATTTCCGTGCTGCTCTGCATCATGTTCTGTGCACTAAAGACAGGAGGCAAGTCTGGGCCCAGGTGATAACCCATGCCAGTAACTGTTGTGTGCTGCTTCCACTGTAAAGAATTTTGTAGTCTGTGACATTAATTTTAAATTGCTGAACTGTCTTTTACCTCCCTTGCTTGCTCACATGCAATTTTCAGTCTTCTGTTCGCTCTGTTAGAAGACCCAAGAATTGCTGAGGGTTTTTCCCTCCTCATCCATTTTCAGGAAACAAAAGACCTGAAGCTTTACTGGCTCACACCCAAAGCTCCCTTTTACCCCAGGGTGCACAAGAGCAAAATGCAACTGAATCAGAACCTTTGCCCTTGACTTGGCACTGGGGTGAGCTGGGTCCAGACTTGCCTGTGCCCTGGGACCATATGTGCAGCATCGTGTTTCCTCATAGGGAGATCCAAACTTGGGCAGGTAGGGGGGAAGGCGTTTTCTGCAGCTGCTATTGTCTGCTGCATTCCTGCCTCAAGCTGCCTCTATCCATATATAACTCTGGTTTCATTTCACTAGACATTAAATGCTGTCATGTGAGTTGAAGAATGTGACCCTCAGGACTTCTGGGTTTTTCTGTTGCTTTCTTTTCCTTGACAGAGTGCAGTTAAGCAGAGCACCCCATGTTGCTATTTCCTGCCGGGCGAGTTGTTCAGGTTTCTCTGCAGAGGGAATCTATCTGAATAGAAACGATTACTAAAAACTGCTGATTCTGGTGCCTCCTGAATAGCTGGTGCAGGATTTTTTTCTGTAAGGGCTGGGAATTGATGCAGTGTTCGCCAATGACAGAAACCTGTTCATCCCAGAACAGCCTTACTGATTCCAGGTAAATTGTGATGACCTGTGGTTAGAAACTGCTCCATGTTCCAAGCAAGGGTTTGTTTCCTGGTGCAAACAAGAAGTTTTCAGCCTTGCAGTCAGATTTTGCTCTTAGGCAGCTCCCTCCATGACTCAGAATACTGTGGTTTAATGATACCCAAGTGTTTGGTGGCCTAAGCCATTTCCTCTCCACAGCCCAAACAAGCTATGTATTGCTGTCCTTGCCTCTCAGTTATTCCTGAGGCTGTCCTGGCATCTGCATCACAGAACTTGCCAACAAATAGGACTTTCCCTCCTTTGTGTTGCCACAGGGTTTAGATTGGGTGAAATTTTGTTCCCTTCTGGGTTGCAAAGGAACCCCTGGGTTGGATTGATGCTAATACACCCTGATTTTGCAACTTAATGAATAATTTGTCTCTGTAACACTGGGAATGTTGATGAACTCTTATTTCTGTGATGCTTTTAAATATTAGCTTTCCTACAAGACTAACTAAGCAACTTAGATTATCATACTGCCAGGAGTCTTGCTGCCAATTGTATCCTTTGCTTTCCATGTTTAGTTGTGTAAGGAACTGAAAGACTTGCAGAACTTCTCAAACACAGCTGTCTCTGACTCAGACTTAACCAAGGCTGCCTTGGATTTGTGGCTCTTGCACTCAGCCCTGGATGTTGGCTGGCTGCTTTAATTTTTGAAAACTTTGATGCTGGTGATAAGAAGTCAGAGAAACAGACTCTTTCATTGGGGATCTGGGTGGTCCAGAGGCTAATGAGAAAGGATGACAGTCCCAGCCAAAAGTGGAATGGGGCCCAAAGAGTCCCACTTCTTTTCATGCATGCTGTGTGGCTACCGGTGCCCAAGGATCATGAAGGGATGAAGAGCCATGCTTTTAGGAATCAGGCACCTAAACCCTTTGTGGTTTGGTTAAAAATGTCAGAGCTTTTGGGATGTTGCAATGGTAAAAGCAGGATCCAGTTTTATTTTGATTGTGTGTTTACATTGAATCTGGAGTTTGCCCATATGGGACTATTCAGAGATTGGCAGAGCTGCTTCTTAATGGGAGGGAATGATGTTTGGATTAGAGCTTGGGTTTGGAGCCAGTCACAGCTTAACCATGACTGGCTTCACCCTCCAGGCCTTGACTCAAAACAAATTTGGTCAGATTTGGCTGGTCATCCACATGAAGGAAGCACCTGCCCGGCTTAGGGCCCTGTGTTTGGGTTGGCAGAGGTGCTGTCTTTGCTCAGGGCTGGCTCCTCTGACACACTTGTGCTGTGCTGAGGGATCAGCCGAGTTACAAAGCAAGAGATGGCTTGTGTACATGTTGCTCTGACGTGTTCCAGATCTTACCAATGCAGTTGGGTTTTTGGCACTGAATACCTCCCTCTCTCCAGGCACCCTGCAGTGTTTGTTCTTTAATGACGCCAGTGTTGTGGCTCTGAAGGTAGACAGATGCACTTTGCATTGCTGATCTTGGTTGACATTAGACTAGAATGGGCTTCCATATGTTTACAGCATAACCATGCAGGCTCTGGGGATATGCAGCACTGATTTTTTTAGTGTTCTTCCTGGCTAGGTGAGGGGTTTTTGTGATGTAGTCCCCAATTTTGTCTGTGTGACTGACAGGTGTGGTGAGAAGCAGATGTGGAAGGACTGAGGAGGGCCAGGTTGAAGGCCATGAGAGCTGCAAGACAAGCCCCAGGGAAATACCTTGCTCTCACTGTGCTTTGTGTGGCAGACACAGGTGTTCCCCATGTAATTTTAGCTTGTGCAAAACATGGGCTTATCTTTGCACAGTGGGGGTTGCTGCATGGAACAAAACAGGTGAGTGTGCAACAATTCAGACTGACGAATTAACTGTCTTTTCCTCCAGATCCCTGATACTCCCTTTTAAAGCCCTTCTGCCTCATTCTAAACTCTCAAAACACTCCCTGGATTTGTCTGTGAATGGGATAGCATGAGGTATGTCCATGCAGTCAAGGTCTTTGCTTGCTTGGGTCAGCTTTTACCAGATCTAAAATTCATACAAACTCATACACTTCTTTTCCTTTTGTACTTTTTAAAATTGTTTTCATCCATTTCATCATTCTGTGGTGTTAACCCCTGCTATGAATGTGAAGATGCTTGTCTTCACAAGCAAACTAGCCTGTAGTCTCTGCTGTGTTGGTCAAGAGAAATGGAAAAGAAAGCACTGCTCTCATTTGTACTTTAATACATCATTTGGGATGTACTTAAGTGATGTGATCCATGATGGGAGATTTCCAGTATCTCCTGCTGGTGTTGGACCCTGGGACATGATGTCCCACCTCAAAGGTGGGAAGTGTAGGAGAGAGGAGTCATATCAGTCAACAGGCTGAATAACCTCTAGGGAGTGTTGAAATGAGAAATCCTCAGGTCTGGCATCATTCTGCCTTTATGTTCTGTCCTGCTGCTCTGAGGCAGGCAGTGAGGAAAGAGACACTTGATTCTGTTCCCTCAACAACTTTGTCCACTCTGTCTGCTGTTGCTTTTGCCATTATTTTAAAGGGGATTGGTGGTTATGTGCTGTGTGGGGCTGAGGGATCCACCCCATCAGCTGGAGCTGTGCTGAGGGCAGTCATCCTTTCCCAAGGTGGGTATCCTGACCTCCCACAGCTGCTGAATGTGTCACAGTCCTGTGGGGTTGGACAAGAAAAAGCAAAAGAAACTAACTGGGTCAGAGAGGAGGGCATGCATGGTGTCCATACCCCGCTCCTTTCACTATGTTTGGATAAAATGTATTTCTCTGGAATCTGGATATAGCAGGAATCTTTCCTAGCAGTTGGGAGCAAAAGCCACTCAACAAGATCTTCTTTTGGGCTGTGAGATTTGCTAACTCAAGGTTCAGTTTTAAAATGTTAGTGGTGAATGGTTGGTTGGCTTCTCCCAGGAGAGGAGAGACATGGCTGTTGTGGAAGGGGTTTGACCACGGTGTGATTTGGAGCAGAAATAAAGAGTTGGTCCCAAGTGCTATAATTTGTGCTGCTAGCTTGCTCACTCCTGTGCTTTGAATCCTCTGGCTTCTTTAGAACAGTGAAGAGTAACAGATTTGAAGGGAGTATTTTTTTAACAATCAGGTGATTCTGTCACAGTAGGGACTAAAAGCACCTGAGAATTGGGCTGTGATTTCTTAGCTCACTTCCTAAGGTGTTTCTTTTGCTCCTGCACAGCTGGGGGCAGAGAAACAGGCTTGGATTTCAGACCATTTGTAATGGACAAATCCAGGGGTTTTGTAGCTAAAATGTCAGTGCTGTCAGCCTGGATTAAGCTGATTTGCTGATTTGCACTAGTTCATTAACAGGCCTACTCAGCAATTCTGACCTACAAACTTGCCAGAATGGAATCCCATAAAAAAGTCATGTGAGCCATGTGAAGATTCAGCTGTTCTTTTAATTTTGGCAGTTCATGTTAATATCAGGTGTCTGTGCATTTTCCGGCTTTTCTACAACATTCTGAAAAGATGTGTCCAGAAACACAAGTTATGTCAGATTTAGGATGAAGATGGACTAATAGCCTTTGATTCCTTCTCATCCATCAAACCATGGTCTGGTGGTTTTTGCTGTAGTCTCATTTTGAGTAGACAAGGAAGAAGTGAAAGGATCGGTATCTATTTATGAAAGGTCTCAAGGGTTAAATTTTTTACAGTCCTGCCACCTTGATGATTTTCTTTCAATGTCACTATGGCAGGGAAAAAACGTCTTAAAGGAATTCTTATAAATGCCAGTGGGGACTTCAATGGAGATAGTGAATTTTACAGAATTTATATGCTGATTACCCCAAGATCAAGGGGTGCTTCTGGTTTCCCTTCCCTTCACATTGCAGTTTCAAAGGTATGATTTGTTTGTTGCCCAAAGTGGAGGCTAAGTGTGAAATAAATGTCTGCAAACTCTGAAGCACTTCAATGTTTACAGATGTTTGTGGGAAAAAAAGTGCTGCAGCTTAAAAAACCCACCAGGTGATCATAAATACAGTATAATCACAGTGGAGTAGAGCCCAGGAATTTTTAACTCATTTTGTTCTCTCTGTGGTGTCCTTTGGGAGAAAAAAAGCTTATCAAAGTATTTGTCATCAGCTGATTGTTTTTTTCCCCCTGCTGCTATAAATAATTGCTGCCTCTTTTGTTTTCTAGAGCGAGTACATTGCACCCTGTGATTGCAGAAGGGCATTCATATCTGGATTTGATGGCTCTGCAGGTACCTCTCTAGAACTTGGGTTCTTGCATAATTCTCCTCTAAAGAAATAGTTCCTTTCATGGCATAAAGGCAGAATGGAAAAGAAAATCTATCCAGCTTGTTTGGGCTGTTTTATTCCCATTTCAGCATCTGCAGAATTATGTCTTGGCTACCCACTGGAATTATGTAATATCAACGAAATAACAAGTTTTCAGAAAATGTTTGACCCCTAAATGAACCTCTCATAAAATAAAATCCTGTTAACTCTTTAATGTGGTGCCTGTAACCTGCAGTCATTTCTTTTGATGTGCAGCCAGTATGAATAGATTTTTACGTTGCCCGTTTGGGCTGGGTGAATAGTGGATGGATTTTAGCTGGCCTTTCTGTTTAAACAGAGCCAGGGCCAGAAACTCTGCATTTGGAAACTGAACACTGTGGAAAAGTTTGCTTATCTTGCCGAGACAGGATGTTTTCTTGGCTGTAGGATAGGTCTGTGTTTCAAGAGACCTAGTTTTCACCCTAGCTGTACCCTAAGCTGTGCAAATTACTCTGCTCTGTGGTTGTTGGGAAGTCACTTTAGTCTGCTGAAGGTTTTTTCCCCTCTAATTATATATTAGTTTAATAAATACTGGTACCTATGTTTGGAGGATCTATTCATCAGTTCCTATGAGCTCTGGGACTTCATTTGGAAGGTGATAAATCCAGGGCTGTGGTCTGCTGTTAATGGCTAACATGAATCCTGTTTTAATTTTGCCCCTTCTGCATGACCTTTTCATAACCTTCCTTTAATTTGTGCCCTTGTTATGTACTTGGCAGGTCTGTTCTCAGCCTACTGTGCAGCAAATCAGTGACGTTTCACACGGGCTCACCTTGTGTTTATTGCTTTGCCTTTTCAGGATGAAACAGCTTAAAATGTGGTTTGTGTTGGGGGAATTTGATAGAAGACAATGAGTTAATAATTGGAAACTCTGCTCTGCTAATCTGAGCATCATTATTTTTTGACAGAGTATGGTCAAGATACAGACTCCAAAGACTTGGATTCAGTTTCAGTTTGTGCCATGGTTTGTTTTGTTTTATATTGTCAAGGGCAAGGCAGCTTGAGTGCTGTGCTGGGATGTCAGTGGCCCTCAGCTTCTGCTTGCGTCCCTCCATCCGGAGTCAGTGGAATGAGACAGACAATGAAACCAACAGAAGTTTATGTTCATGTTTCCTATTCAGCCATCTCTTCTAGAGCCATAACATTTGGGAAAGGGGTGCAGCTGACAGCTGAGAGTGATACCCATGTCTGCGGGCCTTGTATCAGCTGTGTTTTGTGGGTGGCCAGAGCCTGGGCTTTCTTCCCAAAAGAGGATGGGATGCAGTTCAGTTACTGTGACAACAGCCAAGTGTAGACCACAGTCTCTGTTACAGAAAGTTTGGAAAGCCCCAGTTACCCAGTTCACTGGTTGGCTGAGATTTGCTTAAGCTGAGTTCATGTGAGCCTATTCATTCAGGTGCATCCTTCTGCATACCATCTCCAATAGGATTTGGAAGGTCACTGTGCAGGGGAAACAGTGAATATCTCCACTGAAATGGCAATCATTTTTGAACAGTGATCAGAGGTGCCTTTTAGGGAATTAGGGTGAATTTCAAACACTGTCCCCGCTGTCTGTGTCTCTGCACGTGGCTGCCTGCGCTGAGTCACCTTTCTGCCTCCCTGCCTAGGTACTGCCATAGTCACCGAGCAGCACGCAGCCATGTGGACTGACGGACGCTACTTCCTGCAAGCTGCACATCAAATGGATAGCAACTGGACACTCATGAAAATGGGTATGCAGGAGCTTGGGACACTGCTCCGCTGATCAACAGAGAGCAGTCACTTCAGAGCAGTACAGCTTGAGCTGTAGAGATATTCCATCATCGACTTAGGGACGTATTGGATACACAGCTTCTGCTTTAGTGTCCTGTGACAGCTCTTGCCTGTGGGTCTAGACATTCATTAGTAGACACATCTGATGCATTAGCTTGGACTTTTTGCATAGTGTGGGAATGTTTCAATGTGACTGCTTCTTTGAACTTCTTTTTTTTTCTTAAATCCTTGAAGGTCTGAAAGATACACCAACTCAGGAGGATTGGCTAGTGAGTGTCCTCCCAGAAGGCTCAAAGGTGGGAGTGGACCCTTTCATTATTCCAGCAGGTTTGTTTTACTTTATATTTATAACTCTGGGTTGGGCAACTGGATTTTGCTTCTCTGGGTGAGCTGTTGTGTGGTGGTGTGCAGCTAATCATGTTCAGATGTAGTGGTGATTAAACTTATGCAGAACAGGTTGGATTTTGGTTTAGCCTTGTATCACAAGAGTTACGCAGCAGTGCATTGACTCCAAAGCACACGGGATGAGAACTGCTGTCTAAGCTTACAGTGATTTTACCTGAAAAACAGAATCCTGATCACCTCTTTGTGCTTTGTGTTTTCATGAGCACTTGAGTACAAAGGTGCTGAATGCCTTGGTCAGCATGTAAGCAAGAGCAGCCAGGCAATTTATGCTGCTACTCCTGCTTGATGGTCTTGGGATCTCTGCACCTTTCTCTGTGGGAAGCACAGGGAGAGATATTATATTCTGAGTATCCATCTATTCATGCTTCAAAACATGAGGCACAATGCAATGGTCACTGAAGGCTAGGGGAGATATTTGCCTTTTCAGATGAATTAAGGACCTGTCTCATGGCTGTGTGGAAGAGACTCTCAAGATTTAACATGGTTCTGCACTGGGAGAGAGGATACCCTTAGGGCAGTTTTCTGCTGTGGCTTCTTCTAGAGACTTCTGTCTCCCTGCTGGAGCAGTTCTTCTTCAGCTCAAACATGAGGCTTCAGGACTGTGAGGTTCCATGCCTGCCACTGGCTGCTGTGTTGTGTTTGTGGAACTGTAACCACAGTAGATTTTGCTGTCTTTCTTAAGGGAATAGGAAGAAGGAGAGGCTGGAAGGAAAGGAGAAGACTCTGATTCTTGAGTTTGACCTTTGTGAATAGAGCTGTTTTTGAACATATGTATGTTTCTTAAAGCCACCACTCCTGACTTTCTTCCCTTTGGCAGACCAGTGGAAGAGAATGTCCAAAGCTTTGAGAAGTGCTGGCCATGACCTTGTGCCTGTCAAAGAAAACCTGATCGATACAATCTGGACAGATTGTCCTCAACGCCCCTGCAAGCCTCTCATCACGCTTGACCTGAGCTACACAGGTGAGAAGCTTAACTCCCAATAGACATGGGTTGTTCCTATTGCCCTATATCCCCCTTTTGCTCTTCTCTTACAAAGGAAGGAGAAAAGAAGTACTGCAGCACAGCGTGGTCACTGTGAATAGGTCAAGAAAGTGATCAGATCTTAGCTAATGACCCTGTCTTCAACATAACCTGAAAACTTTAAATAACCATTTCCTAGAAGTTGGATGACTTCAGAACAAATCCACAAGCATCTGGAGGGCAGCTCATTTGAGATAGTTCGTATCAGTTATTAGAAAGGAGAAAGGAGAACAAGCACAATGTGTTAGTCCGTGTTTACATCCCCAGGAAGGTTAAGGACTGTAGCTGTTCCTTTTGTGTTTTGCAGGGGTCAGCTGGAGAGACAAAATTGTAGCCCTCCGTTCAAAAATGGCTGAGAGGAAAGTCATGTGGTTTGTGGTAACGGCCTTGGATGAAGTAGCATGTAAGTCTTTGCATCTCCTTTCTCAGTTCTTTCTACAAAATAAATGTTCTTCCTGCCTTGGAAAGGAAGAACCATGACAGGGTGAGAGGCCCTTATGACAGCATGTTCGTTAGACATCAATTAACTTCTTATGAAGTGCAGTGGTGGTAATGGGTCACAAACAGCAAAACTGTATTTCTGCACAGTGCCTCATTACAGCAGTGCAGCTCCTGACTACATTTTTGGCCCAGGAAATGCAGCGAATCACCACTTTTGAAAAACAGCCGAGGCAAAGGGAGAGGAAGGTCACATATAAAGCCTGAGGCAGCAAGATGGAAAAAAAAAAAGACCTGTGAGATTTTCTGGCTGTAAAATACCCTGATGCTGCCTCACCCTTTGGAAGGATGGAGGCTGTTTTCTGTTGTGGAGTCTGGGCTATAAACAAAGCAGTGCAACATGTGGCTTTGTATACATAAAGCAAGGGTGGGGTACACCACATTCATAGTAATCTTCCTAATTGTCACAACTCTTAAGTCAGTCTCTACCTCTCCATTGTTCAGCCAATGCTTTGGTTAAAACAAGTATGTCAGGGCTCAACTTGTTTTTCCAGATCATTTCAACCCAGGGTCTCACTAGAGTACCCTCTGTGTTTGGGGCCCCGGGATGGCTGGGTCTCTGCACCCTGGCTCCCAGCCCAGTGTGTAGGAAGGGAGAATGGCCAGAAACAGCAGTGGTTTCCCCAGGCCTGCTGTTCCTCGTACTCTGTGTCCTTTTTGCAGAAATCACCAGCGCACACACTGGTGTAGGGGGAATGTAACACTGACAGGGTGTGAGTGCTGTGCCCTGTGTCTGATTTGGAAAGGTAGAAATGGAGGTGGTGTTTTCCTCCCTCCAGCACTGCCAGCACAATGTCCCTGGCACTGGGTAAAGCCAACTTGATGAGGTCCGTGGGTTGTTCTGGATCTGGGACACTGAGCAAAGAGCTTTTTTGTCAAAGAAGTACTTCTGAGAGTGGTGAATATGACTCCTCCCTGGGGAGGCCTGCATGAGCAGAGATTGCGTGTCTCACCTTTTCAGGCGCATCTCCAATTAAAGTAATGATAAATTAGTGCCCCGAGGTGGTTTCAGATTAAATGTCTCCAGCAAAGTGAAGCTTGGTTATGAATCAAGAGTGTTAAGATGAACCAGAGAAGGTCATGAGAGAAGCTCGTTTTCAGGTGCCTGGTTGATTACTTATCCTAAAGGGGGAAGGGGAGAAGTTGTTTTAATTTTATCTAATTCAATTCACTGCATTAAACTCCAGACAAGTTTCTGGGGACAGAAAAAGAGCTACAAAGGAGATTGTTGCCTTCTTACTGTATTGGGAGTTGGCTGAGTGAGGAAGTTTGTACCCATGCAGTAAAAAGTTCTTTGTGGCTCTTTCCTGCATTCAAGTGACCTACTGCTTCCCTGGGGAGAATTAAGCTCTATTTTTACTTTCATGGCAGAATTTGCACAGTTCGATGAATACAGTGCTGGGTTGTAATTTAGGACATGTTGGTTCTTTTCCCAGCTGTCCTGCTGGCTGGCCTTATTGGCTTGAGTAACTCATTTCAGCTAATTGGATATCCTGGAGTTTTTATTTGACCCTAAAATCAGGATTTTAGAGATGCTGAAGATCTACTTCCCCTCTTGGCTTAGTCTGGAGTTGTGTGGGATAAAATCTTTGTGAAAAATAGTGACGACTGTAGAGTCGGAATCTGTGATATTGGAGGGGCCTGAATGAGAGGCCTTTTTGGGGTATTATAGTCTTGCCTATTATGTCTTCCTCTTACCTCAAATGTCAAAAGGATTGGAATGAAATGATAGTTTGTAACTGAAGTTTTCTGGCTGTTAAGAAGTGAGCTTTTATTGCATTGCACGGATCAGAAAGGGCAGACCCTACTTTTTATACGCGTGTCCTTGTCTTTCCTTGCCTGTACCTGCTTTTGTCCAAGGCAGCCCTCCTTTAGAAGAAAACATCAGTTTAAACACGCGGGAGTGTTCATGCTGTGGTTCTGGTGCCATCTCCTGGCATAAACTTGGTATTTCCAGGAATGCAGCAGCCTGTGGGACAGCTGGGTAGGAGCTGGACTCACTGCACCTGTGATGTCTCATTGCTTGCCTGTGTTTTTGTGATATTATTTTTGGCTTTCTCTAAAGCTGAAGAAGATGAACCAGGACTGTGATTCTTGGTGTTCTTATTTTTCAGGGCTTTTCAACCTTCGAGGCTCTGATGTTGAGTACAATCCTGTGTTTTTTGCCTACGCCGTCATAGGAATGAACACAATCAGGTGCTTGTAATCCCTTCCTCTTTTCCCCAAGATGCTGGGGGAGAGCTCTTCTAGCAAAGTATTTGTCTTTTCAAAAAAACGCCTGTGCTTGAGTACTTTAATGTCCTTTCTGAGCTCTTTTGTCTCCAACATTAGTCACTCTTCTCCCCTGATCAGAGCTAGAGAGGCGGCCAAGAGCTCTGCTGCACTCCTCAGCACCTTGGCTGGCTGGCTGGGTGACCTTGGGCACGATGGCTGAGCCCTCTGTCTGTCACCCTGAGATAATGCTTAGGGCCCTTGGAGCTCTGGGTGAAATGCGGGTAAGAGCCAAGGCTGGCCTGGACATTACAAACTTTGGGGAAAGGTCTAATTGCTGAGTCACTAGAAAACTGCAGGGACAGTGCAGGGAGGTTTCAGGGCTGGCTTGTAACAGAAGGCTTCTTTCCTGTGACTGCCCCATATATTGAGCCTCAGCAAGCACAGTTCTTTTGGAGACATCTGTAAGCTGCTACTTATATCCATCTAAGGTAAAACCTGGCTGGGTGAGTGAGTACAGGTTGTGTGTGAAGGTTGAGCTGAACTTTTGAACTCAGTGAAAGCGAGAGCAATGTGATACCTAGAACTACAATAACTTTTCTCTTTCCAGATGTTGCCCTTAGAAGCTAGAGAGTGGCTGTTATTTGCCTCTGTTACTTTCCTGTTGCAAGCATGGTGATGGGATGTAGCCATTTTGACTGTCATACAAATAGAAATGCTATCAGCTCTTTCCTCTCAGTGGGGTGCCACATCTTAATTTCAAGTTGGAATTTAAACTATGTGAAAGCTGGTGGTTAAAATGACAAAGGACAAAGTAGAGCGCATAATTCATGATCTCCTTTCTACCTGAAACGTTGTCACAAGAGTTTTTCCTTCCCACCTTTACTCCAGACACTGTCAGATGTGGTCTCACCTATTTGACCTCTCCAATTTGTTTCTCAGGCTCTTCATTGATGGTGACCGGATGATGGACCCAGCTGTGAGGGAGCACTTACAGCTTGACTCCACCCTGGAACCTGAGTTCAAAATCCAGGTGATGCCCTACGGATCTATCCTGTCGGAGCTGCAGGCTGTTGGTGCAGGCCTCTCACCCAAGGAGAAAGTGTGGCTCAGTGACAAAGCCAGCTATGCTCTGACTGAGGCCATTCCCAAGGTCAGTGGCCCTAGGAAGGGAAAATGCTTTTCTCTACTCTGCTCATCGTGGTTAGGAAGGGTGTTAATGAGGGCAGCGGGCCTCAGTTTCCCCTCTGCAAAGCCCAGTGCAGGCTGGAGCTTGTGCAGAAGGGATCCAGCCATACTGGGGTATCAAGGGCTTGTTAATCTCAGGGTTGCTCCTGCTGGAGCTGCCTTTCCAACTCGCTAAGCCGATTTATCCAAAGAATTGTCAGCTTAAGATAAAACAAGTACAGTGAGAGAGGGGAGGGAAGAGGCAGCAGGGTGAATTCAGGTCATTCTGCCCCCGGGTGGAGCAAGAAATGGAAATTTGAAGAAATTGAAGCAGGAAAGTTGAGCAGGACTTCTGGGAGGGTGCTTCTGGCTTGATCTGAGTGTCTGAGGGTGGTTGCCCTTATTAGCTCAGTGGCTTGAGGATATCAGGCAATATGTGATGTCTTTTTCTGAAGGCAGGAGGGAGAAGACAGAGTTGTTGTAGCAGGGAACCTTGTGAGGACACAGATAACCTGCAGGCACTGGTTGTCCATGCATCTGCTGGGGGACAGCTGTAGCATCAGAATAATTTCTGTACAGCTATACATGCTATATCTTGCTATCCTTTTGAACTTGGCTGTCTGGCACTCCCACTGTCCACCTAATATTCTAATAGTCATGAAAGATGCTTGGGGAAGGACGCAGCAACTGTGGACAAATAAGCTGGTTTCCATGCATCTTGTGTACATCTAGAGATCACATTCTCTGGAATACCATATAGTTACAGTGATGTCTAGTAACTAACAGATTCCGTGAGTAAATATACAGGTTGTTGTCCATGTCCAGGGTTAAATCTTCAGACACCATCAATTTATTCCTAGGCCTCCTAATACAGAATGCTTACAGCATAGTGTCTATAGAGCGTTCAGGATAAATTGTTGTTCTTTTGACTTCAGAGTAGAAAGCCCCTCACTATAATTGTAGTCAGTGGTCTGTCCCCAGTTTGGTTAAGCTGCTGTAGTTGATTTATGTAGAGTATCCATATGTAGAAGTACAGAAGGTCTGACCTAGATAAAGGAATATTATAAGTTGGAGTGACATTATTTACCCTGTGAGCACTGGAAATTTTGGCTCATACCAAGTCATTACAGTGCTGCCTCTGTGTGCAATGGGGAGAGTCCCTGCCTTGAGGAGCTCTGTGCAATAGAAAACAGGCAAGGAGGACTGAAATGTCTTGATTAAAAGCCACTTAGAGAATCACTGAAGGAGACAAAGTTTTTCTAGTTCCTCCCTGGCTCTTCACCACTTCAAAGCACTCCAGCCAGTTGCTCAGCTGGTGTGAAGAACACCAGTGCTGGAAGTCCATCCACTGTGTCCATCAGAGCCAAATATTGACACTGGCAAAAATCCATTCTGTTATTAAACACAGATCTGCAAACCCTTTATAGATTTGTTTACAGCTGCATGTAAATATACTTTTCACAGAAGATTAATAGTACTTACCAGCATCTGTAAAGAGCAAGCCAACCTAAGAACCTGACTATTCATCCTGACTGATAAAAGGACTTTTCTGACTTTCTCGTGTGTCTTCTTCTGTAATTTAGTTTGTGCTTTATGTAGTGTAATTGTTTTGCTGTTTTTAAGAATTTGTAAATTGTAAGCCTGTAGAATTTATGTGAATTTAGTCTTTGCAGAGAATGATATTTATTTGTATACTGATGGATTTAAAGTAGGAAACAACGTGTTGTTTGGGCTGTGCTTCTGTAGGTGCACATCCCATCTCCTGATATATAATGGGTAGAGCAGAGAACTGGGCAAAAGACTTGGTTCTTCTTCTTTCTTCTGATGCCAAGTGGGATGAGATTTGGGGCAAGTCAAGCTGGTGAATTTCTGAAGATGTGCTGAAACCAGTCAAGTGTTCCTGCTAATCTGAGGACAGCTGGTGTTTGAGGAAGTGTGCAGTAGTAAGGGATCAGTTACTAGTTCTTAATGCAGGGTCACCCCATCCAAGCACAGGAAAGCTTTGTCTCAAGCCACTGCTCTAAGCTCATTTCAGAACTGGCAGCATTAAAGCTGAGCTTTATAAAGGCCTTTCATGTTTCCTCAGGCCTTGATGTGTTTGTCAGAGCTGCTGACCATTAACAGTGGTGGTGCTCAGTGCTTGGTACCTGTGCTGAGTGCCCTTTTCTCCCTGCTACTTGAAGGTGGCTTTTAGGTCTGTTTCCACAGCCTAAGTTCTACCATAACTTCAGGCATTAGTATTTCTCATTGCTCTGGGCCTTCAGTGTCCATCAGCAACAGGAATCTATGGCTCAGACATTGATATAGATACATGGTATTTAGGGTATCCAGGTTTTCACCCTACTTCGTGGCAAGCTGTTGTTTAGCTCTTTGGATTTCCCTGTGGCTGTTTTTCCTTTGGTCAGGGACTGTTTCTCCTCTCTATTCCCCAGAACACTTAGCTGACTGTTAGCAACCAGCATCTCACAGTGCTGAAGGTTGAGAGAGGCTGCCAAAGTACAAATTGTGGCCAGGCTGAGTTATTAAATCTGTAGGATTATGTAGTCTGACTAATCCACAAGTAATCCCTGTCCTTCTGCTGCAGGCTTACCGATACCTCACCCCATATACCCCCATCTGCATTGCAAAAGCTGTGAAGAATGCAGCCGAAACAGAAGGCATGAGAAGAGCACATGTAAGTGAATCCTTGAGTCTCTCCTCACACATGGCAACAGGTTTGCTTTACCTTTACGGAAAGAAATAGCATTTTCCTTTCAGTTTTCATGTTTTGGATAAAAAGCAAATGAGAATTTGGATGGCAGGATAAAAAAGGTCTTCTGTCAGACATCTCTGCTGTTGAAGCAGGTTTTTTGCTTGTTTTGCATTCCCTTGAAGAACAACATTTGCAATAGTGTGAGGAAACAGCCTTGCTCTGTGGGAAGACTGTGCAGACTTGAGAAGTGTTGTTTGCAGTGTGGGCCCTTAAAGGGATGTTCTTTCCCCTTTGCTGGTTCTGTTGTCTTTGTCAGTGGAGTCTTCAAACTGTTATCACTTGAATAAACACAGCCTAAAGAACAGAGAGAAATTCTTCAACACATGGTGCAAAACACAGGCCAAGATGTTCAGAAGCAGCCAGTGTCCTCAAAGTACTCTCTTAGTCTCATCATCATGACACTGGAAATGAGGTTGATTTCCCAGGAAGCTTCATATTTTCAAGCAAAGAAACTGCCTGTGAAACAGGTTCGTGGTGGGGCTGAACTTTTCTCTTGTTTATCTCCTGTTAGTTTTCAAGCAGCAATTGTCACAATAAGAGAAATGTGCCAGTTGAAGCAGGGCTAGCAGTTTTGGGCTGGTCCCATATTTTCTGCAGCTTCTTGGGAACTTGCTATTTCAATGCTTTTCTCTCCCCATTAGTTAAGGGAAAGTAAAAATAGTTGTACTGAGAAGAGGCGCTTTGTCACCTGCCACCTGAGGACAAAATTGTGCCTTGTTCTTGTACACACCTCTTGCTTCTTGCCCCTACATGCTGCAAGCATGTAGCAAAAAAAAGAAATGAGGATCATAAGACAAGAGAGCCAGAAGCTGTGTGACAGAGACTGTGTGGTGGCCATGTGCCCAAAGGACATGTTCCCCTGTCACATCACCACATGTGTCCTTTGGTTGCCTTCTGCGATCTGAGATACAAGATTTTGGCGCTTAAAGCAAAATAGTCTTAAAAGTTATGTGTGGGATACAGCTAGACTTCACACTGGAAGATATATCCCAGCAGTAATTATTAACATTCATTTAACTCTCCAGATACATTTCCGGTGTTTAGATTAATTACAGGGTGCAAAACCTGAAAATACCTCTTGGATCATCTCTTAGTTTGTGTTTTTCAGACTTACAGGTTGAATTCTTTTGCATCAGAACATGTTTATGCTGAGGCTTGATAAATCTTTATCCTTCTCAATTCCCTTTTCTTGTGTCTGTTTTAACACAGATTAAAGATGCTGTTGCCTTGTGTGAGCTCTTTAACTGGCTGGAAAAGGAGGTGTAGTATAATTGTTTTTAACTTGGATGTTCTACTGCTGTGTAAAATTCTCCATTGGCATGAACTTTTTGTTAGTCTTTATAGTGCCTTTACTAAAAGTGAGGGAACAGTTGGGAGTTATCTGGTTTGGGTTTTTTTTTGAGGATTTCAAACATGCTTTTATCCAAGGCTGAATTAACTTTTAGGAGAACATTCTCTCATTCATTTTACACAGACCAAAGCTTGAACAAGTGAGAAATTACCTGAGCAGGCTTTGTGTAGTGTTAATGCTGTCTTGTGTTGGTTTGGTAGTGTAAATCATGGAATAATAATCAGCTTTATAAAGTACTTTAGAATTATTTTAATGATAATCAGCCAGGCCAGTATGAACAAATTTGTCATTTATGAATGGGAGGTGCAGTGAAAATGGGATAAAACCAAATTACTTGTGTATTCACTGGGGTAGAAGTACACAGTGGATGTGCAGAGTTCCAAGTGTTACACAGCAACTTACTAAGCCATGCCACTGCATGTCTGAGTCTGTTGGCTTTATTTATGGAGAAGGCTTGATGACTTCCAGAAGGTGCCTATTTACATGTCTGAGTACCTCAAGAAGTCAGCCTCAGGGGTTATGAAACTTAGCTCTTGGCCCTGCTTCGTCTGTTTTCCAGTCCAGAGGAAGTTGTGTCACAGGTTTGAATTTATCAAATGCCTAAAGAAAAATTTAAGACACTTTTTTCCCCCCTGCAACTGCTTCCATTCCTGATTTAAAAGCATAAAATTTCTAACAGCATGGGCTGCTAGAGAGAACTATTTAAGCTTAGTGTCACCTGACTGTGAAGAGATGTTGCCTCTGCACATCTCAGTGAAGTTAGTACTGCACTAACTGCTCCCTAGTCAGGCTTCAGCAGTCCTGCTGTGATTGGCTCCACTTCCTTCTCAAATGCCCTGCACAACTTTTCTGGGTTTGTGTTTGTCATTACTGAGGAATGAGGACAGAAAATATGGAACGAAGCCACTTTCAGGGTTTCATGAGGTACAGACAAGACCCAGTGTTTAAGCATATAGCTTTTTCTTTGCTTGTTGCTGCACTAATTCAAGCCATGTCCTTGTCCACCAGGTTCCAAAGGGAACAGTAACAGAAATACTTGCTGCAGACAAAGCAGAGGAGTTCCGCAGGTAAAAAGTAAATCTGCTCTGAGGAGGTTTTCTGGGTGGCATTTTTTATCCGTTGTTTTTATTTTATTCTTTAGAAATGCATCTTACTTGCAGATATATTTTACCTGAGGACAAACCTTTACTAATGGATTTCTTTGAAAACTTCAAAGATTTGGGAAGAATTGGGTCTCTTGGGAGATACAAGTCCCAGCCCACTGGATCCTGTCCACTTTTCTTTTGAGATAGCAGTGAGCAGTACTGCAGGTTAGGATACTTAAATACAAGACAGTTGCTTCCTTACCACAAAGAAATGTATGTAAAAGTTAGATTTCTTCTTCTTCTGATAGAGAAGGAATTTATTTTGGGAATTACTCGCATGTGTGCATCAGCAGCACCTCTGAAATGCCTTTGAGTAAATAAGTAGAAATTGTTCAGCACATCTCTTTGCGGGTGATTTGGATAGTGAATTTTCTTCTTCTAAGGAAAGAGTAGATCTGGAAAACAGATTTCCACATGGTTGGGAGAAGAGGGCTTCAAACTGTACACTTCTTCTACGCAAATTTGCTTGGCCAGGTGGCTTTCAAGGCCAAGGGGAAGGCTGAGGTGATATGAAATTGAGGATGGGGCACTCCAGGTGCCCTAGGTGCTTGGTGTGCTCCTCTCACTTTTGCTGTAGTGATCACTACCTTTTCTTTCAGCCAGCAGAAAGACTTTGTTGAACTGAGTTTTGCTACCATATCAAGCACAGGTCCAAATGGAGCCATCATTCACTACAAGTAAGAGAAACACAGCTTCTCCTTTCAACCTTCAGCAAATATAGTTGGAATGAGCTGTCTCACCTCTTCCTGGAGTCACAACAGAGTACTCCAGGGAGATATTGCTTGCTGTCTTTCTTTACTCCACACTTACTAAGTAAAGATCTTTCCCTGCTGGCAGCATGCATGTATTATGATGCTGATCTGCTCAGGGCCATAGAAAAGGGCTATTTTGGGCTGGAAGTCTGGGAAAGATGAGTATGAAGTGCCACAACTGTTCTGAAATGCATCCAGAAACAGATGTTTTTGCTGGAAGCAGCAAAGCTCTGTACTGTAGTGCTATTTGCTGTATACAAATCCTCCCCTCAGTATGATCTTTGGCTCACTGTGTGGGATTTCCATCACTGCCACAAGAAATCAGAGCTGACACATCCAAGCTTGCACTTTATATGGTTTTTGGACTGCAGATGTGGGCTGGAGACCTTAAAATGGTGGAACAAAAAACCTTTGTGTTTAACTGAACAGGCCAGTTCCTGAGACCAACAGAACACTGTCAGTGAACGAGATCTACCTCCTGGACTCAGGAGCACAGTACAAGTGAGTGGATGAATGGTGCTGAACTGCCATGTTTGTTTTTCCCCATGACCCCTGACAAGCAAGGCAATGTGGAGTTTTGAGGAGACAGCAGATCAGGGCTGCTGGCAGGCATTGCTGGGGTCTGGGACAAGATATCCCATCTGAGCCCCAGCCATCCCCAGTGTGATGGGAGCTGTGCTTTAGCTGGTGGTTTTAGTATTAAGCTGCAGGTACAGAGAGCAGGCCTGACTGCTCTGGCTTAGCCTTGTGCTGTCTACTCAGCAGCCTGCACAGCTGGCTGAGGCACCTACTCTGCCAGGATCTGCCCTGTGGGCAGATTTGACTGATACTGAGGTCAGAACAAGGTGGGGTGGAGAATCAGGAGAGCACCGCCCTGTTTTGCTCTCTGCCATTTCAGAAACTCAAAGTCAGGGTTCCTCATCCCAGTGGCTGTTTGGGTCTTGGGTATGTTTTTGGGAAGGCATCGTGTCTGAAAACTCACTCAGTGCTGTTTTGACTGTGCCGTTCAGTGGCCTCAGTTCCTTTACTGTGGAACTCTTGACTCCATGGAAAATGGAAGAAGTGATGTTTTTAACCAGTGTAAATAGATGAGAAGTGGCTTGTTCAGGACAAGCCTGGCTGCTCCTTTGAGATGAGCTTTGTCTTTAGAGCTATGTCTTTTTGTTATGTCAGTCAGGAAGAGCTTTGAAAAAGGACCATACAGACATCCTTTGATAAGATTTTTACAAGGAGATCTTTTTCCCTCTCCTCTGATGGCCTAATTAACGATTTCCTTAGTGCTACTATGAAAAGCAGCCCTTTGGATACAATGTAAGCTGGACATCAATGGCACTTAGCACAGCAGTGTGACAGGGATGCTTTGCTTGTCCCTGCTGAGAAGTTAAACCGTGAGTTCTTTGTGACCACGGCCTGTGTGTGCTGGGGAAGAGCACAGGGACAGGAGTGAGCATTTCAAAGGGAACTCGTTATTTCAAGAGCCATTGTGTTTTTGACAGCAGGCTCAAAATGCTGTTTGCAGAAGGAGCTTGAACCCAGTTTCTGACTAGTGGATTAACCCCTATCCAAATGCAGGATGATTTGTAGAAATCTTAGCACAAGACGTCCTGAGGATGAAAGGGATACTATCCCCCCTTAAACTTCCCTTTTCTGAGCTGGTAGCTGTCATTTTTGCAAAAGTGTTTGTTTTAAAGCTGTTAATGAATTGCCTTCCATACAAATAGGCTAAATTCGGCCTGTTCTCAATGGACACATACCTGTTGCTACACCTCAAATTAGCATTATTTTTATGAGCAGTTTGGTTTCTAATTTGGGAGTAGCTTTGGGATGCTTATGGTTGAAAGATAATGGTTTGAATTGTAAATCATTATTGCTACATCTGGGGCAGTGTGTTTGGGAATTTTTGAGATTAGGAGTGGTTACATCATCAGTCTTGTGTAGCACAGAGCAGATGACTTTATCCATTTATGAGCTTGGTTGGTTTGCTGCGGTGTGACTGGGTTTCCTGTGCATTCTCACTTCGATCTTTCTTTTCCCCCCATCCCTTTGGTTCCTACATCTTTGTTTGCCTCTGAAGAGATGGTACAACAGATGTGACCAGGACAATGCATTTTGGCACACCATCAGCCTATGAAAAGGTAAGTCGGGATCACAGTGTGGTTTGTGATCTGACCCTTATTGTTAGAGATACTTAAATTAGTAATGCACTCTATTTTTACGCAGTCAAAGTTCTCTATCGAGTTTCCATTTATTTGCCAGTATGTGGCAGCATTTGGATAAGGACTGAAAAGGAGACTGTTGTACTTCAGACTTTCAAAATATAAACTATTCTAGAGAATTGACACCTGTCTTAAAATGCACCGCTCTCATCTGCAAAATTACATGTTTCCTTTAAGAAATAAGAAAGTTGGCAGACTGAGAATAAACATTACTGGTTTGTACAATAAGGGAGCCAGGGCAATCTAGTTTAGTGCAAAGCTCGGTGTCTGATGCAAGGCTCCAGTCAGATTGTGCTTAGTGTACAATATAAAAAATCAGTCCCATACTTACCTTAAAAGGTCTGTGTTGGAAATTTAGCAATGTAATTTTGTTTATTTTAAATTGGCTCTTTATCTTTCTGTGAGTCTTAACTTAAACTAATTTAATTGTTACAGTTGACTTAGTGACAAAAATATGCTGTAGTGTAAAGTACAAGTAAAAGTACAGCCACAAAGAAAGTCAGTCATGTAGATCAGGTGAATGCTGCTGCTAAACCTGCAGTCTGAGTTTGTGATAGTCCCTCTGTAATTACTGGAGAGGGATCTTCAGAGTGATTTAAACTCCTTCTGCTCATGGTTTGCTTAGGCATTACCAGCCACAGGAGAGCATGACAAAGTTTTTCCATATCCTCTGCAGTTTGCTACAAGATGCATGCTTCCTTTCCCCTCTTGGGGAATACAAAGCTTTTATTTTCTCTCTTTACTTATGGCACACATTTCTTTGACAGGAATGCTTCACGTATGTCCTGAAGGGACATATAGCTGTGAGTGCTGCCATCTTCCCAAATGGAACCAAAGGTGGGTTGGTGAGCTGGAGTGTTTTTCTGAAGATCCATTAGGTGGTCGGAGAATACTGATTGACAGGTCTAGGCAGATCAGGCAGGTGTTGATGTAACTGTCTGTTTCCATCACAACAGTTTGCATTCTGGATTACTGATGCCTTCTCTCTCAGCATCAAGCAGTGCTGAAAATTCTGACTGAGGGGAGTCTGAAGGATGTTCAAAGTGCTCTGCCTCTAGGGTGATACTGACTTTCATCAGTCAGTGGCACTCTAATACATGTGCTTGGAGGTTGTCTTTATTCTTTACTAATGGCCCTATCAAAGTGAGAGGTCACTTTCCAGCTTCAGAAAGACTGGCTAATTCTCTTCCAATTACTGTGGAATCTCTTGTATCAGTGAGAAAATACATGGGAAAATGACACACAAAGGAGCTGTTTTTGCTTTGTGCAGGAGAAGTTGTGATAGATCAATCACCTCTGGTGAATTTGTTACAGTTATTTTCTCCCTGGTCACACCTTATACAAAACCGGCTCTTTTTAGAGATTTCCTCAGTTTGAATTCTTGGGTAGGCACAAAGCAACTGCACAGTGCTATGAGAAACACAAACTGAAGTTGAGAGGTGTCTGAACTTGGATACACAGATTTGGTGTTCACATGCAGGCAACAGAAATTCTGTGCCCTGTGGCTCAAGCTGTGTGAGATGAGTGGCCTTCCAGGCCAGAAGCCTGGCTGATTAGTCCACCAAATACAATTGGCAGGTCTTCTATTTTCAGTTCAGTAAGTGCAGCTCCTTTTAAGACAGGTACTGAATTCTCTGTGGGACTTTTAACCATTAGATTATTTCCTGAAAATGTTAGTAGAACAAGCAGCACTGCAATGCTTCTGTTACAACCATCTCTTGAAGACTTATTTAATGGAAGAGAGAAGCTGAGAAACTGATTGAATGTCAGAATTGCCAAGTCTGCCCTTCTTAGCCATCCAATGGCTTGCTTTCTTTGGGGGTGATGAGGCTTTATGAGAGGTGGTGGTAGGTTTTTTTTTGTTTGGGTTTTTCTGGCATATTTTCCAGATTTGAACCTTCAGTGTGATTATCAGTGTCTCTGAGGGAGCCTGACTTAATTGAATTCTTTCTCTTTGTCTGTCTACAGGTCACCTTCTAGACTCCTTTGCCCGCTCTGCCTTGTGGGACTGTGGCTTGGATTACCTGCACGGGACAGGACATGGAGTTGGCTCTTTCCTAAATGTACATGAGGGTCCATGTGGCATTAGCTACAAAACCTTTGCAGACGAGCCCTTGGAGGCTGGCATGATTGTCTCTGATGGTATTTAGCACTGGTGATTCTCTCTGGTCACTGGGGAGGGACCAAGCTCATTAGGATGCAGAGGGAATAAATGTGACAGTGATGTAAAAGAAAGGCTGGATCAAAAGCTCTGGGCCTGCCTTCTCAGCTTGTTTTAGTTGTCACTAAACTTTCTAGGTGAAGGCCCTCACTTTAGCTTTTCACCTTGCATGAAGCACCTTTGCAGTGGGGTGCTGCAGGGCTGCTTCCTGCTCTCTACAGCACAGGCCTCAGAAGAGCTGTGCTGATGAGCTGGCTCTGGCAAGCTGTGGAAGAACTGGCTGCAGTACAAGGTGGACACCAAGCTTTCAGGAGCTAATCCTGTCTTTGCTATGGGCTGTTTGAGGCAGCTGTTAAATCTTTGCATGCCTTTTTCTTCAGTAGTAAATTAGCAGCCTGCTGGGGTTTGCTGAGAGACTTACATACATTCCTTCAGGGCTGCAAAGTCCTCTCAGGAAGTCAGGAACAGTCTCTAAAAGAGTGTTTTGAGGAAGGGGTTACCCACCTGCCTTTCATGAAGACACTAATATTTTCAGAGTTTCTAGTATTTGAACACAAGTATTCTGTGCTCTCCCTTGAATTCCAAGGAGATTCTGAAGCTTGAGGGCTGTCTGTCTTGCTTCTTCTCTCTTTGAGAACTCCTGCTGTCACCTTGCTCGGGGCTTCTGTGCAGAATTAGTAGCGTCAGAAATTTGTTTGCCTCTGTGGCTGCCTGATGTCAAGATTGCTTAGTGACTTCAGTGGACTAAAGACATAGAGGGGATGTTTGGCCATAGGGAATAAGTGCTTGCAGAGTGCAGCAATGTGCCTTAGTTAATTACTGTCTGTTTCTGCAGAGCCTGGCTATTATGAGGATGGATCGTTTGGGATCCGAATAGAAAACGTTGTCCTCGTGATCCCTGCCGAAACCAAGGTGAATAACCTGCTCAAGATGCACCTTTCTCCATGGCTTGCTGGTTATCAAGCTTAAAGTACTGTAACTTGAGGTGGGACCATGCTGCAGCCATTTAAATCCTACTCAAGATTCCTGGTCTCCAGAACCCCTTATTGATGGCCGCTAGTTCTGTCTGCCTTGATAATGGGAGCACAGAAGATAGTTTAGCTTCTGCAGAGTTTCCATGGGTTGAAATGTGTGTGCGAGAGTTGTTTTAAATTGTTTTCTGTCTGTCAGTTCAGCCCCTTCAACAGTTGTTGCTGTTGAACTGGTTGATCTCACGTTGAGGTTTCCCTCTCTGGTAGGGAGCCCTAAGTGGCAATAGAAGTAAAACTACAGACAGGTTTTGACATTATAGTTGCCAGTCTGGCAAGTTATGCTTTTAGAAGTGCCAGACTGGAAATGATCATATAGTCATCAAGCTGAGGTCCTGTACAATTTTGACCTTTAGAAAGCGAGCATTGAAAGAAGTAACTAATAAGGTTTATATCGAGATTCTTTGCTTGACCTGTAAGAAAAATGTTACTGTAAGTTGCTACCCTCTCATATGAATGTTACCTTTGTTATTGTATAGTGATGACATAACCAAGGAGTAAGTGTGATCTGGGTGGAGTTATTTCTACAGTTGTACAATCCGTTTGTCTTTCTGCTGCAGTACAATTTCAAAAACAGAGGAAGCCTGACCTTTGAACCCTTAACCCTGGTTCCAATCCAGACGAAAATGATTGATGTTAATTTGCTGACAGAAAAGGAGGTAAGTGAAACAGATTTGCACTGCCTTATTTGCACTAGGACCAGCTTATTCTGTTCTGTTTGCAAGAACCACTGGCCTTTGTTCCATTTCATAGATCCAGAGACCAGTCCTGAGGACTCAGACTTATTTTTAAGCTTGACCCACTTTGAAGTGAGTGAGTGAACGAAACAAGCTTTTCAGGCCTCCTTGCTATTTATGTTGTACAAGGAAGACAATGAAGATCCCAGCAATTGTGTTGTTTTGGTGGTTCCCTTAATAGTATGATACTTTCTGCTATCATCTCTTTTCCTGCTCCTGCCTTAATTTGCTTCTGGCAAATGTCTGTCTTACCATGCTGTCTCCTGAAGGACTGTAGTGATGACAGTCCCATCTTGTTGTCTGCATCTGCTTGTGACCAATCCCATTCAGGCACACCCCATTGCTCAGTAGATAGGAATTCTGAGCAGACTTCTCTGAGACCTGCTCAGCAGCATTTATTTCCTGAACAACTTCATACTCTGATCTTTCTGTGTAAGTCTCCCACTTCTCCATAGCATGTTTCATCTTGTTTTTCTACCACCATCCTTATTTTACCTCAGCACATCCTCCTTTTTGGAATGATAACCCTGTTTTGCATTTCCATTTGCTGAATAGGGTTGTGAAGGGTACCAAGGTCTGCCCTAGGGTTGCCTGTTCAGATCAATAGGGCAGCTTGTGCCTCAGGAGTGCATTGTCCAGTTCCAATTTTGCAAAGCTATTTATTAAACTGTGCCAAGGTAGCTATTCAGACTTGCTGGAGGCAGTGATTTGCAGAGACTTGACCTGTCAGCTGAATTGACCCTTGGCTCCTCTGAAAACCCAGGATGAATTGCTTCAGTTCTTATCCTCATCAAATTTACAAGTCACTTCCATATAATAGAGATCTGTCTGCTGAGGACAGGATTTCAGCTCAGACCCAAAGAGCACAAGGGCCTTACAAATGTTTTTGGCTGTACATAACTTGTAAGGTCATGAACTCTCCTCTGTGTTTATGCTGAATGTCCTTCCCTCCCTTTCTGCAGTGTAACTGGGTGAATGAGTACCATCAGAAGTGCAGGGAAGTGGTTGGAGCTGAGCTGGAGAGGCAAGGCCGGCACGAAGCTCTTCGGTGGCTGCTCCGGGAGACGGAGCCTCTGGCCCGAGTTCAGTAGCAGCAGCACTGTCTGTGTGTGCACAGCACCAGGACAGCTCCATGTTCCGATCATCTGCGTCTTCCTGCACCTTGGCACCACTGGGAGGACATTCTTCAATGAGCATTTGGAAATCAGGAAGGGATTTCATGTAGTGTTTCTTGCCCCACAACACGTGTGCATGATGTGGGGCTGAGGAGGGTTACTGTCTGAATAAGTGTTTCAGGGGGAGGGGTTGAGCACAGAAAACAAACAAAACAAATAAGCACGATGCCTTTGAAACAGGGGTCTTATTTCAATAATGGTTCTAAAAGGCAATACTGGAATATTTTATACTGTCTGGTTTTTCACTGTGAAAACTCAGTATTTTTGCATACTTGGGTTCCAGTTGCTAAGATGTAACCCACACAGCAGGACTGATTACTGAATAAAAGATTCCAATCTGCTGTTTGCTCCATCTGTCTTCTGTTGCAGTCAGTGATGTGTTAAGGAAGGACAGGAGCCTCATCTTTCCACCCTTATGTTTGCTTCTAACTCAGACAGGGAACAAATATGTTTAGGACTTGCTGGTGCCAGGCGCTGGGCAAAGGTTATGGAGGGATCTGGAGCAGTCAGATCTGATTTGTGACAGGTCCTGGAAGGATATGGAGACAGCAGAGATTCGTGTGTGCATAGTGCCCGGGCCAGTACTTCTGTCTATTGTTGTGTCTTACTGAGTGCTTGTATAGCCCATGGTAGTGCAGGATGCGTGGGCACTATCGTGGAATTGCAGCTCTTCCTGGACACAAAGCAGCTAGTAAGTTAAAATAAATAAATGTGCCCACAATGGACAAAGCAGGAGCCGCGCGGCCGGGCCGGGCGGGCCGCAGGGACACCTGGTGGCCGAGCGCGGTACTGCGGGCCGAGCGCTTTCCCTGCCGGTGTTGGCTCGAAACTGCGCTTCAGTAGCGGGTGTTAAAGGAGCGATCAAACAGCAAATCAAATTTTCTGAGCAAATGGAAATGCTTGTGTACATAGCTTTCTTTCCCTCTTCCCCGCCTTCCGCCCCGATTTTCTGAGGGAAATACATGAAATTAGTATTTCTCTCAAGTCCTGCCACTCAGATGCTGTATCATGCAGTCAAATGAAAAAGGACTGGGAGGAGGAATAAAAGGCCTCCTAGCTGGTTTTTCCAAGGTGGTGATAAAAGAGAAGTGCAATAAGTGCTTTAAAAGGTCGTTTTCACCCCCCAGCCACTGCTGACAGGTACATATATTTAAATATTCAAGTGGTTTCTCAGCACCCTCTGGAAGCATCAGCTTTCAGCTCATCTGTGTCTGCAGAAACCCAGCTCACACCTCTGGCACTCCCAAGTGTCTCATGAGGATGTGCTGTCACTTGGAGCAGGCAGAACCTTTCCGTCAAAGGAGCCTATGTTCCTGTGGGTACAGGATCAAGGATGAGTGAGGGCTCTCTAACAGGCTGTGCTGTCACAAGGTGGGTCTTTCCCAGGAAAATCCGTGTGTGTGTGTTCAGTGAGGATGAGCTGAGCAGCTGCTCTGCAGGGCAGTGCTGGCATCTCCAGCAGTCTCTGCTGCTCCCTTCAGGACTCTGGGGGGCTGCACTGCTCACCCAGGTGCTCCCAGGATGGTTCAGCATCCTGGATCTCCTGGCAAAGACCCTGCAGGTGCTTTGCACAGGAAGGCAGAAGAGGAGGATTTCTACCAAACAGAGAAACACAGAAGCCAGGGATGCTTTTGTCCCTGTAGCCTAAAGCCAATGTGGCTGGCTTGGACGCTGCTGTGAAGGGGGAGCACAACACCAAAATCAATTTTCTAGGTTTGAATAGCCGTACTAGACCTTTTCCTCACCTCTATATCCTCCTCACAGCAGATGCCACCCTGGGATCATTCCCACACCGGTCACAGAAATTCGTGGCTCACTCCCATCCTGAAGTCTCCTCCACTGCACAGCGGTTGAGTAACCCCTACTTGTCTTCTGCTCTAGGTACCAGTCCTGGGAGGCTGAGCAGATCCCTCCCTCCATTCACTCCCCAGCTCATCCTCCCAGGCCACACAGCCCTGTGGGAATCCCTGCAGGGAATCTGACACCAGCTCTGGGTCACAGCTTGGAGATATTTGCCCCATTCTCAGGTTTGGCACTTCAGCAGGGAGACACGGTGCTTGGTAGGGCAGGGATGCTGACATAGATTCCTAACTAAGGTGTTTATCTCTCTCCCTATTCACTCCGTGAAAACACAACTATGTTTTGTATCCCATCCTGTCTGAGCTTTAGCTTTCCAATGGAAATTAAACTTGGATTCTTTATTTTTCCCCCTTTTTTTCAGGTTTTGATTTATTCCATTAGTGCCTGCTTTTCCTGAGTGGTCTCTCCCTTCCGGCCTCCTGGTGGAACAAAAAAGTTAAGGAAAAGAGGAGCAAGGAAAAAAATTGAGTGGAAACCAGTGCCAGGTTTAGGTTTTATTTTTGTATGAACCATCCACAGAAATAGCCACAAAATTATGTTCTTCAAGTGAAAAAAAGTATTTAATTCTGAAAAAAAGTTCCATAGAGGCTTTTGTTATTGTGGCAAAGCAGGAAGGAAGGAAGGGCATTTGCAATAACAACATACTTGGTCTTTTTTCAAACCATTTTGTTTCACTTTGAACCCAGTGGGCATCTTGTAGCTTTAGATCATGCTTTCTGTGCTGTGAGATAGCATCTCTTACAGGGATGCTTGTGGGTTCAGCCCATGCACTCCTATCCTGCTCCAACCCAGGAGATCAGTGGCTGTACCTCACCACCACCATGAGATCCTGTTTCTACCCCTGGGACACGACTTCAGCAAATGCAAAGCATACTCAAGGTCTGTGTGGCCACCCTGCTTCATGTCACCAGAGCACTTCCCTCTCTGTCCCCTTCCCAGCTGTTTCTGCTGGAAATCTCCAACTGCACCATTGCTGTGTTTAGGAGCTCTGGAATGCTTTCTCTCAGACTAAAAATCTTACAGCAGGAGACAGACCTTATTTGCCATTGAAGGAAAAGCCACCTCAACTTCACCGTTCCATCAGGAATCATGATGCACGTACTGGCAATGTTCCTGTTGGTGTACAAGGCTTTTGAGGCAAATAAACCATTTCTCCTTGAGCAGAGAGATTAATATTCATTCATCACCAGGAACACGTGCTCCTTCCCTCCATGGGCCAGGTGACTGCTTGGCTTCCCCATCACCCCTTCTTCCTCAATCTGTGTGTATTACTTTAAATGTGCTTGGTAGCAGTAAAATAAAGTTGCTTTTTAACTTAAATGGCTCATAACTCACCTATAATGGAAACCCCACTATTGTTTGCATGACTAGTAAACTGGTCACTTCCCCCAACAGCTGTTGGAGCAAGTTTTGATTTACCCTAGCCCAGCATTAGAAAGAAGAAAACTTTTGAGAACACAGTTGCTGAGGGGCTCCTCAGCCAATCCCTCAAAGCAGTATGATGTGCTGGCTGCACACAGGGAAATAGCTGCCCAGAAACACTGAAGGGTTGGGGTGTGTTGTGGGGCATTGGTGCCTGTTCCTGTGCTTCCTTCAGCGAGACAGTGAGAGCCAGCTGGTGGGAGCAGCTGAATACCAAAGCTCTCCTGAGGACCCAGAGGTGCTGTCTCTGTCCTTTGCCACTTCTCTTCCTCAGGAGTCTCCTTTGGGTGGTATGAGGCAGAGGATAGCATGGAGCATTTTGGAAGATATTCATGGTATGCTGAATCAGGCTCTTTGGTCAGTGGATAAAAGCCTCACCTGCTGGTTGTCACCTGAGAGGTGACCTGTCACCTGCAGAGAACCTGTCTTTCCCCAGCACCATCTCCTTCTGGCACTCACTGGGGCCACTTGCTGCTAAGGATTGCTGACATTTATTTTTGTTGACTTGTAGCAATTCACACCTTGTTCCTGGAGTCCTCTGGCTTGTTTTTGGAGCAAAAACTGCAGGCCTGGACATCTGGCAATGATGTCTGGAGATCAGGAGTTAAATAACTTGCATGGTGTCACTGCCCTCAGCTTGTTTTACATGATTAGGACAAAACTCCCCATGGCTTTGGATGTAATAAGAGAAAAAAATGAAACAAGAGCCTCTGGAGGGTAGAAATATGAACTGTGTTAGTGTTTAATTAAGTTGCCTATTAACAGTTGTGTAGTGGCCTGGAAGAATTTTAATGTACCAATTAAAGCAAAGAGCCATCTCCTCGGCTTTCCACCACCTCTGGGGACGCTGTCAAGAGCAGGGAGCTTGCAGATCAAGTGTTGTTTATTTTGTTGCTTCCAGCTTGTTAAAAATCATTCTAAATTTGGGAAGTGGTGGATGCCTACAGATGTGTTTCCTTCCACGAGGCAGCAGAGTGATGTCTGTCTGATGGGGATTCACATGGTAAAGGAGCAGGGCTGTAGTGCTGACCCCATAAACCCCCCTCCTGTTTCTTGGGGCTGCAGGAGGAGGAGGGAGCTGGCAGCCTTGGGGCAGCTCCATGCTAACAGTGGGGTGTGCTGGTTTGGCACATCCAACCTGGACATCTTGGTGTGCTAAGTTATCCTGCTAGTTTCCAGCAGTCCCAAGTTACCCTGCCAGCTCCCTGGCTGTCCCAAGGTAACTTGCCAGTTCCCTCCCTGGCTGTCACAAGTCACCCTGCCAGTTTTCAGCAGTTCCAAGTTAGCCTGCCAGTTCCCTGGCTGCCCCATCTCTGTGTCACACAACCTTTCAGGAGCTTCCCCCTGATTTAAGCCACAGGGATGGAAGTTCCCCCTCCAGTCTTGTGTGAGTGTGGCTGCTCTGATGCCTAAGATGGCTCTGATTTACAGCCAGAAGGTACTTAAGGCTATTTTAGTGCCAGCAGACATCAGCCTAAGACATTTCAACAGGCAGAGAGAAATGTGCTTTTTAAAAATTTAATTTAAATTGCTTGTGTTTTACTGGCCTGAGGGCTTGTGAAGGTTGCAGGGGAATTGGTTTGTTAAGGCTGCCCACTGCCATGGGCTGCTGGAGAGCAGTGTTGCCCTGCTCCCACCAGACACCACGTGCACAGTAACCTCCATGCTCAGATGGCATTTGAATTTAAAAAAATTCATTTCCATCCATTTTTCATGTCGCTGCCGATGGATGGCTCGCTCTGTGCCTGGTGTCAGGGCAGGGTTTTGCCCACACAGCCTGAAGGTGAGTGGCCTCTCATGCACATCCTTGGCTGTGAGCTCTTTCTTGCAGCACTCAGAGCCTGTGGCTGCCGTGCACAAATCAGCATTGGGCTGATCCTGTTCAGGACCCAGGCTGGGGCCAGCATGTTGTAAACATGTCCCAAAGCAGAACATTGCCCAGCTGAAGGGTGCCTGCTGTGTGCCTTTGCTATCCCCCTGTCACTCCAGCATCATGTCAGGCTCCCCTGGCTGGGCAGCTCTGCAGCTGGAGGAAATCCCCACTCACTGCACGTTGTTCCTCTGTGCATCCTCTCTGCTGCACAAATGCTGCTCTCCCCTCTGGGGGAACAGACAGTGTCCTTTGCTTCCATCTGCTGCTGGAACACATCTTCCAATAAACACTACCACAGTCCTCTTGAGGTCTGAATACAGAATGAGCTGGGGAGTTTCAGACAAAGGTAGCATTAGTTTGGAGCACCGTGGTCTTCCAGGAGGGGATTTAAGGAGCTTAGAGTGGTTGTGAGAATATCTGTGCTTCAAATCCAAACAGCCAGCTCGGTAAGTGCAAAGTTGAGGAATGTGTCCTCTTCTCCTTGTATTCTATTAATATTTAGGGCTGGGCTTCAATTATTCATTCCTTCAGGGTGTGCTTTTATCATCTCAGTGCTACAGCATAAGCTTGTGCACTGTCTCTGGGCATTCAGAAAAGACCTTTTCATAATATTTGTGAAATTTCATATCTGAGAGGCCTTTTGCAAGCAAAATGTATGCCATGCCATTAATCAGAAAAAGCAAATCTCCCTCATTCCCACCCTGGGCTTTTTTAAGCCCATACAGAGCTTAGGCTCAGTAGATAAACAGGAGATGGGCTTGGCTGGGGATAGGCTAATCCAGCACTTGTTGGTTAGAGATTATTTCTTTTTTTGTACAAAACCAAGGATATATGTACTTAGATATTAATAGAGCCAGACCAGTTCCATACACACCCATGACCCTTGGCACAGGCAGCTCGTTAGACTGAGCTGAGGACACATTGAAGTGTGCTGTGATTAAATACTCCAAATTGTTGACATCTGTGCTGTAAATACCTGACTTGTTAACAGCCCATCTTCCTGCTGGGGCACAAAGCCTGACAGTCAGTTTGCTCAAATGAGGATAATCAGATCACATGTTTCTGACTGCAGCTTGATCAGGGCAGGGGCTGGGAAGAATTCTGCCTTATTTGCAAAGTATTTGGGCAAGGATATTTTTACTTCATTAAGTAAAGCCAACCATGAAATTAGCATTCCTTTTCTCCCTTCAGGAGCCTGAGTGCCTATGGGAACTCAACACTGTAGTAATTTCAGAGTTGGTCAAAACAAGGGATAAACAGAAAACCTTTCTTTTTCTTCCTGAATTTTGAAAATATTTTGTAGGTCCATTCTGTTCTGGGATGAGATGATAAGATAATGAAAAAAATTGCTTACAAAAAACTATGGAAAAATTATTGACCTGAAAGAGTCACATCCATCAAATTTTTAAATTTGCATTATTATAAAGATATTTTGTAAATACTGGCTATTCTAACTAACTAAACTGAAAAGATTGGATTACAGTAGTTTCACGAATATAAGCCGCACCTTTTTCATTGAAGAATCC
>VRYO01001366.1:1016840-1113875 GCA_009812075.1 Sialia sialis
TAGAGATTTTCCATTTAGAATTTGTTAGAACAAGGTAATCTGGCATTTTTTTGAAACTGTTAAAATATTTTTTGACATAAACCTGATGAAAGCTGGTCCTAAACTCGTGTGCGGGCTGAATTTTGAAGAACTTGAACTTTTCAGATAAGAAACACAAATTCATTAAAAAACACCCTGAGGCAAGACATTTTGCTGAAAAACTGCTGGAGATATCCAAGTGTGGATTCATCCTATTAGGGCTATGACCTTGTGTTGGCACAAGGTGCAGCTTTCCAGGTGAGCAGCTGGCTGCACCATGCAGCTGTTTGGGCATCCCTGCTGGTGCTGAGAGCTGCTGTGGAATCTGTGGGCATCCAGCACAGAGCTGTGAGCAACCTGCATCCCACCCCTGCTGCCCACAGCTATGGCAGCAGTGATTTGTCTGAGCTCTTGGTTATCACCTAGGTTATGGCAAAGCTCCCCACCTGGGGCAGAGGCAGCAGGTGCTGTTACTGTCTTTGCACAGGGGAGTAAAGCCAAAGGTTTCTGCTTGGCAGCACAAATAACCTTGGGCAGTGGTGGTTGTGCATTTCCCTTGCTGGAGGCTGTGGGTATCTGCACACCTCTCAGTGCAGGGGATGGCATGCAGATGTCTCAAGCAGTTTGTCTTGTTTCTGCTGCAGACTGGAGGCGATGGGAGGCAGCTGTCTGGGTCATTGCTTACAAAATAGCCCCTCTTCACAAGTGCACAATTTAAAGAAAAGTGCACTGGTTTTATCATTACTACGGGAACAAAGTTGTGTGTTTCCATATCACCATGAGGGGTGAACTCGTGTTTGTCCTACAATAAGCAGAAAGTCAGCAACACAAACCTCTCCCTGGGCAGAAGCAACAGGTGAGAATATGGCTATTTTGAGGCTTCTAGCCCCTTATGTAGCCAGGCTGAAATACAACATCTCCTGCAAAATCTCCTCTGCGGTCATTGTGTAACATGAGCAGCCTGATGAAGAGATACCTGGCTCCCTCTCCTTTTCTCACCTTTGCAAACCCATTTTATATTAAAGGTTCTGCATAGCTACAAGGAAGATCAGTGGGACTCAATTTTTCTTTGTGAAATATCAGTAGAGACAGCCTTTTTTTGCTTGCTTTCTCCTGCTCCTGCAGCAATGACTATAATTTCCTATCAGGTCTGGATTCTGCAAGCAGCCCCAGCTGAGCACCAGGGAGGTGCCAGCGTTAAAGAGGGGGCAGTCTGGGCCCCAACACCAGGGTGGAGAGCAGCAATGGTAACTGGCAGTAAAAGCTGACAACCATAAATTAATGTTGCTTTTAAGTACCAGCTCTCAGTAGAAATAAACCTCGAATCCTACCAGGCATAGCTGTAAAATTGCATGGATCTCGCTTTAATCGCCAGCTGAGCACCCTGAGCTCTCTGCTGCTGTCTCGCGGAGAATGGCACAGTGCCCATCTGTCTCATTTAACTAAATGTGGAGATAATGGGAATCCAACACTCTAGGAAAGGGTGTTGGCAGTGTCCAGACGTGTCCCCAGGGAACAGCCTTGTCCAGGAGCATTCCCAGCTGTATCAACGTGGTCTGCTGTGTGCTGCCACTCCTGTTCTGGGATGGAGCACGAGCTCAGGGCAGGGCTCACCCATCCTCTCTTGCCTGTGCTCTTCCCCCTGAGCTGTGCAAGCCCTCTTAAGAATGATTGGGACACTCATCTTTTCCTTGAGCCAGAAGATATGAAATTAATCATGCAACAGGAGTGATCACAGGCTGTTGTGCAAGATCTGGATAAATGTGGAAGCTCCTAAAAAGTAGGAGGGTTTTCTGCAAGAGGCTGTCTAGAAAGTGTTCCAGATCCATTTATCCAGTTCTCTGAGTGCAGAGGGGCATCACTTGGTCATAGCTCAGATATTTTTTGTAGAGTGGAATATCAGGGACACAGACCCGCAGCAGGAAAAAACAGTTCCCAATATAGGGTGGAAAAACTTTAAAAATTCAGAAAAATTCTAGCTGTTGAATCAGGAGACGTGCAATGGCACCAGACAAGCAGCAGAGTCACAACCTACCTGGTAATGATCCTGAGCAGAGCAGGTTCCCTTTACCCTTAAAAAACAAAGCAAGGGAGTGTTCTGCTGCTACAGCCAAGCACTTGAAAGTGCATTTCATAAACATAGAATTTTTAATACAAGCCATCCCACCATTAATAACCGTCTGCCAGCATTACAAATTGCACAGCAAATACATGGTTTTGCCAGTTTTGAAACATCAGCTAATTTAGTTTTAATCTGCTGTAGAGCTAGAAATAGTCCCTGTAAGGATGACACTACTTTGCATTCCCTGCTTTTCTTGAAATGAGAAAACCAGCAAGCATTAATTTAAAATGATTAATTCAGAAACATGCAAATGTGAAGGCTGTGTGGAAGCAACAGATCATGTGCTGCAGAACCAGAGTTCGGTTCCTTGGTTCCCTGGGTTCAACACCCCAGAGGAAACCTGCACACAGGGAGAGAGAACAGAGCCTGAAGGAAAGGTGCTGATCCAGGACGGGGTTTGGGTTGGCACCTGGGTGGCAGAAACACATCCAGGAGGGTGCTGGGCACTGAGCTGGACATAAGCCTGGCCAGGTGGGACCCTGTGGTCCAGAGACTTCAGGAGCCTGAAAAAAATCCTACCCAAAGAGAGTGTGGGGATGTCCTTGTAGGGGGAAGGCAGAGTGACCTAGCTCTGCTGTGCATATTGCATATTGAGCATGACTGTCAGCTATCTGTGACATTTTCATGGCACTTGAACAGTGCCAAATTGCCCTTAAAAGTGAGGAAACAGCCCAAGGAGAGGAGTCTTTCCATAGCCCTCATAATTTGCTGGAGAATGGTCAAGGGACTGTGTGAGCTCTGCCCTGGTGAATGGGGCAGCACATTTCAAGCCCAGCACAAATTGGTCTCAGTTACTGCTTGTTCCTCAGGCTCAGGATGGCTTTTGGGAAGGTGGCAGCCATAATTCTCCTCCATCCCATCTGCCCCACCAACCTGGCTGCAATAAAGACACCACTGTAGTGATTTGCCCTCCACTTCTGAGGAGCAAACCTTGGCTCGGTCTGCAACACATGCATTCCAGCTGGCAAAGACAAACTGGGTCATTAAGAAAATAAAAACAGCGAACGTATAGAGAAACATGAAAAAATGACCCTGGGATGCATTCACATTTTATGCATTTGCTGGGATAAAACCTTGAGTCTATAATATTAAATCAGAATGTCAAAGAGATAGCTTATGCTAATTTAATTAAAGGCAGCATCCTGGCACACATGGGTAAGGAGCTGAATTAATATTGTGCACCACCCACTAATTTTGCCTGCCATGGGTGTGCTGAGGCTGGGTTGTCCTGATGTGCTCTTGGCTTTGTTTTTTCTGGGCAGGATGAGTATGTCCCTGCATACACACAGTCTACTGAAATTAGGCAGAAGTAAATTTAACACTTTTGAGTCCCAAAGCTCACAAAATCTGTGATAATTGCACCTTTTGGCACCTGGGCACTAATTTATCCACTGTGCTAGAGAAGTGGGAGACCTTGCCTGCTCTCTCTTCCTGTCAGGGGAGAAAGAGGGGGGTTTCTCAAGGAAGCCTGAAGTTACTGTGAGCTCCCACCCCCTGTCTCTTTCCCTAAGTATGAAACAGGGTTGAACCCTCCTGGGAAAGAAATCAGCTCGTTAAGGGACTTTGAGACATAAAGGTGCCATAAGATTCACACTTCACATGTCTGTATCCTAATTCTGCTTTGGGCGTATTGTCTTCCTTCATGTGTGTGGGAAAATCATCCTTCAAGAGCCAGAGTAGGGTGTGATTTTGGAAAGTTTGACCTTTACCTAGGTGCCAAAACTTCATTAGCTGGTTGGCAGGGCCAGGGGATGGTGAGTTGTCTGCCATTTGGGTGGAGAGACAAATCCAGCCACTGCTCTCCTCCCTTCCAGCCCTGTCCTGCCACTCCTGGCAGCTGGAAATTACAGGCATGAATGTCCCTGTTATTTATACAACAGACACATCTTAAATCCACAGAGCAGGAACAAATACCTCACATCCTTACGTGCTGGACCTTATCAAATGCTAGGTGGCACTTTAGGAAATAGTCTCTGGGTGGAACTCAAACCTCATCCAAGATAATGGGAGAATTTTGGTGGATCTCAAAGGAATATGGATCAAAAGGATCTTTGTCCCAGGGCTGGATGCACTGCAGAAAAGAGCTTATGGCTTCTTTCTGCAATACACTGCAATGTGCTGAGCTTGCAGAACATGTTGAAGTCTCTCAAAGTTTCTTGGTAGCACCAAAGCTGCCAGGCAGCTTCTGAACTGCCAGGTCCTCACTGCTTCCTCTTTGGCGTGGTACTGCTTGTGAAACAAACCCATTTTTCCTTTCCAGCCTGGGCTGTGAAAGGGAACAACAGACAATTAAAACATTGTTGAGTAAAACCTGGTATCAATCCATAGTACTGATTTCACATTTGGATCTTCAAATTTTCTTGCAAGAAACTTACTGAATGCTTTTGCCCTCTGCAAGTCAAGCAAAGAGCTTGAATCCATTGCAGATGGAGCTACTTGGGGCTGAATCTGTAAACTAATTTGAGCCCATCAGATTCAGAGGCAGTGTTTTGTCAGTTCCCTTTAGAGGGGCACAGGCATTCCTCCAAAGTGCTTGGTGGCTAAGGGTGCCAAGAAAGTGGAGTTTCATTACTGTGAGAACTGTGGAGGGAAGTGCATCTCTGAGGGTATAAGGACTGCCTTGCTGGGGAATAAGACTGTCATTATAAGCTGGGCTGCGAGCAGTTTTGATGAAAAGGAAGTAAAATAGGAATAAATTGCAGTATAAAGTTTCCTCTTAGTGCTCTTTTTCTAGGCAGAGGAAGCACTAAGCACTCTGCACTGTAAGACTGCAGTAATACCTTCTGCTGATAAGTAATAAGAAGAGCAAGCATTCTCAGGATGGCACCTGTAACTCCTCTCTGTTAGGCTAAAAATGGCTTAGGGGTGTGTAAGTGCCTTTGCAAAGGAACCTGCTTGTGTGCAGAGATGTCTGTGTTCTGCAGCAGACTTGGTCACAAGGCCAGCTCTGCCCATTAGCTGTGAACATACTGGAAAGAGTTATTGTGGAGCAAAGTATCCAGTCCCACATGAGGGGATAAGACTGAGCTCTTAGTCCAGGTGTCAGTGAGAATGAGGGGTCATTGCCACCATCAGGGATGTTAAGATGGGACCTTTTTGGGGGCTATCATTGCTGGAACATTTCTGTGGTCTGTAGAAGAGATGCTTCAGAGTTTTCTGAGCTGCCATGCTCCCCAGTAAGAACACTTTGCTGCTGCCTTACAGCATTGGCAGAGAGCTGGCACACTACCCCTAGAAAAGGTGCAGCTGCAAACATCTGTATTCAGCAAACACGAGGAATTTTATTCTTCCATTAAAGCTGAGCTTCTCAGGTGATAAACACCTGCTATGAGAGCTGGAAAGATCTAATGAGGCAAACCAGGAATGAAATCTGAAATACCTGAGACGTGGATTTGCACTTGGTTCTGCTTCCCACTAAAGAGTGTGAATGAAGCAACTTAATAACTTACTTGTCTGAGGAGTATGTAATGTCAGACCCCCAGAGGAGTTGGAAGGACTCCTCTCACCCCTAGAAATTTCCTGCTGGCTACCAGGCATTCTTTTATCATCACACTTTAAAGTGAAAACACTCTACATTATTCTCTATGAACTGTATTGCAGAACACGACTTGGGAATGACCTGAAAAGGAAGGTCTGACAGATTGCTTTTTCTAAAGGCTCCTCAGGGAAAAAAGCAGACATGACCCTCTGCTAAATTACACCTGTGTTAAAGTATTGCCACTGCTATTGACAGCTTTGCACCTGGCTGGGTGAAAGAAGGATTGGGACCAGCACCAAATTGTTTTCCACTTAGCAGAATTGCTATGGTCTCCACTAAGCCCAGGGGAGTTTAGAAAAACCTGCTTGGTTCTGACCTCCTTCCCCCAGGTTTGACAGGTCATTAGAGATGGTGAATCATCAATACAGTGTTTTGAGGCACTTAGAATGTAAATAGTGTTCTAAATAAGATTTCATTATTTTGGACTACATCAGTGGGAATGTGCTGTAGATGATTTGTGAGAAAAGTATTTGAAGATAATTTGTTGGGTATGAGCTGCTGAATTCATTAAAATTGCTATTGGTTCATCCTCTGCTCACTGCACTAAGAGAATTCATCCTTTCCCAATTCTGCCTTTTCTTCCTGTGTGGGAATTTGGGATTTGTGTTTGTGTACCTGTTGAGGGGAGGGCTTATAGATTCATTTCCCTAAGGCTGGGAAGGAATAGTGTTTTCCATTCATGAAAGTTCAGATTATTTGGCAGCCTGAAAACCTGTGTTTGGGTTGTGACCTGCTGATCTCTGCTCTGAGGTGGAGGAAAGGATGCTGTGGGGCCACACTGCTGCCTGCACTACTGTGGGAGCAAGTAATCCTATGGCCCTGGACATGGGGAGTATCTGCACTGTCCTGGCACTCTGCTGCCTGTCCCAGTGGGCTGGGCACCACCATGGGATCAGACTCCACACAGCCACAGACTAAAACCCCATCTTAATATCATGAAATCATGAAACTGATTAGGTTGGAGAAAACCTCTGAGACCACTGAGTCCAACCATTTACCCGTCACTGCCAAGACCACTACTAAAGCATGTCCCTAATCACCACATGTACACTTTTTTTAAACACCTCCAGGGATGGTGACTCCACCACATCCCCGGGCTCCCATTCCAATGCCTGACCACCCTTTCGCTAGAGAAGTTTTTCCTAATATCCAATCTAAATCTTGCCTGGTGCAACCTAAGGCTGTTTCATCCTGTCACTTGTTACCTGGGAGAAGAGGCTGACTTCCATCTGGCTACGCCCTCCTTTCAGGGAGTTGTAAACACTGACAAGGTCTCCTCTGAGCCTCCTTTTCTCCAGGCTAAGCACCCCCAGCTCCCTCCTCATACGATCCTGTGTGCTCTAGACCCTTCACCAGCTCCACTGTCATTCTCTGCACGCACTCCAGCTCCTCAATGCTCTTCTAGTACTGAAAACAAGCGCAAAACTGAAAGCAGAAAATTGAGTCCCGTGTTGCTGGGCTGTACCGGGGGTACAAGCGCATCCCGGGCTGGGCGCGGGATACCCGGGGGTGCAAATATCTCGGGCTGGGTGCGGGATACCCGGGACTGTCTGAGAACCAGCACATCCCGAGCTGGGTACGGGACACCCGGGGCTGTCCGGGGGCTAACATATCCCGGGATGTGTGCGGGATACCCGGGGCTGTTCGGTACCCAGCACATCCCGGGCTGGGTGCGGGATAGCCGGGGCTGAGGGCACGGAAAATCGCAGGGGCGTCCCCGCTCCGCTCCTCTCCGCTCCGCCGCCGCTCGCCATCGGCAGAGGGACCCCTCGGACCGGGCACGGGATGCTGCCGGCCGGGGACACATCCCCCGTGCCCTGCTAGTGTGGGAAAGACCTGTGGATGATGGAAAAACAGATGAGGTGGAAAAGAAACACCGAATAATCAAGTTTTCCAGCTTACCTGCTCTTTTTTCAGCAGTTTTTGTTGACGAAGTGTTTGAAATTATGAAGGTATAACAGTGTTGATAAAACTAAGGTCTGTTGCTACCAAGCTTGTTTCTAAGTCTCATTCATGATTTTGTGGGCCCTAGGACACAAGTAGGGAGTGATTATGGGTTAGGTGGATGCAGGCTGCAGATCTCTTCTTGGACAACAACATTTGCCTCTGCTATGCTGGTGCCTCAGTGAGTGTCATACCTGTCTGCATCCTCTCCCTCCAAAAAAAGGGAAGAAATGTCCGATATATGTCCTGGAAGTAATAAATAGAATCATAGAATCATTAAGGCTGGAAAAGATCTTTAAGATCATTGAGTCCAACCATTATCCTAAATTAGCAATAGAAAAAAAAGCAGAGCAATCAAAGGGCATCTGCTGCGTTCTAAGAAACTGCTGGGCTTCACTATGCTAAAAGCTGCAATTATTAATGTAACAGATAATGGGGTTGATTTGAAACCTTTAGTGAAGTCAGCTGCAGCATTCTCTTCACCCCATCAAGGCTACAATATGAATAATGCACTTGCAGAGAACAGTTTTTCTTAGCTGGAGTGCAGCTCTGGGTTTTGAAGGAGAGCACAAACTCCCCAGGTTCAGCTCTCTTGAAGAGGAGTTTACTGTGCAGCCCGAGGGCCATGTGCTTGGGCTGCTCCAAGAGCTCCCTGGGTGCCCCTATGAATTCTGCTTCTGAAAGTGCTTCAGAAAGTTCTTGTCTTTCCACTGTCCTTCAGAAACTGGTTGGAGGGGGAAGAATTTTAAGTGCATTGATCAAGATCTTTTCAGGAAGCCAAACACCTTTTCCAGTTTGTCACTCTTTCTTTTTGCCAAGGATTTCCTTTCTTTCATCATTCCCACCTGCAGTGCTGTAGGTGTGCCTAGGAGATGTCAAATACAGGTAGACAGACCTGGAGCATGAAACTTTATACCCAGCTGAAGTGGAGGGACAGGTCCCTGCCCTGGCTGCTTGAGTCATCTGTATTCATCTGTGCTCCAATAGTCCTTCCTGCAAAGCCTGCCTTATGCCTTCGGTACAGCTGTGTGACTAATCCTTAAGTAATCGTTTATTTGGGGAATGTCACCTCTGGGTGTGCAATTTATTGGTCCATAACAGTACATTTTGAAGGGAGCAGGTTGAAATAATCTAATTAGCATTTCCTGAAGGGGGATAGAACCCCTTCCCCTTTTCTCCTTGTCCCCAGCAGAGTACAAGGAGTACATGGTGTGCATGTGAAGAGATGGGAATCTGAGTTTCAAGGAGATGAGAGGTGTCTGGAGGCTGATTGCAGTGTGAAGGACAGACTTGGGAGGAAACACAGGGAAACACAGTGTGGGAAAAGCTGCTTTGCCTGGCTGCTTGAGATACCAGCTGTACAGCAGTCTCAGAGTGCTTTTTGAAGATATGATGGGAGCCATAACAGCCTTGCTGTGGGATGCTCTGTGGCTGGAGAGCACCTGGGCTTCTCTGTCTGAGGCCACATCATGGCCACACTGTGCTGCATGAGTTGTATGCAGCACAAATGTTTCCAGTACTCCTGAAACGTCCAGGTTATGACCCTCCAGGTGGAGAATTCTCTGGTGCTGGTCCCTCAAGAGCATTGGTGGCTAGAGGAGTGTAGCTGGGTCTAGATGTGTCTCTTCTGTTACAAGCTGGTAGGCTGGGAAGGTCACAGCACAGCCAGCTAGTCTTTAAGGGTGCTAGGAAGTCTGACGGCTTCCAAGCCAAAAATCCCATTCCAGCAACCCCCATGGAGTGGAGAACTTGCCTTCTCAAAGGCTGGATCCTGAACATGATTATCCAGCTTTCATGTACTGCTTAGCACCAGTGGAAAGAACATTTTCAGTCCAAATTCCTCCTGTTTTTTTAAATTTCATGTCTTCTTTTCTCCTCTTGTAAGACAACTTAGGAACTTATCAGCTTGAAGAGGAGGGTACTGGCAGTCCCTGGGGCTGCCTTCTTGCTCTGGCCTGAATGCCAAGACCTAAAATTTGAGTTGTTGGTGGAACTCAGGGAAAATCCAGCCCGTTACAGGACTGGTTGCTATGATGTTTTTTTAGATCACCATATCAGGAACTATTGGTGCAGGAGTAACCTATATTCTGCTTGGTGTCTGATTAAAACCTTTTGACAGGAACTCTATGTGTTTGACATGAATATAGATGATTTAGGCTTCACATACCAGAAAAATCTCTATTTACCCGGTGGTGGTAAAGTATAACTCCAGTGGGACAGCTTTGGGGTCCTTATGTGTTTTAAGGGATAAATTAAAAATAAAGCTATTATTTATTAATCTGCCACTTCATTTGGCAATAATATTCATTGCTTATATTTTGGCATAGTGGGGAAGAATTTCTAGGTGAAGATTCGATCTGAAAAGTCAGGGGAAATGCTTCTACAGATACTGATTCCCACAAAACGAATAGTGGGATGTTTTTTCCTCTAGTGTAAGATAAATAGATCAAAACCGGGCACTTCCAGACAAAGCTGAAGGAATGTTTCTGTCTTGCTCACTAAAACTTGGAGATGGTCAATGGGTCATTGGTCAGCTGTACCAGGGGCATTATATGTAAGGAAACTTCGTTGACTTTCAGTCAACCTTCTAAACACTGCTGCAGTGAAGGGAAAAATAGCTGGTTCAAATGAGGACCAAAATCCGGATGTCTGGTTCCAAGAGGACTTTTAAGGCAATGCAAATGTTTCTTAAGGCTATTTTTTTGCATTGTAGTTCAAACTGCTGTCTAATCCTGTGTAGCATCTGGTGCTTCAGAGGAAGGAAGGGAAGAATGAAATGAAACCTCCCTGTAGACCCAGAGCATTCAAGAAAATTGCAGTTTTTCTCATCTTAAAACCAGATTAGCAATCATTAAAAGGATAGCTAGCAGAAGAAGAGTGTGGGGCTGTGGTCATTTCCATGAAGTTATCAATACATCCCTAGGCATGAAATATTCCTTTTCAGTGCTTCCCAATAAAAAATACAGCTCAGTGGGGTCACCATGAGGTCACTGACATTATGTGCATTGGTTACTTGTCCCAGCTGATGCTATTACCTATTTTGACTTTGCCCTTTGGCTTGCCTTTGGCACTTGAACTGTATTAAACCACTGGCGATATGAATCAGCGCACAGGACTGACAGACTCCCAGCCACTCAGGCAAGCTGGAGATGTGCCAAGTAAATAATCAAAGCTCCTAATGAGGCTGCATAATGCTGGGGGCTTGCAGGGAACTTTCTTGCATTGTGGTTGTGTCACAGTTATTTGAGAAAAAGAGGAAAACCATGATGTTTGTTACAGCAGAGAGAAAATTCAACTAGAATATTTTAAGTCAAATGATGAGCAGCTATGGTGCTGTTTAGATTTTCTTGCCACATGGCTTATGATGTTTATTATTTATGATAGTGCTGTTGGAGCTGCAGTGGTATGAAGAGAGAAGCAGAAAGATTTTTAGAAGAAACGAAACATTTTAGTTGCAAAGAAGCCATTGCCTCTATCTAAACGCACTTTTTACCCCCATTGTTTTCAAGTAGGTGTCCACATCTGCAGAGTGATTGTGCAAGTTGCAAGCAGATCATCTGCTTTTTTTTGGCTAGAATGATTCCTCAATGTAGTATTTGAAAGCTATAAGCTTATCTCCTCTAGGAATTTCTATGTGTTAAAACATCAATTATCAGCAGGAACTTGTAGCCTATTGACTACCGGATCCACTGAGAAAAATGCCGCTTCTGCACTCCAAATTTACCAGGAGAGTGGAAAGAAAGGAGATGCAGAGCACACATGCAGCAGTGGGAACAAATTGTAGCAATCCTCAATAACCTTCACCACTGGAAGCTGCTGTCCATTTCGTGGAGGGTCAGCATGGTCAGGTCTTGCTATAACAAACTATTCCTGAGTGCGTCTTTCCTCATCTGGCCGGCCAGCTAATTCCTGCCTGTCCTCAGTTTTGTGTAATCTTGCTGTAAGTCATGGCCAGGGAAGGAGGAGAGAGAAGGGAGCTTGTCCTTTTCTGTCCTGTGCTGTAACATGCATTTTCAGCCTCTTGGTCTCTCTCCCCACCCAGAGGTAAAGTGGAGGGGAAAACCCTGATTTGACAGACGTAATTGGAGGAGTTTGGCAGGTAAAAGCCTGTGGAATAGCAGACACATTGTACCAGTTCTCTGCAGGAATTTCTCATCACATTTTGAGTATTTCTGAGGATCCTTTCCTTCCCCCCATCTTTCTAAATGCTGAGTTTTGAGTTTTTCAGCCCTCCTTAAAGAGCCCCCAGACAATCAGTTGTGCTATGTGGTCTCTTCTCTCAGCCTCTTTAATTTTGCAGAATTCTGGTTCAGTCGCAAGGACCGTGGTCCATCCTCACCCACCCTGCTGGGAGCCTGCCAGAGCTGTGACTTCTAAATCCACCCTGGTGCCTCCATGTCTGGGAGGAACGGAGGAGAGAGTACATGGACATCCTTGTCCCTCCCAGCCCATCTGAAAGGACCTGGATACCATTTTGCCTGGCTGATCCAGGGCATGTTGCCTTTGGGAACAGCTTGCAGAGCCCACACAAGTGAGACAGGGCTACCAATCACTTTAAAATTCTCAGGCACCTTATCCAGTAGTCAATTAATTATGCCCCAACCTCAAAACCATTAGTCAGCAGTGGCCATTTTTTTTCAATTACTGGGTTTAAGGGATTACTGTGAGTCATTACCCTGAGGTATTAATAGCTGCATTGCTTCTGAGATGATTCAGGTAAGGAGATGGTGCAGCTGCTGCACCCAGGGCAGCAGGGAGCTGGGAGCATGACCCTTCTTTTAGTCTCTAGAGAAGAACTGGAAGGAAAACATGCCCTTGTGTTAAAAATTCAACTCATTCCACAAGCTTTTCACTTTGTCTCTCGAGGGGTCAATTAAAGCTTCATGGTCTTTCCTGCCACACTGGCAAAAAAAGATCTTCATCTCCCCTTCCTTTGATTAACTGTGTTGCTATAAACAGACAATGCAGCACAAGCAAGAGAAACTAATATGCCTTCCCCCCAGCCAAGGTCCTTGTAAATGAATCCATTAATTTGAACCAGGGCACCCCAGTGCTTGAAAAGGTGCAAAGCTGGCACACAGCTAAAATCCTGCTGAAGTCTAGGTGTTGTGGGGACAAGTGGCCTTGGATGGGAAACCACCCCTGCACACACACAGACTTCACACATGAACTTGCTGAAGTGGTTTGCTGCAGATCCTTCCCCCACTTTGGCCTCTTAGTTCCACAAAAAAGGTGCTCAGAGCGGGCATTTAAATTTTTATGAAGTACTTGCTTTATTATCTTAATAAATCCTTGTTTGGTTTGCAGAATGCATCCCCATTGAAGTTAAGAGTTTATATGGAAATTAAAATGATACTGTGTCTTCTTAATTAGACAAATGTATAGATAAAAAGAAACAAATGTCAGCTGGCAGTGGAATTTAGCTTTGCTGGGAGGGCTATTTTATATTTCTCTCTCAAGATGCTTGCAGAGGTTAATGCTGGTCCTCCAAGCATTCAAAGGGACAGCAAAACTACATCTTATCAGCAGGCAAAACACAGGCAGAGTCCATTCTGTGTTGTGGCTCTCATCTGTGCTGAATTATTTACTTCCAGAAATAAGTTACATAATTGTTATCACATAAAAATTAAGCATATTTAATTTTCACAGGTGAACAGCCAAGGCTGAGTCCATGAAACCTTTGCTCTGGCACATTATTTAAGGTGCACTAACTTACAGGCTTAATTGGCAAAAAATAGTGGGAGAATATTGATCAATTAATTTTTTATTCAGATTGTTTTTGGCTTTCAGAAGCAAGACGTTTAAAAAGGAGGTCATAATTACTTCTTACACCTCCTAAAGGCTCCAGCTGTAAATCAAGGGAGGTCTTCCAATGCTTTCTACAGGAGAGCTTTTTATTTTTTTGAAAGAGACAGGAAGCAAAATTAAGCAGAATTGTGGGAATGGTTTTCTTCTGGCTCAGAGCTGGCTGCAGGGTGGATCTCAGGCTGCATTTGCTTTCTTAGCTACACATGCCAGAAGAATATCTGGCTCTCGGAATGGAATATAGCGGGAGGAGCTACTGGGTTATAATGTAAATTCTTGTAGTTACTGGCTCTGATGTCCTGGCTTTTAGTAATGAGTTTTGTTCCATGTAATGGGTTGGGATAAGTGCTATTGTGCAGCAGGTCTAGTGCAGCAGAGATGGGCCTGGCTGCTCCACTCCTCATTTTCTTTCTTAGCATGAGGTGTATGGACACAAGCAGGAGGCATCAGTCTGGAGATGTCCTACCTAATTGTTCTGAGACACTTGGTTTTACAGGGAGAGCACTGGCTTCATAACCTTGCCCTGGAGCATGAAGAGATGTGGCAAAACTGTCACTGCAGTGCCTGAAATAGGGGTAGAAAGCAGAGAATACAGAATTTAATGGTATCTTCTTGCAGCAGATAAGATACTTTCTGTTTGCAGTTAAAAAAACTATTGTCAATGAACTCTGCTTAAAAGGTTTTTGTCTTCTCATCCTTCTTTTAAAATGTTCTAAATTAGGGAATTCCCATCTAAAGGGAACATAAAAGACTTGAAGAGACTTTCACACTTACAGAAAATGAAACCAAGACCATTAAAACAAAATCCTTGATTGGAGCAGTGTTTTTGTCTAGCAGGCAGGAAATTTAGTGCAGTGCTGGCACTGGCAATGTGAGAGGAGACCTGCAAATGTCTCTGTGCTATGGGGTGCTTTGGTAATCATCAGCCTCGTGGGAGCTGGGGCCAGTTCCACAAGCACTGAGAGTCTGTGGGCAGGAGCCACTGATCTGCCAGACCTGGGTGCCCCTTGCTTACATGATGAGTTCTGTCACTGCTGAGGGATGAGCAGGGGCTGTGGCTGCTGTGCAGGATGTGCTACTGGGCTTGGATGAGCACTGGGGAGCTCTGAGCTGTGCAGGACATTCTGCTGGGCTTGGATGAGCACTGGGGAGCTCTGAGCTGTGCAGGATGGGCTGCTGGAGCTGGATGAGCACTGGGGAGCTTCGAGCTCCAGGACCTTTTTGCAGAGCAGCCCATCTCAAATTTTGAAGCGTTGAGCTGTGACCCCTTGAGTTGGGGCTGGGAAGGAACTGAATGTATTTGCTGTCTGGGTTATGTGACCTTCATCTCCCCTGGAAAAGCAGGATAGAAGCAGCAAACTTCCTAGGGAGAACAGCCTTTTGGGGGAGATATCCTCTCCTAGGCACACAGCAGCAGCCATCATTAGTTTTGTTGCAAGTGTATCTTCCAAATGGGGAGATCAATTCTGAATATTTTATGGCTTTAATTACACCACCCTGCATGTGATGCAGAGAATGGGTTATTAGGCTGCTGGATGCTAATTTCCTTCTAGGATGAGGGATTTTTTTTCCTCACGCTTTTCCTGCTTTAGATAGCAAAATATTGTATGCAAGGAGGCAAAAATTCATGGATGCATTGAATTAGCAGTTAGGTTTAAAACAAGAGCTGACAGAGCAAAAGGTCTCCACTCTTTTCCAATATGACTCAATAGCTGAGTTATCAGCAGCATATGGATTTCAAAGGGCAGGGAAGGAATTATTTATCACAAAGTCATTCATATCTGCTGCCAGAGAGATTCTTCTGCAGTTCAGTCAAAAGATCCCTGCATTTTCATCTGACACCCAGGACACATGGATAGTGCTCAGGTGGGGATAATCCAGGCCATGGGTGTTGCCTGGCCCTTCCATATCTGATTCAAAGAACGAGACCAAGCTTGCTGCTGCAGGGTGCCCTCACTCTTAGCAAGCACAGCCAAAGCCTGGGTGTTGCAGCTACAGGTAGGGCTGAGTTTCTACCAGTGAAACAGCAGCAGTGATGTAGCAGCTTTCTCAGACAGGATCTGGACTCTCTCTTCTGCTAACTCAGCTCAGGTCAGTCTGTGCAGGGTCTGCAAGCCCTTGAAAAGCCAGGTCCAAGGAAACAATCAAGACACTGAGCTCAAATCAGAGCTCTGATGAAGTTTGTCTTTTCCCATCTGAGCCATTTGTCTGCCTCTCCTCTGGTATCTTTTACCAGATCTTTCAAAGCCATTTATTTTGACAATATGCATGATGACATGATACAGCAGAGTCTTTTATGTCTGCTCCAGCAAGTAATGACTTCAGATATTTTATTTTGCATAAGGGTGCAAAAGGCCATTGCCCTCAGGTTGGATAGGTTGCCCTATCATCTCATCAAATTTGAGAAATTAAACAGGATTGAATCATAGAATCAGCAATTGTTTAGATTGCAGAAGACCTCTAAGATCATCATATCCAACCATTAAGCCAGCACTGTCAGGTCCACAACTAGCTTGTCCCTAAGTGCCACATCTACACATCTTTTAAATACCTCAGGGATGCTGACACCACCATTTTCCTTGGCAGCTGTTCCAGTGCCTGACAACCCATTTGATGAAGATTCTTTTCTTAATATCCAATCTAAACCTAACCTGATAATCATTTGACCTTGTCCTATTGCTTGTTACAGTAATTTCACACTCATAAGCCGCACCTGGCTATAAGCCGCACTTCTGGGTAGCTGGGAAGACCATGGAATTTGTCCATAAATAAGCTGCAGTGGGTGATAAGCCGCACTATTTTTTTTTTCTTTATTTATTTTTCCTTTTTTTTTTTTAGGGAGGATCCAGCTCTGGCCAGTCCTGCCCCGCTTTGGGTCGGCACGGCTCCGGCTGGCCCCCCCACGCCGTGGCAGCGGCACCGACAGGGGCAGGCCCCATCCCCTGCAGCTGCAGCTCCAGCCCTGCCCTGCCTCAGGCCGGCCCACCTCACACTTCCAGGTTGGAAATTCTCTGGAATTTGTCCATATATAAGTCGCGCGGTGTGAAAAGCCGCACTTCCGGGGTCAGCTCAAAAATTCAGTCAAAAAGGTGTGGCTCATAAGCGTGAAATTACTTGGGAGAAGGGTCTGAACTACACCTCACTACGCCCTCCTTTCTGTCAGAGTTATGAAGTCTCCTCTGGGTCTTCTTCTTTGCAGGCTAAACACCCCCAGCTTTCTCAGCTGCTCCTGACAGGACTTGTGCTTCAGCCCTTCCCCAGCTCTGTTGCTCTTTTGCTCTTCTCTGGACACGCTCCAGCACCTCCATGTCTTTCTTGTTGTGAGGGGCCCAAAACTGAGCCCAGTATTCAAGGTATGGCCTCACTGGTGCTGAGCATGGGAGACCAATCACTGCTCCTGCTGGACACACCATTTCTGACACAGACCAGTGCTATTGGTCTGCTTGGCCATCTGGGCTGTTGACCAGCACCTCCAGGCCTTTTCCCTGGGCAGCTTTCCAGCCTGTAGTGCTGTGTGGGGTTGTGTGACCCAGGCACAGGACCCTTCTGTTAAACTGAACCTCATGCAATTGGCCTTGTCCCATCAATCCAGCCTGTCCAGATCTCTCCAGGCTGAATCCGTCTTATCATCTCCAAAGGGAATGGATCTGCAGATTGCAGGAACCATATGATCTCTCCTGAGACTGAAATCCTGAACAGCCTGAGAGGCTTTTTGTGAGAGCACGCACATTAGTTCTGATATTTCCAGCTGTTAAAACATGCCCATACACCTCTGGGCAACCATGGGCTAGCTAGAGGATCCACTAGGGCTCCTAGAGCATGGTACCTGCTCCTGGCCCATGTGTGAGTGCTTGAGCTGCTTTCCTCTCCACTGCAGGTTATGCTGCAGTCCTGCTCTGTTTAAAAGGCCCATGTGCTGCCCTGGCAGAGGTGGATGCTTTCAGGATTGAAGGAACTGGTTATGGCTGGAAAATAGCTCTCCTCAGTTCCATCATTTATCAATGACACATTGCGCTTATCTTCTTTGAGACTGGATTTATAGTCTGATAAAGTAAATGGCAGTCTCTTTGTAGACTTAAGAGGATTTTTGGGTTCACAGTTAAGACTTGATCCAGTAAAAGTATACTGCCTTTACGAGTCAAGGAAAAATAACCCATATTAGACTAAATTTTACTTTCCTAAATAGTCTGCATTCTTGTTTTTTGGCACTATTTCACATAACTGTTAGGATGTCTATTTCGTAATTGTGCAGAACAGATAGCTCTTTTCTTCTCCAAATAACTTTCAAATACATCTTTCAGTTGTGTTTTTTGCTCTTCATCCAGCACAGCTGAAGGCTTAATGCATGCCAACCTTTAGCAGATCTGCCTTTTTAAGATCTGCTTGACTTCCTTCATGACTATTCTTTGTGGGGCAAGAAAATGACACTTCTTATATCACCTCCCATAGCAGGGATTTCTGTAAAGTATGAGGTTTCTTTCCCTTTCCACTAAACCTGTGTGTCCTCATGGACCCCTGTGGACACTGAGGGGTCTGTGCGCAAATCAAGTATTTCATATTCACATCTTTAAAACCCTGAGTCTTTCCTTTTTTCCAAATGGTACTTTTTCAGGAGTTCTTTATAATCTTGCGTGAATTAGCTGTGCGTTTGGAAGCTGAGTTAAAAAGTAAATCTCTAACAATTTGTGGTCTGAGGTTGTAATCTTGGTTACAGTGTTGAGGGAGGGGGAATTCCACAGTGTTAGCAGAAGCCTGGGAAGTTTTCTGAGATGGAACCTGGACCAGTCTCTCCATCATCTAACCTCCAAAGGGCTTGCTACCCTGGTGCCCACGAGAAAGCCATGATTATTATTTCTTACAGACAGGGAACCAAGGTAACAGGGTGGTTTGGAAATCCTCATTCCCAGAATCATGTAGTCTCTGTTTTTTGTCAGAAAGAAGATTGTGTCTCCCTGTAAATCTTTCCCTCTCTTCATTGATCTCCTGTTGTGATGCAGCCAGGGGAGAAGAACAGCTGCATTTGCATCAATACAGATCATCTTCTCATATCTTGAAGATTTTCCCTTCCCAGCAGAAGAGATGATCTCCATCTATGCTTATCTTTAATCTCACTGAATTGCCTATGATTCCTTTTGTGATTTCATTAAGTGTCCCTTATGCTTATCTTGGAGAAATTTAGAAGAGCATGTAAAGATCCATGTGATGAGGAGGTGATGAGACAGTGTGCTCTCAGAGGTACATATCAGGTAGGGAAGAAATAATGATTGCAAGATATGTGAATACTATTGCTATGGGGGTCAGAGTTAAGGTTAATTAAATGTCTTCATTGTGCATTGTCTTCCCCTTAAGGTGTCTGAGAGCCTTCTAAGAGAACCATTAACTCTGAGCAGCCAAGGCTTTTAATGAATATTTTTATTGATTTTGCTTGCAACAGGTTTGATCTTAACTTACCTCTATGTATTCCTCATGTATTTTGCCTTGAAACTATATTTAAATTTTCCCAATTCAGTATTACTAACTGGTATCAGATATGGCATGTAAATATTCTTACTTTTTTAAGAGAAAGCCATCAAAGTGCATATAGTCCTCTTTTTTTTCACTCTTTCTACAAACATGACATGAATAAAATATTCTGGAAATTACATGGAGATAACTAATGTGGCTTCTTCCGAAATAGGCAATTAAACCATCTCCATATGAATTGCTTGGTGATATGCTAAAGTATATGTTTTAGCATTTCCTGCATTATGCAGGTTTTAAGATTAAAAAGAACATTGCATCTAGATAATGATCTGAAATGTGTTGGGTCTCTTGTTTATAACCTCCATGTTGCTGTGAGAGATTTAGGTGGATATTAAGTACGAGCATTTGTGATTCATTTCTTCTGTATGTATGAGCATTTCCTTTCAAAATGCCTGCTTCTCATTTTGCATGAAAACTACTGTTTCGCTGCCATGGAAATGAGAAATTGTGAGAATTAATGGGATGATGAATCTCCATTGCTTGAAGACTTTCAATCAAGGCTGCCTGTCTTGAAGAGTTATTGTTCTCAGTGTAGGAGGAACTAGAGGAGGTAGTGACCTCTGTCTTTCTTTAAAGCCCTTTTCTGGCCCTAAAATGATGTCTCCGATGCAAATTGCTTTTTTTGTACTCAGTCTAGCCAGATCCCCTGGAGGTCTCAGCTCCTGCTGACAGTGCTATGTGTGTCCTTGGGAATGCTCTTGACCTGACACTGGTTTGGTTACAGCTCCCTTAGGACAATGCTGTGGGTCTCCTCCATGATACTTCGGTTTCTCACTTTCTGCAAATCTTCAAATAGCTGCATTCCGTGTTTAGACTGTCGGGCACATGTCCACAGAGGTGTCCGGAGTCCTTATAACTGATTCTCCAACCTGAGTATCCAGCTGCAGCATCCATGCTGCTCTGTGTGCCTATTCAAAAGAAAAATGGGCTAGGAACGGGGAGAGAGAAATGGAATTTTAAACTTGATAGAGGTCTTGTGTGTCTTACCACTGTGTGTTACTCATCTGAAAAAACTCTCAGGTTTCCTCTGTATTTACAAATGGAAATGTTCAGTTCTGCTCCTGTTCAAACAATCTATCAGCATTGTGTTATAAAATACAACAGTACAGATCTGAGACCATTAGTTAAAGACATAAAGAATCACGCCCAAAGCTGTAAACATAAATTTCTGTGAATTATTTTTTTATTGAAGTATGTTCAAGAGATTTGCATATAGATTAAACCCTAAATATACCAAATGTCAGTCTGTTTACATCCTGATGCCTTAGTGTTGCTGCTGTGAATGGATTTCATTTGGAGCTGGAGGATTCTCCTCATTGCCTCTCTAACTAAAATACTGCAGCAGTGAGGGTTACAGGGGATCCTTACGGGTCACAGACATGCTTGGGAGATCTTTGACTAGTTGGGACTTTGGGATGAACTTGTCAGAATTTTAATGTATGTTGCCTGGAAAGCTAATGAGGCTCCATCTGGAGACTCATAACTGATTACAGGCTCAATTATTTCTCCTACCTGAACAGGTCAGTCCTTTATTCATACTCCTATAAAAACAACAGCAGCAGCAACTCAGGGACTTCTCCTCATCAAAATGAGATAATTTTGCTGAAAGCAGTTATTCCATAGACTTGTATCCCATGCAGGCAAGTGTCTTTTATTTTCCTTTGTCTTTTTCCCCTCTAAATTTCATTTCCTGGGTATTTTAAATGCCTGTTTCCTCAAGGTGATCTTGTAGTGGTTAGTGGTTCATCAGGATGGATGTACAGATGATATTGATGTCCTTGCCTTCATGGATGGAGCAGTCTAATCTAATAGCTGAGGCACCTGAGGGGTCAGAGCAGTGGGATAATGTAGAGTGATCACTTTTAACTAAAATGTGATAGTACTGAAGGAGAAAATAAAGCCTTATGGGGCAAAAGAGGTAAAAAGTGCATGTGAGTTGTTTGTACGATGATATAACAAGAGGAATATGCCCACAAAACCTTGGCGACAGAGCCTGCCTGTCAAGGAAAAGGATTTGAAATCTGCCTTATAGACTCACTATTTCGTGCTGCAATCCCCTTCTTTCATCATTCTGTCTTCATCTGGAAAGGAAGAAATGATGTTACAATGTGACAAACAAAGGTTGTGCTCAGCACCAGGTCTGTATGAGCTCAGCACTGTTTGGGTCCCTGGGTCACAGGAGTGAGGTTGAACAGAGGTGATCATGGCACCCTGACTATCTGGAGCAGTTCACTGCAGGATTTGTAAACCAGAGAGAACAGAGGAAGTTCCTAAAAAAATCTATAACTGAATTTGTGAATTTCAATTGATGTGTTTAGTCCTCCATCAGTTTGAGGGCTGATTTTTTACTGGCACTTTTATTTTGCAGAATACTGATTATAACACTTTTTTTCTTGTTCCTGTTGCTTTATTCCCATGAGCAGTAGCCAGCCTGTTCTGGTGACCAGAGTCCAGCTCAATGGGGATGGAATATCGTCACTTCTGCAGTGAATTGGGCTGGGGCTATGTCAGCCTCTCTGCTGGACAACACAAGGATCACCAAACCATGGCAGGCTGATGGGGTGATGGTCTCCAGTTAGCAGCTGCAGCCATGCAGAAACAAACTAGATCTGTGTCAGTGAGGGAGCAGGCTCTGCACCATGGTGAGACAACTGATACAGCCAGATGATGATGGTGGTGATGATGAGGGTATTAGGATCTGCGTCCTGCTTCACAGGAATGTAAAAGTGGTTTCTGACTTGCTGGGGACTGGAGGAAACTATTCTGTGCCAACAGTAAGTGCTTTGAAAGAGATGAGAAAAGTTCTCCTTGCTTGGCTAAAACATCCATCTGAGATGGTAACTACCTGTGCCTGACTCTTGCAGACAGCCAGAGAAATGTCCCCAGGTCTTCAAGGCAGCCGTGAAATGAAAACTTTCTCCTAACAGATGATGCATTCCCCTTATTAGTTACAGCCTGGTGGCCACTGTCAAACACATATTAATTATTTCTCTATTTTTTCTCCTTTTTAGCACCTGCAAGAAGCTTTTCCCTTCCATAAGCAGCTCTTTATTGACCAGCAGTTTGTTATTGATTTCTATATTCAATAAAACCCGTGGTAAATGGGGACATTAAATTACTCTAGAGCTCTCATTTTTAAAAATGCAAGAGAAAATAGGACACCAAGATGTGTTATGTTAACAAATGCAAGATAGAAGGAGAAACTTTACTGGGGTGGACTGCCTGAAATTTGTCTGGTCTGGTTACAAATAGACAAAATTTGTTTGTTGCATGTGTGAGTACATGTGAATACATGTGCACATGATTTTCTGCCTGAGAGAACTGTAAGTTGTCTCTCATTTGAAGCCCAAGTCAATTCATTCTCATTTGCATGAAAAATAATTTGTGAGGTCAAATTATGACATTCATTAGGCAGAACTTTGAGAACAGTCTTCCAGTCTGCTGTCAGACCAGTCATGAAATGTGATGTGGGGCAGGACTGGGGAGTGAACCTAAATCTAGTTCAGGTTATGACACTGATCCCTTTTGTTCCCTGGGTAAAATGAGGCCTCTCTTTTCCTCAAGTGTCCTTTCTATGTGATTTACAGTTCAAAGCCCCTCTCAAGAGCATCTGCACTGTGCTTCATTTTCTGTATGATTTTGTTTTTTCTACAAACAGGGAGATGAAAAGTGGGTCAGATAGTGTAAATGCAACTAAGCAATCTGCTCAATGGACAAAGTCAACTTCAGCACCCCTGTGTCTACAGAGGCCTCCCTGAATGCATGCCCCTTACTTCCAGTAAGTTTAGGACTGGAAAAAGAAGAAAAAGCCCAATATTACTTTACACTTTGCTTTATCTTTTTCCCTTTTAGCACTGTGACAAAAAATATGCGACTCCTGATTCTTCTCCCATGCTTGTGGCAGTAAGGACAAATTGATTTTGTGCGCTGTGGAATTACATGGGAATGAGGGTGGGGAAATGAGACATTTCTTTTCCTCCTGCTCTGGTCTTCTGTAATTCTTCCCAGTCACTGGATTGTTGGATATGAGTTAAGGAACCAGCTGTAGTGACCTGGCTTTGCTGCTACTGCTTTCTTGTCTGGAAAGGGCCAGCGTGGCTGTTCTGTGGGTACAATACGAGCTTCATACAGCAACTGACTTATCCTGTTGTAGGTACAGGTATTTCTAAACAGAACCAAACGTGGCCATGATCATTTATCCCATAGAGTCTGAAAAGCACCAAGCACAGTGACATTGGAGTAATGGCAGCAGTAAGAACCTGTCCAGTCCAGTGCCTCTGAATGGTTGACAGTGATGAGTCTGTGGATGTCTGAGCACTTGTCTCACCGTGCTTCATTAACTAGGTACTCCCCCACAATGGGCATCTTCTGTCTCTAGGCAGCTGCAGTTGCACAAACCCCAGAGGTTTCTGGATGACATAGAGCAGTTCCTGGTGCTGGGTGAGAAGCAGGAGGGACCAGGTTTGCATCTGCTCCTTACCAGTCTCCAGTGGTGCGCTCCAGCATGGCTCTGCTCTGGAGCAGCCTCTGCTGTTTGGGGTGGATTTGATGCCACGTGAGAAGGGTAGGGCAGAGCTGAGCAGGAACAAGGTTCTATTTCCAGGTAATTTCTCTTTCCCCAGAGATACTTTCTGCCATCTTGGAGGTCCTCAGCTCAAGGCTTATGAATGACACTGTGTTTCCACTGCCAAGTTGGGATTTCCACTGTGAAGTTGGGATTTGAGCATTTTGAGACACTGACTTCCCTGTTATCCACCTCACTTAGGTGCTGGCTTAGGTTTTGCACCCATTCCTCAAAGGAGAAGAAGGGAAGGACTGGGTCAGACTGGGCTGCAGATGGACTCTGTGGGCATCAGGATGCAGCCTGCAGAATTTCTGCCTTTCCTGGGCACTGAAAATGGAGGCACAAGAAACAAAATGAAAGCCTATCTGAAGGTCTGAAAAATTGAACTGGTCAGGCCTGAAAGGGAGTAAAAACAGGACAAAAACCTGTTGCATTATTCCTGAACAACATGACTGGATGTTGTGGTGGCTACTGATGGGACCAAACTTTACCATCAGCATGGGTTGAACTCTGTGTTCCCAGGGATTGCCTTCACAGTATTTGGAGTCTGTGGAAGAAGTGGAGGCAGAGAACTACAGCCCAGCTACTAATTCCATCACCAGAAGGGTCCCCAAATGGCCATGGTGTCACCACTGCTGTGCTGTTAGTACTGCTGACCTGAGAGCAATGTCCAGGTCCCACTGATGCATCTTCTTCCCCTGGAGGCAGATGTGAAAGGATGAAAACAATTCACAGCACTTGGTCCCAAGAAATGTGCTTAGCCCAGCCTGCACAGAGGTGGGGATGCAGAGAGGGGTCTGTGCCCTGGTAGCTCCATGAGCTCTGCAGCCCCAGCACACTTACTCCTTGGGCTTGCACTGCTTCTCCATCTTTCTTTAAGCAGGAACCTTGAGCCTTTTGGGCCATTTGTCATTTTTTATGAACACACCAATTCACTTGAAATTCTCCCACACTTCTTCCTCCCGGCTCTCTCTCGGTCCATTTGGTTGATTGCTGCATGCTCCCGTTAGTGCCGTGTTGGGCTGCTGATGTATGTTTAGTAACTCTCTTTAGTGGACTTGTTCTAAAAAAAACCCCAAAAAAACAATGTTAAGAATTTCTGACACAGTGAGCTGAAGATATGTATTTCAGGGTGAAGCCCTGCTCTTGGTCTCCTGCCCTCTCATTGACACTGCATGATGCGATTGACAATAGAAATTATTGTTCCGTGTCCCTGCATTAAGGTGACTTCAACAGGGTTGGCAGTTAATTATAGTTAAGAAATCATGCTTTGTGATGATTGGAGCAGCTCTGCATATAATAGATGTACCCAGGTAATTACCTTAACTGTTTAAACGGGCCTCATGGACAAATAAATTTCTCTCTCTTTTTTTCCCCCTCTTTCTGAGAGGAGGGGATGAGAGGAACGCTGAACAAACAGGGGATGTATTCTGACAGAGCCCTGACCAACATCACATTCAGCCTGACACAAAGGCATGCAGAAGAGCAGATCTGGCTCTCTCCTGTGCTGTGCTGGTGTGGTCAGACCCAGGATTCCCACCCTGCAGCATCTTCACACTACAACTGCACTAAGTAATAGCAAAACCTTTTAATGGGTTATGCTTGCTGCTTTCATGATACGAACCCGTCAGGCTCCATTTCCTTCCCACACATATCGTGCTGTTTTACAGCTTTCTCATGCCTTGGGTATGAATAAGCTTCCTCTTGCTCTCAGCTTTGGCTGGAGAACTGTTTTATCTCTTGCTCGCAGATCTCCCAGACAGAGGCTTGGCCAGCAGCTCCCTGCTGGCACCAGGGCAGCCCCACAGCGTGGGGGATGAGAATGGCAGCAGCAAGAAGTGCTCTGGGCAGCTGACCCAGCGTGGGCAGGGACACAATCACACAGGTCTGGGTCTGCAGGCACTAAATGGGGTCAAACTGCTCCTGCTGAAATGATGGCTCTGCTGGTGGTGCAGGGAAATTGCTCCAGGTTGGGTTTGAAAGGCAGTGAGCTCCTTCCTGCCTGTGTGTGTGCCTTGCTGTCTGAGGTTACCTTTGAAAGGGCTGATCTCTGCTGGAGGGGCGCGGATCCAGACACATTCCCCTCGTGTGGGTCAGTGGCACTGCAGAGCAGCAGCTGCAGTTACTCACACAGTATGCTTTGATACTCATCTCATGTCCCACACCTATGGCACCATCCATGTCGTGGATTGCCAAGAAGCTTCCACTAATTAATGCAATAAGTCATTTTCTGCATTCAATATAATGACAGATAAAAAATCTTGCGTCCGGGACTAGAAGAAATAATCTGCTGGAATTTCTTTCTTTATGATTAAATTTCTAGTCTTGAAGTCTACTTAGGAAAAGGAGTAATTATGAGAGGTCATTTGTCAAAAAGGGTTCATGCATGTGATTAATTTACTGCACTTCAGCAATTTACCATGTATCAGCTGCATGATGGAGACTATTTGTGTGTGTGCCTTGCCCTAAGCAATACATGGAGCTAGGCTAACATGAATTTACACAATAATATATTTCTATGGAGGAATTTTCAAAACTGCAATGAAAAGCCAGAGATTCTTCTGGAATCACTTTTATTTTTTGTCAATTATTGTTCTATTACTGTACTGTTACTCTATTACAGAGCTCAAACTGTAACCTGGCAATATTTCCAAAAGGTGGTAGTGCTGTTGCTTAAGTTAATCTTCCCTTTTCAAGCCATATCTTATTAGCAGATAAGGTTTTTCCCCCAGCTGTCAAATGTTTCATCTTTGGTTTCATGAAGTCTCTCTGTCCAGAGAAATTCTCAGTCATGTATAGAGTAAAATTTTACTCCAATTTATTTTGATCCCCTACTTGTAACGAGTAAGACTCTTGTCAAAGTTAATGCTGAAGAACTTTTTCTCATTTCACTAACTTTGTTTTCATGATTCTTATGTAATATAAGCAATGAAATGCCTTGTGCAGGGTCATTCTGGGAGAGTTTTGCAGTAAATGAGTGAAGGCATCATCAATACAGATCTGCTGAGTTCACAGAGCTTTTGGATCTGTTCCTAACTTTGTGTCCAACTCGACTGACTTCAAGAAATTCCTGTTGTTCTTTGATCTTAGGAGCTCATACAGCTTTTTTCCAAGACTTCCCTTTATATGTGGTTTATTTGCAGAAGAGGGAATGCTGGTGTATACAAACACACAAACACCACATGCATATATGAACACATACACAAGTTTTCTACACATAACTGACTGGAGAAAAAGCCAGGTTAAGGTGGAAATACCAATTCCTCAAATATCTGGCACAGTCTTATACAATGTCCTTTAAAAATTTACATTCTTTATAGGTATCACAAATACTGCATTTAGCTCCATGTGTGCAAACATTTCACCAGACCTGTGCTGGAACCTGTGAGACCATTGCTGGAGCTTGATAAATCAGCATTGTCCACTTATTGCAGGTGGCCCACTTGAATCCTCACCCTTGGAGCTGCCAGGAAGGACATGAGCCACCACTAAAGGGTTCAATTTCACTGGACTTAGAACCATAATGATAATGGGAGACGTAATGCATTTCTAGCGTGTATTTTTGTCTATCAGAGTGTTTTTTTACTGCTCTTATATATAACTAAATACCCTTTAGTACTGGGAGATGACCCAAACAATGTATACTCTAATAAGTAAAACAGAGGAAAAGGAAATATGGTTATGCATATTTTAAGATAGTGAACTTATAGCACGTTTAAGTGGCCTTTCCAGTATCAAGTAAAAAGTGAACAATGAGCAAGGAGTAAACTCAGATATCCAGAGTCTCAGGCTGGAATTTTAATCTGCTTTCCTTGTCTAGTTGCTCCTCAGAAGTAAGAAAATTTGGCAGTACATTTACACAGCTCAGGACAATTTTGTCCTTGTCACTCCATAAAGGAAAGTATTTGCACTCAAATGCTTCCCTTGTGTAGGGAGGTGGTGGTTTGGATGGGAAGAGGAATAATCCCAGCCTAGGATTTTTTGTGCCCTTCTCCCCGAATTTTCCATACAAGGAATGGAAAGTTCTCTCAACCCTGTGGGGCTTGCCTCTCCATTATAAGGATTAAAAATCCAGCAGTGCTGAGTCCTTATAAATTGATGAGGCTTTCCCTGCTGGAACTGCTTCTTCCCTGTGCAAAAGTACCTGTACTCAGTAAAAAAGTACTTACTCCTGCTTTAGACTGATGTATTGTACTGAAATATCACCAGTGAAACCTGGGCCAGAAGAGGCTTTTAGGTCATCCTGTAATTGCCCACTTCACCTTCTGAAATGGCCATTGCTGGAGGTAGTAAAAGACTCTGTCACCTTTGTTCCTTTTGCCATGTCCCCTGCAGCAAGCATGGATGGGGAAGCCTCAGGCAGAACAGTTTTGGGACTCAGAGCAGCTGTAGCTTTTCAAGCAGGGTTGTGAAATGTGGCTAATCTTCTTTTGAGCTTCTCCAAGCTCAACCCAAGTGGGAATTATTTAGAAGTGTTGATGATGCAAGGTCTATTTTACTCATCATTTGACAGTGATGACACAGGTTTTATTATCAAATAATTTTGTACCACTTCCTAGTTGATTTGCTTTAGGACAGGACACCTGGTGGGAAGGGCTCAGGATTTGATTTCTTGTGGTGAAATAAACTTCCATGTCCTGCAGGGTCAGAAATCACATCATAGAAGGTGCTGCCTAGGGCTTTCAGCTCCTCTCTTTGAGCTGAAAGGCCAAGAAAAAACATGCACATGTGTGTGGGAGGCTGAGAGGGTTTAGCAGAGACATGTTTGAGCTCTTTAAAGGTGAAGACTGCCAGGGACTTTTGTGCCAAGGCAGCCACCAGCTCTTGCTCAGCCAAGTCAGAAAGAATTGCTAGATGGCAGTGGCCTTTACTGCTGCAGGAAAAGAATGTTTCCCTGTTTATTGCTCTCCCTTTTTCAGGAAGCAGAAGCCAGGTCAATTAGTTGGAGGAGGCTGGAAGCCTGCTGGGAAATGTGCAAAGCTAAAACCAGTGTTAAGAGAGTACTTAGATAAATTGCTGAATCTGCGCTCGTTAACGTGTAACAAAAATGCTTAAGCATGAATTTAGGCATGATAAGCTTAAGGGAATTGTTAAATTACATAAACTCTAGGGCTGCACAAGCAGTCTATCTCTCTTTGGAACAAAGATGACTCTGAAGATGCCGAGTAGACAATGTTTTTCAAGTTCGTTTGTTGCTTAGTTGTATCAATATACTATTTCTTGACATGAAAATGAACAAGACATTTTAGGACCTTTTGGTTTATATTTCTCACACCTCAGAGGCTCAACATGGAAGTAAAAGTTTGCCTTTTGAAGCAAAGTATGTGAACAAAAAGAGACAAAAATCCACAGTCAGGATTTTCGAAAAGTCTTTTGAGGACATCATAGAGCTAATGACAGGCTCAAAGGTTTTCAATTTCCACTATAATTTTGCAGATGGAGGAAATATGATTAGTTCAGAGATGACTGAAGTCCCAACATTATTGCTTTATTATTTCACCTAATACAAATCCAAGATCCTTGTAATCCCCTTCTATCCCTTTCCTCAGCAAACAGGGGAAGCAGACAGGCGTGGTTGAGATCTGCAGTTATGAGCAGACATAGAGCAGAGAGGTTGGAAATTCGGTAATTTGGTGTCTCTGCCAGCTGTTACCATAAATTTGTATGCAGTGCAATAATCCCATGCCTTTCCCCCTTTTCCTGGGAAGGTGTATCCTCATTGACTGTGAGAGGCTGGATCAGTGCGTTGTTGTCCAGGATATTTTACAGGTGAATTGTTCTACCTGCTGCTGTGGTTCTGGGGGATGAGTCAAACACCACAGCCTTGCCTGGCTGGACCAGTCTCAGGCCAGGGCTGTAAAAAGCAGCTTGTTTTCAGGCCAGCAGATGCAGCAAATGGGGCATTCACTGGTTGGTGATGAAGCTGGAAAGGATCACTATGGACAGACCATTGGGAAAGTCACCAGGTTCAGCTGGACCCTTAAAATGAGAATCCTGACAACGCTGCATTGCACCTAACTTCTGGGACTATTCAAGCCAAACCAACACAACCAAACAGAAAATGTGCAAAAGAATTGTTACTAAAGCAAGAAAAAGACAACAGAAGCTGTTTACCAAAACACAGTGAAACAGTCTCAAACCAAAATGAAACAGCAAGATATTTGTGTATATATTCCAGGATGTTCCCTTGTGTGCTCATTTCTCTTGCAGCCTCACCTCTGCTGCTTAGATGATGACACATGATCTTATCAGGAAAGAGGGTCACACACCTGTTGAAAATCACCATTAAGATATCTTCACTGTGATATATTCTGTTCTCAAGGCTAAGATATACTATGACAGCTGTGCTGTCATTTTTATCTTAAAAATAAATAAGACTTGTATGGACTAATATTTATAGGTTTGCAATTTTATCTTAATTCAGTTACCTGCAGTACAGAAAACCCCTGTGCCCTCCATGTTATGCACAAGGAATGATGACTTACCTGCTCATGATGAGAAGAGACATTTGTCTCTTTTATTTCCCAATAAACTCATAAAATTGCAAATACTTTGGTCTGCCTGCTTAGTCCCTGTGTAAAGTCGTGTGCATATTTGTTTTTTAGAGTAGACTGAGTAATTGGAAACAAATCATTTGTTTAACATGTTTTCCTTCACCTGAACCTACAAAGAAATGCAGCATAATGGGGAAAGCAGCTTTGTGCCTCCCAACACAGAGAGCCTTTGGGTAGGATTGATGGAAAAGTTGTCAGAAAGTCATTTCTGAAGAAAGGGTCCTTATCAAACATCAGGGAATTGAAACATGTTTTCTGTTTTGCTTTCATTCAAGAAAAATACTTGAATGAATTGTTGTTTTATATATTTTTTGAAAAAAACCCATCAGGGACAGAGGACTGGGAAGCAAAACCAAACAATTCATTTCCAAAGGCTGGGGCAAGGAGCTGTTGCACCAAGGAAGAGGGGACCCAACTGTGTAGTGAAACTTCAGATGTGCTGCAATGTCCTGGGGTTTGGGGACAGGATTTGGATCCCTCCTGTACACTTAGCAACCTGCCAGCCACTCAGAAGAGATCCTCACACATCTCTGATGGAGATGTGACGTTTGGCTTGGAACATTCCTTCTCTCTTGTAAAACACAACCCTGAGAAACACCTCCCACAATACTCGATTAATTATAGAACTGAGGAAGAATATATTTGAGGAGTCACCTTACACAATTGGTGTCTAATGACAGAAATTGGGGTTTTTTGGACAGAAATCTAATGACAGTTATTGATTTACTTCACAGCTCTAGTAGATAATTTTGCACTGGAAACGAAAACTTTCCATCTCACACCAACAAATATCTGCTGTTCTTTGATAACGGGGTAACTCTTCTGTTTCACTGCCAAAAACTGCTGCAGGAACTCTTGACTGTGTGGTCTTATCAAGCTGCTGAAGGTGGAGCTCCACAGTGAGTACACAGGATAAATGTGACTGTAAATTCAGTATCTCTGCTGGTTTTGAGCCTTCCTTCATGTTGCCTTGTCAAGTCATGGTCCTTCTCATCTAAACAATATCAGTTCACTACAACATAAAAATTACATATTCATATGTTTAGGAAAGAGCTTAGCATTGAGTGTGTTTTATGCATCTCACTGAAAGTTATTCGCTATGCACTCCACTGTCTGAAAAATTTATTTGGAATGATGATTAGGATAATATCTCTTGGGGTGCATTTATCATTCATGCTTCTGAAGTGAGTCCGGTGGAAAACAAAAGTTGACATATCTGTTTCCCTGTTCAATTAGCAACATTTGCTGCTGTTAAAATATTAATCTTACAAGCTAAATTGCAAAAGAATTTGTGGAAAGAAGACTGTCCAGAGTTACAGGAATGCAAAATTTCTTTGCAATGGTTGATATAATTCAGAGAGGAAATATTTTTAACAATGAAGATGCTTGAGGTTACAAAGTATCTCATAAGCCTCAAATCAGTGCTCATGTTCTCCTTAATGTTACAAGGCTACGTAGAGACAAATGATTGATTCCAGATGGTTGGGAGGATCAGAGGAGTTAGAGAAAGTAAAATCTGTGCTCCTTGTCCATCAAACTTACTTTTCTTGCACTCCCTGATCTATTTATTACTTGAAAAGCCTGCTTCCTCATTTCACCCCAACCTGCTCCTCATCCCTTCCATTTGGGGAACTTTCTGGACACCTATTCAGTTGACTTCAGAGGGTATTCAGGGATGTGGTTCCCTGTGTGGGACACAACTGGGACACGTTGCCCACAGCTGGAACATCAAACATAAAGTTTGCTGCTCAGGATGTGGGGATTTCAGGATGTGGCACTCTGAAAACCAGATTGCTTATTTATAAGACCAAAAGTAGAAACACTGCTGTAAGTTAGTTTCATTGTCTGAGGCATGGCTTGAATGTATCCTGTGAGTGCCAGATATGCAGGAGCTACTTAACTTGGACCCACACATCCAACTTGTGGTTGGCAGCAGTGCTGCATGATTCATAGGCTCTGAATTCCCATGCCTGTGTCTACTAGAAAGGAGTTAGTGGTGCCCTCAGTATTTGAAGACACAGACAATGACAAATTCGAGTTGGAATTACTGAATTTTGGATACCATTCTCAGTTTCGCTCGGTGGAAGCATGGCAATGCTCAGGCTCCAGATGTGCTGAAAGCAATGTTTCAGTGCTGACCCAGATGGCCACTTTGCCTCTTTCTATTCCTTCTTCTTTTATCTGTTGTCGAACCAAGGAAAGCGCTGAGGGCAAGGAACATATTTTTAATCTGCATTTGCAAATGATCCAATAAGGGCATGGCTTATGAATGAGCCCTCGAGGCACTGCTGCAGTAACATAAGTGGTAAATAACAATAATTATGATAATAACGGAGATTGCATCTATTAGCAGAGACGCTAATAGAGTTCTAATAAGAATCACAACTGGGTGATACTTTTTAATCAGAATTAATGATGTATGTTGAAATACTTTGTAGCAGGCTGCCATTGAGTCAGCAGCTGTGTATCTAACAGAATCTCAGATTTTTCTCTAAGTACATTCAGTCCAAAGGTAATTAGTTAGAATATTGACAAGAAAATATAAAACGTTGCACTTTCCTTTGGAAGAAAAATCTGTCATCATCTATCTATCTATCTATCTATCTATCTATCTTTTTATCTATTATCTATTTATTACTTAGTGTTAGAATGGACATGTGAATACATTATGTGACACTAGAACCATCAGAAAATGCTGATGTATGTGATGCTTTTCCAGGTGTGTGCACATGTATCAAGCACAAAATATTTAGGTACTTTACCACAATGTCATCTTCCTCCTAAAATACTGAAACATGTGTTACCTTGAAAGTGCTGCTAACAGAAGCCATGCCTTAAGCAGATGACTGTCAAGATCTCATATGTCAAAGTAATTGCCTTTGATCAGTAGAAAATGGTTGTAATAAGTGCAAGCCCCCATTTTACCACAAGCTGACCTACAGCTCATCACTTAGTACAAAGCCAAAGAGAGGGAGATCTCATAGCGGTATGGGAGTCGAGATTTCCTGTGTTTTCTGCTGAATGCCGCTGCTCACTCACTCAGTAACCTCACAGCAGTGTGCAATTAAACAGCAGCAGTGGAAGGTGACAGACAAGTGACTGTCCCTGACTGATTCACCCTCCCTTCCTCAGGGAATCCCTGGTCTTGAATGGAGAACACAAGGACAGAGCAACAGCAGCTCCTCTTCTGCATTGGCAGCTGGGCTGTCCCTGTGTGAGCCCCTGGTCCCTGGATTTCCCTCTCCTCCTCATCGATGGATCACAGTTCCTCTCTGCTGTGTCTGCTAATGAGCAATCATGAGCTTCTTGATGTAAATCTCCTTGCATCCTTCCTTAATGATACTGTGTTTGTTATGATCATTGTTCTTCTGACATCCCATCTATTGTGGCACCATTTATTTAGCAAGGGCTTTTTTTTTAAAAAAAAAAAGAAAATAATTATTCAACTCTGTTCTTGTTCCAGATGGCTTCTATAATTAGTTTAATACTTTTGCAGATGTTGTATGAAAACTTCAGGATGTGAGCCAACAATGGGGAGATGAAGCTAATGAAAGTGAGTTTTCAGCTGATTATTCACAATGTGGAAATAAATATATTCTGTGTGTCAACTCAGTGCAATGCAGAATGCAAAGCATGTATCTGGAGCTTTGATTGCACCAAATGGTACAAATGCTGTGTGTTGTGTCACAGTCTCTGGCTTCAGGTCATGTCCCATGTTTCCATGGGCAGGAGGCAGGGAAAGGCCATCATCCTTTCTGCTCGAAATACCGGGGGGCATGTTCAAGAACAAGAGTGAAGACTCTCATTTCCAGCCTTAACTGTCAACCATTTTTCAGTCTTACCTGGATCATTTCTCTCCCTGTTACAGTCCCCAGAAAGGAGGATGTCCCTGCTTGGTTTTCATGTCTGCTTCCTTATACTTCACTGCTTTTACAACAGCTGCACCACAGAAACAGACATCCTGCCCTCCGTTCATATGCTAATGAGATGATCATATATTTGCTAATTTTTTGGGATGGCAGGTTTTTCATTAAGGGCAATTATTCATTCCCCCTTTGAATTTAGATTGCAATAAAAAAAAAAAAAAAAAAAGAAAGAAAAAAAAGACTAGAGAGAACCTCACTTGCATTGGAAAACAGTGTTTCCCTCTGCAGAACACCAGTACCCATTTATAAGCCCTCCTGGATAGGTTTCAATGTTAATATCCTTGGCTGAAAATGCTTAGTGATTAATAGCATTGACTGGCTAGTTAAATACACGATCAACTTGGGAGCAGTCATGCTTCTCAAGTAACAACAGTAATTGACAGAATGTTCAGCAAATAAAACTAGTTTAATGCTGTACTAATATATAATTAAAATACCTGTAACTCTTTCCCCCAGCGGGGATACAATGCTGCCACAGAAATGCCAAGCATTTCAGCAGAAGAAAAGGTACCAGGTTTAAAAAACCTGGTTTTTCTTTTTCTCCCTCCTCCTCCACCCCATAAATAGCCAAGGTGTTAATTTTGCATTCAGAGGTGCCAGCAAACACAAGACCATTGCAGTTTACAGTGGCTCCCACACATTGTGCCTGCAGACAGGAGGCGATGTATATTTAAAGAGCTGCTCATTGGCATCTTCCATTTCTGCCTGAAATGTATCCCGCCTACAGCTCGGAACATGAATTATTTACTGCTGAGCACAAAGAGGGGGCGTTGAGCCATGACACCCTGATGGTGAGAGTGAGAGAGCTCAGCCTCCCCTGTGCCCCTGCTGTCCCTCCTGCTGGGCTGAGCACTGTGCAGGTTCTGGGCAGGCTGTCCATGCCCTGCAGTGCTGGGATGCTCCTGCTCCTATGGGAGGCTTCATGCTTTCCAGATTTATGGTCCTGCCTGTAATCTGCCCCCACCCCTCTCAGGCACATCCTAGAAGGGATTTACTGGCAACGCACTCTAATGGAGTGCACTCCTTGATCTTCCAGAGCTCTGCAGCCTTGTGGTCCAGATCTTTCACCATCCCTGAAAAGAGGGGCAGAGAGGAGACATGAACCCTGCACCTGTGCATTACTGAGCTGCCTGGCACAGCAGTGTGATAATCTCCTTTCTCCTTCCATTGGCAGCACATCTCCACTTAGAGCAGAATTACGACTTGTGGCTCGCCCAGCATTGCTGGCGCTGCAGCAGATATGAATCAATGTGTGCTATCCATTGAACTATTTGTTTTTCCCAGATATGTTATTAACCTTCTTTCCATCAATTCAGCAAGGGCCAGAATTGTTTGGAAGTATGTGTGTGTTCACTGCTTTCACAAAGGGTATAGTAAAAAATTAAAACTCTATAAAACATCAGGTCAGACTCACACCAGTGTAATTCTTCTGCAGCTTGTGGAAAGGCCAAAGGAGAGCTGGAGTCCAGCCCTCCCTATAGGAAAGCGATAAATAGGTGCTGAATTTTGGATCTCTTTTAGAACTGGAGAAAAATAAAGAAATAATTAATAATAATTAAAATAATTACCTTTATTAATTAGATAAGCTTATAGAAAAAAACCATAATCAGAAACAAAACAACAGTAGCACAGGACTATTAATAGCAATATTTCATAGTGTGGAAGCAGCAGAACCAGGAGCAAGAAATGGGAGTATCTGAAATCTAAATGTTGTGCAAAAATAGAATGAAGCATGAGTCCTGTCCTAAGGACTTTATAGTCTTTGAGCAGAAAAAGAGGGACTTTTCTCATATTTTTTTCGAATTAGGAAATGTGATTAGGATGAAGCAACTTATTAAGAGTTAGACAGAGAGTCTGTAAGATGTCCATGAATTATCTCCAAGTGCTGAGAATTGTCTGCTTTTTAAAAAGATTGGTCCCTCTTTCTTTGGAGAAAAAAGTCTCCAACAGAAGTAGCTCTCAGCTCCTAAATTGGAGAGGACATGGAGGAATGCAATGAAAATAAATTGTTGTAATAATGGAAATTGAGAAATTTGATTGATTTATACAGTGATAATCTCATTAAGGCTTTGGGTTACTGTTAAATCTTTATATTGCACAAAAAGAGAAAAAGATAGTTATACATATGCTCACAAATACATGAAAATAAATCAGAATTGCAAAACATTCTCCATTTATTAGCAATTTCTATCTCAAAAGAACTGCTTTCCTCTCTTTTTATTGTCGCCATTCCCTGGCTGCTGCTTGGGTGCTTTATGCAGCACCGTTACAGAGCTGACACCTGTTGTGATGCATCTATTCTTATAAACAGCCTGTCTTTAGTACCAGGCACTGCCTGTTTCTTCTCATGTGATTGTTCATGTTGTTGTTTTCCACTGGTTTTACTTTTTAAGTTAGAAAAAGGCAAAACTCAAAAAAGGTAATCAAAGAACTTTGCAGCCATTTTGCAGAGTTACTTGATTAGAGTGTGCTGGATCTGGTGGTGAGGAGGGGCAAAGCTGCAGACCCAAGTGTGAGAGACATGTTGGAACTTTTCTTCTCAGAAGATTTTTCCTCACGATCCAAATTAAGATAATGAGCACAGAAAAGCTTTAGGGGAACATTGTGCCGACGCTGCTGTAGCAATTGAGCCTTTCATGAGTTCAGAGTGTGGTTTAAGAAAACTGGTCTTTTGGCTGCAGATCTAATGCTTCCTAACCCCCCAGTGCAGACCCATTGCTTTTAAACAGTCCCCTGGAGTTTTTTTACTGACAATCCTCCTAGGCTGACAAACCCTTTGTGTACTTGAACACACTGATCTGCTCATTTGTATCTGCTTTCCTAGAATCCCAGAATGGTTTTGGTTGGATGGCACCTTAAAGATTATCTTTTTCCCACTCCACAACGCCACAGGCAGGGACACCTTCCACTAACTGAGGTTGTTCTAGTTAAGATCTCAGTGAAATTTGGCTATTTGTCATTCACCTTTCGCTTGCCACCATCATCAGGTTGAGGAGTCATCCCAGAGAGATTTGCTACAGGTATTTGTGGAATTGCTGCAAGCTTGAGAACAAAAATAAAAATATGATGGCAGGTGAAAACAGCGAGGCTGATCACTGTCACTCACCTTCAAGTGTGACTAGCTGTGGAAGTTTTGTCTGAAAAATCCTCCTATTGGCTCAGTATCACCTTCCTGATGAAACCTGGTGTTTGATACTCAAGTGTTGGAGACAAGTGATCCTCCTCAATGCAATTTTAGGCTCAATGTACAGCCTTGCAAAGCCTCTGATTTTCTAGCACTAATTGCACAGTACACTACCTCTTAAGACAGACATTTTGGGCACTAAAATCTTTAATGCTCTTCACTTGGACAAAGCATTCTTCAACCACCGATAGGAATTGATTGTAAGGCAGATCCACAACATGCCATTAGTGATTTGAGTCCTGGAATATCTGAATGGGTGAATCACTTTCAATGGTGCAAGGGAACTTGGCTAACAGGTTAGGTCAAGGCTGATCCTAAACCTTGAGGTGAGCAGCACTCATGTCTGAATTTCATGGCTTCAATATCAACTTTATGGGCCATATGATGGCTCCTGTGATGCATTATTCTCTCTTTCACTTTGGACTTGTTCTACACTTAATGGCTTAATGCTTTTGAGGTGGCACTTTTAGCAGAGGTGAGTGCATTTCTTTTCACGTGGCTGATGAACAGATAATCAGAGAGCTGAATAATACAGCTCATGTTCTATAGCATGACCTTTCTGAGGCAAAAAGGCTGTGGCATGTTAAACAGCTTTTAGGGATAGTTTCTTTTGTTGTGAGATGAGGTCTTTCTAAGTGGGATTTGCACAACCACAGGACTGTTTTTCTGATTATATATATGTATAATTCATACCTGAATAAAAAGCCTTTAAAATTGAGGAGCAAGTGTATATGGACCTACATGTGGCAAATAACCTCCAGAATCAAACTAAAATCTAAGGTTCAGTACATCCAGATCAAAAATGGATGTCCTGCTACTGCCTTGGCTCACCTACATCAATTCCCTGTCTCATCTGTGATAAAAATATCAGAATTAGGACGTGATTTAACATCTGTAACTACTACAAAATTGTGCATTGTGGTGCTTTTAATGTCATGAGCATGAGATCTCCATAAGATCTTCTGCTCAGACAATAGATAAAGTCAAACTTTCTACCAGAGGAAAGTCAGCAGACCAAAATGACACAGCCCTAAAGAGAAATTAAGGATAGGAAAAGCAACATGGTTTTCTACTCATCTGAATTCAGCAGAGGAGATGAATGAACAATTGCAGAGACCTTAAAAAAGGGAGGAAAGTTCTGTTATCTGGGAATTTTACATTTATGAGAAGGTTGTTTCAGAACCTAGGAGAGAGATTTGGTCATGGACCAATTAAGAGCTGAAGCTTGAAAATTGTTTAGTGTTATGCATAATTACTTTTTCAACTATATCAGGAAATTATTTAAATGCAAATTAAACTATGCTGCCAGAAGGTAGATGTATAGCTCTGAATAGAGCTGTTTTAGAAAACAATGTAATTTTAGGAAAATTACCTCCCTTGTCCTGAAGAAAAAGCAACTGCTATGGAATTAGTGGTACAAATAATGTATTGGTAAGATCAGTTAAACATTGTTATTCTCCAGGACCTGAGCTGCTATAAAACTCCAAAAATGAGTAACAGAGGTTACCTAAGTGAGTCTGAAAGGAGGCTTTTGAAGTGAAACAATATCCCTGGACCTTTTGTAAAACGAGGCATAACTTCAGCTGGTTGGGAGGGTGGGTGGAAAGCTGGGAAGGTTTTAAAGCTTAAAAATGTCTTATTTGGGTTCCTAAAACTAGAGGCTTTGTACATGCCAGCCAGCTTGGTCTAACTTTGCAACAATCTTCTGAAGCTGCTTGCCTTTTTAATGGGGCATTCCCAGAAACCTCCGAGGTCCTGCTGTGGCCACGTCATGAAAGCCACAAAAGAAGCTTCTGGGACCTGCAGGAAAAGCCAAAAAACAAACCATGAAAATAAGACATTAACTTAGATTGATGTGAGACAGTACCATGGCACACTGGAAATGGGGAAATAATTTGTTTGGTTTTCATAGTACTGAACTCTATTGACATTCCCTTTCCAGCCATCAAGGATTACTGCAGGATCATTGCAGGCCATACCACTGGTCCAGAAAGAGTCAGGCTTGTGTGAGGAGTCCAGGAATTCAGCAGTTCTTGTGGTACATTCAGATCTTCCTTTGCTTTCCCTGGGGATGTTAAAAAAAAAAAAAAACAAAATAAAAACAAACAAAAAAGAATGCTTTATTGTAATTTGGCACATTCAGTGGACTGAGAGAAAGCAATTCTGGCTGGTTGCTCAGCCTGATTTTTTTACCATCTTATAGTGCATGAGATCAGGTAACTCAGCGTTACAAAGTGGGCTTTACTCCTCCAAACAGGCTTGTGAAAGAAAAAGCCAAAGGATTAAGCAGAAATAGTGGCAGCAAGTGTGGAGAGGGTATGCTGTTAGCTCCTGTCCTGTTGGTTTTCCTGTCAGCTTGGTAACAGCTCAGAACCAGGTTTCCATGTGTCCAGAATCTATCATCAGGAGCAAAATCCGAAAAATATTTTGAATCCCTGGTGGATTCAGATCCTCCTTAAATTAAAACAAACAAACAAACAAACAAATAAAAAAATCCAAAAAAACCCTAAAAACTGCCAAACCCCAACAAAACGAACCCCCAAAAAACACACAACAGAAAAAACAAAAGCCAAAAAAGCCAAGACAAACCAAACCTACACTGGAATACTGGAAGCTGCTACCCCTGGAGCCCTCCTGATGATGCTCAGAAAAGGAAAACACTGTGACAAAACAAATGAAATCTTCCTGTGGTCTGTTCCATGGACTCCAGAGCAGAGTGAGTTCCAGGACAGCAGGTGATTTAACACAGCATCTGACACATCTTGCTCTTTAACACAACATTTGACACATCTTGCCCTTAATGTCCAGGAGTCACTCACAGGTACAGGATGTGGGCAGGGAGCCCAGCTCCTATCTGCTCAGAAATTCTGAGATACAGCCCCTAGTAAAGGGGTTTCAATTGGCTGTAGAAATAACACAAGGCAGGAAAGAGCAAGGGAAAATCAGATGGAGATCTTGCTGAGGATTGACATTTCCACCAGTGTCAGGGAGCCACCAGGTACCCTAGTGACAGGAGGAAGGGAGAGCAATTTTGTTATGCTGATAGCAAGGACCCTCTTGGGCAGGGGATATGTGCACCCTTGTGCAAATACATATGGCCAAATATTTCTCTGGGGTGCATCAAAAAGCACATAATCCAAGGCATTTCCCACAGCTCCCTAGGAACCTCCTGTGACAGCTGCTGAAGGACAAATGCCAGTAGCAATCAGCATCTGGCTAGAAATGTTTCAAGGAATTGTTTGCCCAAGGAAAAGTTCCCCTCTTGCCTGTGGTGCCAAAATCAAGAGAGTTTTGATGAGATCTGCACCCTGAAACCAAGTGTCAGTGTGCCTTGCACAATGTAGAGAACTGGGGACCAATATCCCAACTATTCCCTTCTTCTTCCCCCATTTCCAGCAGCCTGCACCTCTGGCTCCCTACCATGGGGGTGTTAAGAAGATGTGGGACAGGGTTGAGATTTGGATGTGCTTGGAAAGCTTCCTATCCCTTATTCCCATTGCTTTTGAAAACCTCTTGAAATAATGCCAATTGAAAGCCTCTTGCAGGCTCACTGTGTTAAGAAAGTCTTTACTGAGGGTACTCAAACCCATCCTAAAGACACAAAGCCATAAATGTTGATCAGGTTACAGTGGCCAGGTGTGCACCACATGCAAAGAGCCCTACAGGAAATAAAAGTGTAAATTACTCTGTTGCAGATACAGCAGTCTTGTGGTATGCTGAGGCCTCTTTATGTCACCCTGGCAGCAGAAAGAAGTTTTAAAGCATTATTTTGCCTAAACAGCCTCCTTGAATAGGGCACAAGTACACCTCTGCTTATTCATAGTTGAAATTAAACTGCTTAACAGTGAGGATTTTGCTTTCCATATGCTGTGGGAAGTACAGGGTGAGACATAATTTCTCAGGAATATGAATGTGCTGTTGGGGGCCAGGGGGGCTCCTGCTGCACCATGGGGCAGACTGTTTTCACATAAGCCTTGCTCTTCCCCTCTTTCTCTTGAAAGATTGTTCTAAAAATGAGTCCTTCATATCTGCTGAGAACAGTTATGTGGGAAATAAAAGCTAATGTGAAGGCACAGGATCATTCAGCAAAAGTCTGTCAGCTATCTGGTCAGGGAAACATGGAAGCAGGAATCGAGCTCCCTGTGAAATGATGACTTCTGTAGACAAATCAGCTCCCTGCTGAAGGTTTTTGACAGTTTGGCCCTGCATGCAGTTCTCACAAGATTTTTGTTGTTTTGGCATCTCTCTGTGGCCTGAAAGAATTGGCAGAGGAAGGTCATGTTTGCCTAGCAATATATAATTTATACAACTTGAATTTGAGGGGGATTCTTTTGATATGAAATATGGATTGTACTGCAAAGTCTGACAAGCTGTCACAATGGAGGAAGGGACCCTTTGTTTAGCTCTGAGAAAAATGCAGCAGGATGGTGATAAACAAAAGATGTGTGCTGCCTTGGAAGAAGCTAGACAGAGCATTTCAAAGGTGTGCCCAAGGCTGTTACAGACGAGCTGAAATCTTTCTGCCTACACAACTAGGACACCTTGGTACCTCCAAGGTCCTCTTCAACCCCCACCTGTTAAGTTACTGCCTTTGTTTTTACACTGCTCAGGTATTTGGTTTAGGCTGCTCATTTAGGAGAGAGTAGAAAAGCTGCCAGAGCATCCTCACCATTGAGGAATATGTATCTTGGGAAAAACTGTGATTCAGCTTTCTTGGCATCTTCTTTCTTTGCAAGTAACAAGAAATAGAGATTTGGAAGTTCAGGCAGCCCTTTGCATTTGCCAGGCATAGTAAGTGAGAAGTGTTCACTTACTGATCTCTGATGGTGTGTGAAGGTCAGGTCTGGGGTACTATCCACGCTGTACAAACTGCTTTGATGAAGTTATTCTCACTATTGCTTAATCAGGAAAGATATTCTTTAATGACCTCCATATCTGAGAGGAAAACAAGTTTAGAAAAAAACAGAGAAATTAAATATGTTCTCTTAAAAGCTTCATTAACATATGAAACCTTTGATTTCAGGCATTAAATGAGACATTTTGTGCCTTTAAATTAAGTGTTCCGATATTCTCTAAGCAGAATATACTTATGGCTGGAAGATTATAATGGTCTGGATTATCAGTGTTTCAGATGTGGACCTCAAAGTAAAACTGAGATTTTGCTTCCTAAAGGCTAATGAGAGATGAAGATGCTCTGCTTCTGGCTGTCAGCACTGGCAGCTGCTTAGGAAGCTGAAGGACATAGGTGAAAAAGCTATGGAAAATTTGGAGAAGGAAATGTAAATGATGGTGCTTCTCTGGAGTTAGATGGCCAAGGATAAATGCCCATAAACATCCCACTGAATGTTCAAGAGCAGCCTGAGAAAGTCACTGTCCATTTGGGAGCTATCCCAAAAAGAAGGCTTTTTTTCCAGCTGAGCCATTCATCTGTTCAGCCTAAGGCATCCCTCAACACTTACCCAAAGGGCAAAGGGAGAAGATGAGCTTGGTTTTCAGCCAAATCTCAGCTTCAGAAAGTTGCTGTTACCTGCCTAAATGAAATCTAATTGCACATGGTTGTAGCTTTTGCTTTTACACCCTGCCCAAAAATATTGAATAGCAGCATGCTAGGTAATTAAATATCTGTCATGCCTTTTCCCAAGTCTAACAACGCTTTGGGGATATATATGATGCATGATTTGTACAAGCAGTTAGTAAAAACTTTGTAAAGCACTTTGGGATTCATCTGAATGAAAGGTATGACCATAAATGTAAGATCATTCTCATTATCATTAATATTCTTTTATGAGGGACCTTATCAAAAGCATTTTGAAAAGCCAAGTAAATTATATCTACCAGGTCACCTTTATGTACTATTTTATTAACTTTTCAGGTAAGGAATTGCTTTGAAAGAACAATATTTCTTTATGGTGACTGAAGTGGGTTTTCTCCATATTGTCATTTATTTTCCTTCATTATGATGACATTATGGGGCACAGCTGAGGTCAAGGGCCTGTTGTGCTCAAGGCTGCACAAGCATAAATGGAAAGAATGGTGATATTTTAGGAATCTTGGAAAAAGTACTAATAAAAACTGTAAATAAACTTTCTGTTTTTGTCCATTCTGAGCTCCTTGTGCTTGTGTCCTGTGTGGCACCAGCTGGATGGTGGCTGCAAGGATGGAGCATCATCTCCCAGCCGGGGTGTCTGTGCCCCTCTGGGGTGTGAGCCAGCCCAGGGACCCTGTGCCATCCTGCAGTGCCAATGCTGGCTGGGCTGGGAGCACTGCCTGGATGGCAGCATTTCCACGGGCACTTCAGGGCACATGAGCTCCCCCAGGATTCCCCCTCACTGCTGTTGCACAATAGGAGCCACCACTGAACCCTTCCATTTGTTTTCAAGGGGGATTTCACCCCATCAAGAGAGCAGGGCGCCTTATTTGACAGGTTCACTATTGTGTGGTCTGTTTTCTCTACAGCCTGGGCTGGGAACCAGCTGCTCTGGGTGATTTACTCCCCAATGATCTCCCCACCACATAACTCCTTCCTCAGGTCCTGTTCACCTTCCACAGTGTTAAAGTAAATCACTGTGGAAGTCACTCTCTGATTTCCCACAGAAGGTGGCGGAGACAAGGAATCTCTTTAGTTACATCCATACAAATAACTCAGGCCAAGGTTTTATTCCTGCTTCAGCATCCTCTGATTTTCAGCCTCCTCCTCTCCCCACAAAGGTAGAGGCTGTGCTGTAGAAATGCCTGCTTTAGCAGATCTATCAGCAAGTAACCATGGAGAGTGGTGTCTTCCAGCAGATTCATATATTTGAGTTAATTAGGTACAATAAAGCTGTCACATAACAACAGCGCTTTCTAAGTTTCACTCATTATGTGCCTGGTTGGGGGTTTAATTTTTTTCTTCTCTACTGCATCAGAAATACCTTGATTTTTTTATAGACCCATATCTCTATGTCCCTTTCCTTTGTAGCTTCTCTGCATTGACTTTACCCTCTCTTCTTCACTTTAGTCAGATCTCTTTTAATTTTTAAAAGAATGTTTATTTTCAATAAACCCTGCTCAGCCGTGCAAATTTCATTCTTCCTGTTCTTATTTTCAGATCAAAGGTCCAACCACCATCTGCTTCTCCAGCACAGATTCTTAAATAGCCTCCAGACTGATTACATTAGCCAAACTCACCCTTGCTACAACTCCTGGGGCTGCCAGAAGAGTTACTCTAGGAACAAATTTGTTCTAAGTTGTTAAAGAGTTTCACTATGCCCTTGAGCCTTCTGTTAATAATTTTTTTCATAGTTTTAAAATCTGGCCTTTTAAAGTTCACCCTCACTGCATTACCCCTAGGAGAGTAACCTTCTATTATGATATCAAACCTAATTGCACAGTGATTATGATTACCCAGTGGATTTCTTACTCTCACCTCCCTTAACTCCTGTGCATAATTTAGCACAGAGTCGAGATTTAGTCCCTCCAACAAAGGACTCCCCTGAAAAGCAGTCTTTAAAATAATATCAATTAATTGGCTTTTCATTCCATGGGCTTTTCAAGTGATAGGCAGCAGAGGCGTGGAAGTCAGAGCTCTTCCACTCCTGACTCAGTGCCCTCCAAAGGGTCAAGCTGCCTTGTGTTCCTCAGAGTGACAGTCAGGGAATGGCCTTGTGCTGTCCCCAGGGGTCTCTGCAGCCTCTCCAGGTGGCCTTGGCCCCGGCAGGATGGTGACAGGGAGGCAGAGGAACTCCTCTAAAAACCAGAAAAGAGAAAAACTGTAAGGTCTGGAAATAAAAAACTCTCTATATGATAATGGGCAGAGGGTAAGAGAAAGGAGGGAGGCTGTGGGGCTCAGTGCACTTTTGGGATGGGTGTAGGGTGACTGCAGCTCTTGCAGCACACTGACAATATGTGCTAATACCAAACCAGCTGCCACTCCACTGAAGCCTCTTGGATCCCACCCTCACTCTCCTGTTCTTCCCACAACTCTTTATAAGAAGCTTGATGGCAACCCAGATCAATTTGTTTGATGGTTTCCATGAACTGAGACCAAATGGAATAATCTGTGGGGAGCATGTTGATAATTTTTGAATGTAACAGCTCCTGGTGACTGCACTGGGTCATTATGAAAATATTTCCCTTTCAAGGGCTCCTGGAAATTCAGTGGAAATATTTAGGGCTGAAGACAGAAGTGAATATTCTGGTCTTTCTAGGTTTCTGAGTGGTAGTACTTTAGCTGAGTTTTGGTCATCCCTTTTATAAATAGTGGTTAGCAGAAAATGCAATTCACAGAACAAAAAAAAATGAACACTCCTTTTTTAAAAAAGCTATGGTCGCTGCAAAGTAATGAAGGAAAGAAGAACTAGCTCATAAAGACTAATTCATCACAGAAGAAATTCCCTCTATGAGAGGTAAAGGGTAGTAGGGTTCTAACTGCTTGTGATAAACGCAAATGAATATCTTCTGTTTGCCCTAGCGACTGCTAATATACATATTTATCTTAATGTATTTGGAAAAAGAATTCAACTAAAATAAAATAAAGCTCAATGGCTTGTTCTAAATGGATTCCCAGCGTTGGCAGAAAAAGATGTACAAGGCACTTTGCTAAAGACTTTTTGAGTGTAGAGCACTGCTGAAAACAACATAATGGGCTATTGCCTTTCAGCTTTGCAATTGTGGCTGCATGGTGCTGTTGGGAAATCTGCTTTATGTGCGAGCAGAGGCTGGTGCTGATCCTGGGCCAAGCAGTAGCTGTGCTTGGATTGATACCAGCCCTGCTGTTTCCTGCTTTTCACCTGTCCCTGATGCAAAGTCCTCCCTGCTGATGGTTCATGATTTCCTTAGAGATGGGAGGTGGCATGACAAGCTAAAGCACTCACAGAAACATTTGGAAGCTGCAGGCTTTTATTTTTACATGGATCTGACATGCCACTTGAGTGTCCTCTCTGTTGTCTCTGGCTGACAGCTCAATATCACCCTGGTCATTTTCTGTGGTTGTTGTTCGCAGCACTCTGCTTTCAGGAGGTGGTCATGCAAGCATTTGGATTTGTTCAGACAATCACATCAGCCTCTCAGTGGCTGCTCAAGCTTTCTCTGTGCTCCTTTTCCTTTTGAATCATCTGTTCACCAAGATGCATCCTGTGCATTCACACAAGGACCTCAGGCACAGATCAGCTGGGATTTCTTCTCTGATGCATCAAGAAAACACATTCTTGTCTTTAGGGACGTGTGTTGTGGAATGCTATGCAATAAACATAGGAATAAAAATCACAGAGTCATTTAAGTCCAGAGTGGAAAAAAAACCAAAGACTGATTTACTGTGCCTAAAGGCTTCCTCTCCCTGCAGTGGATGTTTTTATTAGTACTGGGTGCATAGATAAATCGAAAAGAGAAATCCAGCATGGCACCATCAGATTAAGTCTTCGTCTCACCATGCTTGAAGCATCCTTACCACCAGCATCTATAAGTGCAGGATGATATGAAAATAAATAAACAGCAGACAGGCATCCACATTATCCACATCCCACCCTGCCCATCCTGCCAGGCTGCTCCAGGCTCTGTAGGAGATGGGTGCCAGTCCATTACACAGACTGGGATTACATGGGTCTGTGACCAGACTGTACTAAGGGGTGAGCTATGTTACCATTAGGTAGCTAATGCATTCCTTGAAAATCTTCCTCTCCTGGAGTAAGTCTAGCTAAACCAAATCAACTGAAGAGCTTTCAAGGACTTAAGAGTGTACCCAGTCTGTGCAGTGGGGGATAATTTGTACAATCAGTGGAACAGAGGGCAGAACTGTGTCTGAACCAGGAAGCCAAAGGCAATAATAACTAACGTGTATCCATAAAAAATTCATGGGAAATTTCATCTTGGGTAAAAGAGAATGAATAACTATGTTGATTAAGTATTAAAAGTTCGTTTTATTTTTAGAAGTACTCAGAAAATTGAAAACATCTGGGAACATTATGCAATTCTTTTTACGTAATAGCTTCCATTTACATTTCACCAGTTCCATCAGTTTAACCCTGACCTGTATAGAGGCAGCCCACAAGAACCAGTCTTCTTTCTTGCTGGGCTTCGAGAAGTGGTTGAATTCAGGCCCCTCTCCCTCTGTGGAAAAAGCCTCATGTGTATAAATGATGGTTTATGTTGGAGCATAGTGCTCAAACCTTTCTACACATCTCATTTTCACCATCCTCTAGCAAAGCTGTACATCCCACTGTACCAAGTTTGAGATGTGAACAGCAGGAAAATGTCTTAATCTGTTCATGTCTTAATCTATTAAAATGTTGAATCCCTGTGAATTTGCCTTAAGACACCCCATAGGATTAGATGTGTCCCCTGTTAAATCACAAGCAAGAAGCTCTCACAGAAAGCTTAGATCTCCAAAGATATTTTGATAGGTCATGACAGAGGTTGGCAACTTGAGGGTAGAAACTGAAGTGCCTTTAAGAGTCTACTGTCACTTCTGCAGTGACAAGCTCAGGTCTGTTGATACTTAACTGCAAGATATTTTATTCAGGATGTGCTGTGATATTAATCTTTTAATTTTTCTTTAAGGAGGTGAAACACAGAGCTGCAGGTGTATTAGCAGCATCAGACTGGGCACGTGGGATTTTGTTTTCCATAGGAGAAAACACCAGAGAGCAGGTGACAGCAGGCAGAGGGGATAATGTGGAGCTCCGACCCCTCCAAAGATCTCTGGCAGAGGATGGAGCAAAAGGACAGCAACTTTTTGGATCACCTTCCATCTCCAGCAAGTGTCCTTGCTTTGGCCCAGATTTCTGCAATTTCCATCAAGTACAAATACACCAGAGCAGATTTATTTTGTCCATCATTAAAAGGCTCATTCACAGTCAATTGCATCAGCTCTCAACATGGGGTGAGACCCTGTCCTACAGGGAGCTCTATTCCACACCCCATGGAGCAATCACCTCTCAAGGACAAGGCTCGTCATTTCCTCCCATGCAGAGACGCTGCCAGCAGGAGGAACCTGGTTTCATTTGTGTGCATTTTCGAGACTGTGGCAGGAGATTAACTCATGTAGGATTTACCAGATGTCTCTCTATGGAGTGGGCTGCTTTGAAGAGCAAAAGAGTTCTTCAGTCTATGCCTAACCAAAGGAATGAATCATACACCTGCACACTCACATTTCTTTCAAGGACACGGTGCCCTGTGGAGGTGGGGGGTTCTTTTCTTGCCTGGAGAATCTCACATCATCACAGGCAGAATATTAGAGGAATGGAGAAGAGACAATACACTGACTTTGCTTTATAGCCTGCCTCCTTCTTAGTCTCTCTGGCAGGTCAGATAAGCCCTGTCTAATCTTGCACTAAAAATTTTTACCAGTGTCTGCTTTCTTTCTTACTCTTTTTTTTTTTTTTTTTTTTTTTTTGTTCCTGTTTTAATGTCCCTTAACACTTGCTCTGCTAACATAAGTTCTTTCACCCTCTAAGTGCTAGCAGAAATATGCTTCTCTGTCTGATTTGCAGCGAAAGGAAAGTAGATGGCACGCACTGAGAGCTATCTGACTCAAAGCAGGGGTTTCCTAGAAAGCCTAATGGCAGTGGGGGCAATCTGGTCACACTCATATTGCAGGCTCGGACGTTCCTGGTGAGCCATGGTACCTGGCACAGGTAATTGTGCAGGGACAGTGGCATTTTCAGGAGCTGAGGACAGCACTGAGGTGTGGAGTCCATCCTCAGCCAGTGCTGAGCAGTGTCTGGAGCTCATGGTGACAGATGGGCTGGATGGGTAATGGGACCTGGTCTTTCTCACTGCCTTCAAGGACTCTGATTGATTTGTCCAGCCTGCCATGATGAAGTCATTAATCTGGATGACACTTGCTGCAGCTCAGCCTCTGGCATGCCAGAGTAATTCTTTTTGCACCTGCCAACAGACAGGTCAGATAGCAGCATATGCACTGTCTGGAAGTTGTGAACCTCATTTCTAAGAAAGGTGTGATAGGAAGGTCAAGGAACAGGTCAGGAGATGGCCAGTCTTTGGTACAGACTGGAGGCAAGCAGTTTGTTTCCTGTAGTGAAAGAAAGGAAAACATGGACCATGTTTTCAAGAGTTTGTAATATTCCCATGAGAAATCCAAGACAAATATTGATCATATCAAACCTGTGTGTAATGGTTAAGTGTTCAAATTATTGCCCACTGAAACGCTACCTTTTGTTTTTTAACCATAGCTGTAACTCTGGAGGAATGAAAGTTCAAATGATTTCCATAAATCATAATAAAGTCCACTGCTAGCAAGGTTAGAGTTAGTAGATTATTGATCAGTGTAATGTTAAGTGGTAAATTAATTTTTCCTCATCAGCTCTCTTAATGGGTACTTGCTTTTTAAGACATAGTAAGGCTTTGCATTGAATTGGCTTGGAGAGTTAAATCGTATGAACAGCTGGTGAATTCAGCCCAGCTCACTACCAGAGCCCTCTGCATGCTGTTGTTCAGACACATTTTAAAGCTATTTGTTCCTTTACCACTGAGACTGTAAATCCTTTGTTGAGAGCTGGGGCAGGTTTGCAAACAGTGAGATAAGAGGGCTGTATCTCCCTGTGCCATCGCCCACTGACACCTGTTTACACTTGACTGGTTTTCCAATTACACAGAATCCTTTCAGTGCTGTGATGGGGTCTCCCTTGAAGAGAGGCTTCCAGTAGTCTTGCTGCACCTCAGAAGATATCTGAATATGTGATGGCAAGCAGCTTTTGAGGCACTGACTTGTAGAAATGTGCTTATAAAGGGGATAATAATAGTGCTGGAAAATTATCTGTTCTGTGCACTTCTAGGAGCTGATTGACTGAAGAGTCCCTATTCCATCACTACAAACATTCCTTAGACTTAAAACTATCCTTAACTTACTCTGCTCTGCTTGTATGACACAATATAATTTATAGCTTCCAGTTTTTTGGATAAGATCCCTTAAGTTTTTAAAGACTCCAGGCTCAGAAGGGGAGTGAAGGTGACCTGGTTCCACACAGTGCAGTTGTCCTGTGACAAAGATTTTGGCTCTTCTTTGTGGCCTCAGGACTTTAGTGGACACCTGACACACTATGTTTGTGTTACATAGATTTGTTCTGGCTGCCAAAGGTGAAGTTGGTGATCATTCACTTGATCATCCACTGAAAGTGAGATCAAAGCGTGTAAGTCTGGTCCAGGATAAAAGAATTTATTCCTTATACTAATGTGTCAATATCTTGTCTCAATTTGCAAAGCCTTACTCTGGCTGACTGATGCACTAGCACTGTGCATACACAGAGAACACTAAGGCATCCTGTGCTTTCAGGAACTCACTATGCACAGCAGTGCATGGATGTGAGATCTATTAATGTGAAGAATCCGTGGGAAATAACACGGGAAATCAGCAATGACCCCTGCTCAGTCAAACCTCAGAAAAATGTGGTATTACACCCTTGGAGAATTTGTGAGATGAAAAATTTTTCCCTTTTTTAAGACAAAAATGAATAAATCAAACTCTTGACATGTTGATTTTTTTTTCCCATAGAACCAATAAGCTGTAAATAAATACATAAAAAGATAATTTCAAACACTTCATTTTGAGCTCTTGACATTTTTCAATGTACTATAAGGTACAATTTTCAAAGCAATAAACTGCATCCCTTCTCCCTTTACCACAAGTTTTCAAATTAAATTTTGCTGGGACCTCTTGCCTGGCTCTGTTAATAAGGAGATGTTAATTAGCAACCTTTGACTTAACCATCTGGCAAAGAGCAGCACTATGCTGTGGTTTGCATGGTGTGGATTTAGCTTCTTTCTCCTGTCTGTGGATGCCAGGACCCCTCGACCAAGCCAAGATGGCACAGCAATGTGAGTTGCAGATCCAAACACTTTTCTGATTGCCCTGGCTGAGACATGAGCATGAAAAGCATCTCTGGCTGTGACTGTTGGTTTGTCATCACAGTTCTTCCTCCAGAGAGGTTTTCCTGGGATGGGGCAGCCACCCCTGGCTTGTGTCCCTTTGTCACAAAGGGCCTGGGATGACCCCTCTCCTGACCGTCTGTTGGGACGGGCCAAAGCAGATTGTGAAATTCCTCTGCCCACGAGGCTCCCCTCCTGCTGCTGGCTCAGGCCACCACCATGGTTTGTACTACAGATAAAAGTGATGCCATTCAAGAGATCCTCAGCTCTGTGATTTCTCAAAGGGTCAGACACATATTGGTGACACGGAATTTCACTGATGCAATCATTACACACACAGACACAGACATACACACATATTGCAGACAGTATACATATGTGTACTTAAAATTGGTGCTTTTGCTTGTATTTGTGTTCATTCACAACCAGAAGAGAAAGGTTAACTGGTGTTTTGCAAAGACAGAGGACATTTGTTTGTTCACCAGGAAAGAAAAAGGGATCAATGTGTTTGGGTACAGGAGATGGATTATCCTTAAACATCCCGCACAACACAAAAAAGTTTCTATTTGATGTTGATGCTGATGTGAGTCTGCACTAAAGGTCAGTCCAATCACACTATTCTGACTGTAGCCAGCACAATGAAACACTGCATTCAATCTTTCAGAAATTTGCATGTATTTTTCTGCATGTTACTGCCTTAAAAGCAAGTTTACTGTGTGGAAGTGGAAGCAGGCAGGTGCATGTGGTTTTTCTGAATAAAGATGAATAGTTTTGTTTCAGCTTCCACGTACATCTTTCCTTTAAAGAAATTTTTTTTCTTATTTTTTCCCCCTTGGTTATTCCATTTGCAATATTGCAAGTTCCCAGACAATAAAAATCCACTCAACCCTAATTCAGGAGTAATGCAAGAAGTTTGGATCTGATATTTTTCATTTTTTAGACCCTACTGTATACATTAGGACCTTGAAAATTATTGTGTGTGTGTACATGTGTGTTCTGTCAGTCCAAATTTAAACCCCATCTTCTGGTAATCCAGATGTCTATGCAAATAACAGTGTTTGCATGGAGTAACTCCATTAGCAGACAGCAAGTGTTGGCTCAGATCTTGCTTCAAATAATAGTTAAAGGGGAGCAGAAGATGTGCTTGAGATTGCAGACAACCTCACTTTCCATCCCAGGCTAATTTTGGAAATGATTTCCCAGAGTAATTTCAGATAAAGAGGTAAAGCCTTAAGCATTTTAGTGAAGTGAAAAAATCAATTATTGCTCAAGGGAATAGGAAAATTTTGTTTTTTAAGATTTTCTTTAGATTTCTGCCCTCCACAAGCAATAACACGTATAAAGAATCAGTTGTTTAACACCTCCCAAGTGGAAAAAAAACCCAAAAAACTACATCTCACAGCAAAATTGTGGCTGTGAAACTATCACAAATATCACTGAAAGAGAGATGGGCTGCAAATAGTCTTTTCCTGGTACCTTTTGCAATTTTGACAAATTCACCAGGTGCACTGAGCTGCAAGTGCATGGTGAGCATACATTTAGGAGTGACAGTGTTGTACGTAAAATCATCACTGTGTAAAAATCCTTCTGTTCCTTATTTGTAATTTTGAAATGCATGAAAAGGCGCTGCAGACTTTTAAGGCCGTATGCTGTGCAGCCCTGTGATGTGTCCACAGAAGCCAAATAATTTGTTTCCATAAAATATATCCAGATGTTTGCCTTTTGGCAAGGATGGGAGCAAGCTGAAACAGCAGTGAAATAAATTTTGTGAGCAATAAAAAGCCTAATACTTTGTTCCTTTCTTCAGTCCTGATAGTTTCATTATTTGTTTTACTTGATTTGAGGCTGCAAGAAGGAAACACAACAGGAAATTTTTAACATGAAGCCTCCAAAATTAATACCAGTGCCCTGACACAGCAGCAGCAGTGATATAAAAAACAAGTAGTGCTTAGCTACAGGGTTTTGTCTTCAGACAGAAAATCAAAAGGGAACTTGGAGAGACGGCCAGCTGCAGAGACCTGCTGGTTTGAATTGTGTCCCAGTGCAGTGTGCCTCTGCTGAGGTTGGAGGCACATGAGATTGGAAAGCACTGGTGGGAGAAGGGAAAGGTTTTGGGGATCCTGGTGGTGCTGGCATCTGTCAACATCTCTGGCATCATCTCTGCTTCCATCCAGCCACAGGCCACAGCATCTGATGGCAGGGCTTGGTGGAGTGAGGAGGAGAGGAGGGAGGTGATGTGCAGGATATCCACCAGCACTAGGGCTTGTCCTTCTCCACATCCCTCTGCTGTGCTGAGGGACCCTGTCCTGCTGCAGCATTATCTGAGTGTCACGGAAACCCTTAAAGCTGGGAAGTGACACAGATGCCTCCAGCCACACCACACGTGGCTTTCAGATGGATATGCCCAGTTCTATAGCTGGATGCCAGCAGTGCCAGGGCGTTATCAGCCAGCAGCTGATGTCTGTTATCTTTACAGAGAGGTGGCATTTACTCCAAGGAAATGGAGAACAAAAGCAGGACTCTCAGGGTTTTTCATCTGCTGATGTTCACATGCTGAAGGAACGAGTCTGTGGCAACTGCAACCTGATTTCCTACCCAGCTTGGAAAGAGTAGTTGAGGTGATAACCAAAGAAATGGTTGTCCTCAAGTTTCTTATGGACTCCTGTATGCTTCCTGCAAACAGTAGGGAAACTGTTTCCCAGGACAAACTCAGGGAAAAACTCACCCTTGGGGAAAACCTCACTACTGGCTTCAGCTGCCTGACAGGAGTAGGGAAGGTAGAGACAGACTCTTCTCAGCACTGAGAGAAGAGACTGTGAATAGAAGATGCAGGGAGATACTCAGATTTTTTTTTTCCCCAGGGATAGTGGTCAAACATGTGAACAAGGGTCCAAGGAAGCTGCGAATTCTCCATGCTCAGAGATACTCAAAGCTTGACTAGACATAGCCCTGAGTAACCAATGCTGAGCTGGCCCCATCCCCTGCAGTGCTTTGGACTGGAGATCTCACAGCTCCACTGCCATTGTGGAGAACAGCATTAGGCTCCTAAATGCCTCAATTCAGGTGAAGTTTTGCAGTAAGCAAGAATGACAACTAGATCATTTTCCTCCTCCAAACTACCTTTGTGAAGAAATGTCATTCACTTTGTCTGGAAAGGCCAAGCTCCACAGGTAACCTTCGGGATTTCATTCTGCAGAAGTTGTAATCCTTCTTCATTGCCTGTAAACCACTGGTTTAAGCTGTAGCTCCCTGGTGAGCCTAATCCAGGTATCACCTGCTCAATCCTTCCTAAATTAACCAAAACAGATTCCATGACAAAAACATCACTAGAGTCTCCCTCCTCCAGGAGTTCTACTGGTTGCTACCAGAGGGCTGGTGCTCGCCCACAGTCTGCAGAATCACCATGTTACTTAGTTACATTAAAGTCATCTTCTTAGAAAGGACTTACTGATGACTTATACTCAAATGTGCAAATAATATGCTTGTAGAACATTAAAATGGCTGTAATAGTGTGGTAATAAATTTCTTTTTTCAATAGAGATGATTAGAAGTTTCAGTAGTTAGAAGCTATTAATGTACTCACCATAAAGCATGAAAGTCCATCCTCATGAAACCCTAAATGACAGTACTGCCTATAAATTTTACTGGAGGTGGAAAGAGCAGTAATTATATGGCTGGCATTAGATGTAGCTCTTTTTGCAGAGTGGCAGATCTTTTCCTCCTGTTGTTAAGCAATATTTTTGGCCATAGCCAGTAGCCAGGGCATACTGTAAATAATATTCTTTTCTGTGATGGATTTCTGCACAAACAGAAAGAAAGAGATTTTTTATTAAAAGAAAAATTGGCAAACAGTCAAGCATAGATGGCTTTGAGAGTGGCAAGGCAATAAAGAGCACTGAGCATCTGGTTCAATGTTGTTTGACTGACCTGTGTGCATGGTGATGACTGAAAAACCCATTAGCTGCTGGCAGAGAATTGTGTCTGACATTATCATCCAGGCACTAACATGGACATGCTGCAAAATCACCAACTCCACTGGTGTTCTCACTGGCAGAGTAGTGGAGCTGTAAGGGAGAGAGTAGTCTTGTATGGAGACTAGTTTGTGTCCAAATAATTCTCTGAAACACCAGATATATATATATATAAGAATATGTATGATTTTTTCCCTATTTCTCCAGCTTGGGCAGTGAAATGAGATGTATACACAGTCAAGGTTGCTCCCTGCCTCCCATACAGCAATTATTTTGAGGTACCAATGGCACACACCTTCCTCATTTATAGTTCCCTTTTGAGCCTCTCATCCAAACAAGCATTCAATATCCAACCTTGCATGCAGTAAAACACTCCACAGCAGTATTTGTGTCCTTCTCCAGCTTATGGCTGCAGTGTACTTCTTTGAAAAACACTTATTTTTACATTCAATTCTTGAAAGAAGTTCATTGTGGCAGGGCAAACTATTGTACTTAGTAGGATTCTTCAAGTAGCAGGATCTAATTCTCAGGCTGGCAAACTCAAGTGTTTGCAACACAGATCATAATGGAAAGCATTTGGCTGGCAATACCTTTCGATTTCTCATTAAATAAATGAAAAATATTTAGCAAAATGTTATATATTTCTTCTGGAGCTAAAAATATTTACAAAAGACATGCCTCTTCTACCTCCACGCTATCTCTCTGATAGACTTTGATCATGTACATGGAGAAAAGCAAACAGAAAACAATCTTATCAGAAATACAAATAGTTGACCAATATGGTATACAAAATAAATTGGGTCTGCTTATCAATCTTATAAACAGCTAAAGTACAAATAAGTCAGATGGAAAATAAGTTTTAGGATAAATTTAACATGTGAAGATCATGACAGGCTGGATAGAACTTTTTTTGCAGATAACATTGCTTAGTCTATATTATTATTTTTTTTCTTTAAAAGTTGAGCTCTAATTCAGCACACAAGTCAGAAATTCTCGGGCACAGAAATTTTTGAGGGAAAATGGAACAACATTTGCTAATGTTCAGGACCTCTTGAAATCTTGTATTCCAAAACTTTCCATGTGACATCATTATTCCATCAAACCCCAGTGGTGAAACATTTGGAAAGACCAAGGTCTGCTGACAAATAGAATGACACAAAGGAAACCTCAATAATTTACACTTGAAAGCTTTTTTTTTGCAGAAAACATAGATGTGGGCATGGCTCATTAACCCAGTATATCTTTTCTTCTGTCTTCTGCATCACCACTTCAGTGGTCAAGTTATATGGTACAGACCTCAGCGATAAATGTTTTGTTCAGAACTATTCAAGCAGATAACAGAGGGAATGTGCAAAAAGTCAGCTCAGAAAAAATTGATTTAAGGTCTTGATTTCCTTACTCTAGAAGAAAATTCCTAGTGTTTGGTAAGAACTGGCAGATTTAAACAACAGATAAGGAGGCAGAGGTTTGGGGGATCAAACCTAAAGACTTTTAAAACTTGGTCAGAATTTAGAAACGTGTGAGAACCTGCTCAGTGTGAAGGAGAGGATGCCACAGCTAGACACCTATTTGTGATTTATGATTTCTATCTTCCTGGAAATGTGGCTTGTGTGTTGCCCTATCCTTCAACAGCAAAAAGCCTCCCTGTGAAGCTCCTCACTTCTGTAAGCTGGAGTGATGAGTGGTGGCACTGCATGACCCTTTGCTTCTGATAACCACTTTCCCCTTATGATGAAAGGCCCTTCTCATGGGCTGCTTCTGATGTGAAAAATACCACTCACATCCATTTCCAAGCTGAAAGTATCTTTTCTATTCTTCTGGACCACTTTGTCCCTGTGTGTCAGACACAGCCAAGACCAGATGCCTCTAAGAACATTTTAGAATGTTTGGTGGACAAATGAGTAGCTGCTGCCAGTGACATGAAGCTGCAAAATCTCTGTGAACTCTGAGCCCTTTTCTCACCACATGTCACAAGAGTGCAACGTTATTAAACACATTAGGCAACACACAGTAGTCTTAATTAAGGTAAAAAGAAAGCATTCACTCTTTTCAGAAAATTGATGCCTCTGAATATATTGTTTAGGGTCATGTTCAAAAGATCTGGTGCTTCATCAGCCTTGCAAGTACATTGATTTCATCCTGGCCAGAATTTAATAACATGGAAAGTGTCCTCTTACCTCTTCACTGGGGATAATACAAGCTGCAATTAGTTAATGATCCTCATGTTTTGGGTGTCTTTGGATGAATAATTTCCTTGTTGAAAACTGAAACTTCATGTAAACCAAATTATTTCTATTTGGTTGAGGATTGTTTTGGGGAAAAAAGGAACAAAAATGTTTATTTTGTTATGCACAGAAGGCATCAAATTTTCAATGTGATGGAAACAACCCTGATTGTGTTTAACTTAAAACCTAATAAAAATTAAGCAAATAACATGAAAAAAAATATTCATTATCTTGATAAACAAAATATTGTACTTCACCAGACAACTTTCAAAGAAAATCAATGTCTGGGATCAACCAAAGGAATATTGCAATTTGATTTTTCATTTTTAATGAAAAAAATTGCTCACAAAGCTGTGGGTGCTAGATCTTTAGAGAATATTTCTGACACAAAAGAACAGAAGGCTCTTCCTTGTGTCCTTAGCTGGAGTGCTGTGCAGGCTCCCTGACTGGGCTCACCATGAATACTGAATGCCTGAAACACTGTCTCAGAATGGAGCTGAACGTTTGCAGCTTTGCAGGTCTTTAACAAACACGGGGACCAGTGATGGGATTGATGCCAATTTAGTCTTCTGTCCTCAGCTACTAATAAAGATTTCCTTTGCAGTCAATGGAGCCAGGGAGAAATATTTCCAGTGAAGATTTATCTCATCCCAGCACAGATACCTAAAGGGGATTGGATTCCTCATGGATATCCCTTTCTGTATCTACTGTGTGAGGTGATGGAATACATCCTCTGGATGGGTCGAAATGCTCGAGATGAATCTCATTGTTATTCCTATTCCTTATGCCAGGGAAATTCTGTGCCAGGTATTTCTCCTCATTATTTCTAAGTAAAAATGAACACCATTAGCAAGCTGACATTTTCATTGAGAGGATATGGTTCTCTTTTTACTTACACAGATACATAAAAAAGGTGCATCTTCATTAAAGCCAACAGATTTTATCTAGTGTAAAGCTGGTGGAAGATAGCAGAGGTCTTTTATGTTCACTGTACATATGGTATGAAGAATGTCTGAGCACAGCCCTGGAAGGTGTTAAACATAAAAAGTAGTTCATCCAGATACCTTTGCAGGCTAGAGAAAATAATTGTTTCCAGCCAATGCTAGAATTAATTTTGTATATAGAAATATTTAGTTAGTTGTGGGTTTTTCTCATCTCTTACCATACATTGCACTGCATATGCAGGGCAACGACATCATTTTCTGACACCAAAAGAATTAGAACTTTTTCCAATTGAGAAACAGATTCCTGCTTTAAGAGATGGTTGAGAAGAAAACAAGATGACACTGCCTAAACTTTTGAACATGTTAACTGGAGAAAAATTCCAAGATGTTTTCTACAGCACCTTGCCCTTAGCAGGTGAGGATGGTGAATATGCAGCCAAAAAAGTAATGGCACTTCAAGCACTCTGTTTCCTAACCATGAAGAACACAGAGCAATGAGTGAGTGATTCAGCTCTGTCTTTGTGAGGATATTCTGTCTGCAGAGCCAAGAAAACACCAGTGTCAAGGTGAAGGGATCCACCAAGTCAGGGTGGGTAAGATGTACCTGGTCTCTCCTTGTTTTTCTCTCCCCTCTCATCTGTTTGCTCCTGCTCTTTGTGAGCACGGGCTGTTCCAGGCTGTGTGTCTGTATATGGCAGTAACAGGCTCATTTCTGGTGGATTTTTTGTCACAACAAACAAATCTAAATTAATAATAACAATAATAATAATAAAAATTATGCAGGGCAGACATGGAAGATGAAAGTAATTGAGGATTGCATCACTGAAGGCTCATTTCCTGAGGACCAACTTTGCAGTCCCATCCCTCAGATGGTTGGTCTCACCTGTGTGACAGGGGTTTTGTGCAGTGATAAAGAGCTGAAGCACACACTGAGATAATTATACTGTTGGTTGTGGTCCAGTGATGGCTTAAATTTGCAACTTGTTAGAGAGTTAATTGGTTTGCCAACCCAAGCATTTCCTAGAATAAACAGTTTTCCCTTAATTTTCTGAAACTTCACATGCTTAGAATATGATGGTTAAAGGCAATAAAATTTCAGTATGTTAAATATCATAAATTTTGGATGTTTGGTAAAGCAGAACAAATCAAGTTTTAAAGTAGAAGGCTTTCCTCTAACCCATGGAGTTTGCAGAGGAAGTCATCCCTTGGTGCAGCTGGAGGCAGAAAGAGCAGGCTGGATTTGGTTGGAGTGCAATACCCAGATTGTGCTGGGGACCTTGGCACCTGGCTGTGCCTGCAGACAGCTCCTCTTCCTGCAGCAGCTCCTCTGCAGGGGCATTTGCAAGAGGAAAAAAAGCCAAGAAATATGGAAACTTCTGCTCCTCCTGCATCTGATACCTAGTTTTAACCTGGACTGGGTTCAAGCTTTGTTGGAAAGGAAAAGTCAGAAAATTGCTTGGAAATCTGTGAAGTCTTCTGCATATGTAATCAGATTTCTAGCTGTGCAACAGGAAATGAATTCTGATCCCATCTACATATCTACAACTTTCTGTGGATGAGGAAGAAAAGTTTGGTCTCATCATTGAAGAAGATTGAAAAATGTAGTTTCCCTTGAGGAATTCTGATATTTAGACACTTGTTTTAATCACAGATTGGGATGAAAAATTTAAAGATCAAAACTTTTGGAAAACAAACATCTATTGATTTATAAATGTCAAGTTGCATTGTTTCCACAGGTTTTATTCTAAGATGTTTTGCTGTTGCTGCCTGAGACAATTTGTTTGAGTGCATTGGCACATTGGGATTTGGTTAATGGTCGTCTCTGTGGCTGTGCTGGCACTACATTTTGTGCTCTAAATCCATGCTCAAGTTATGCAAATCTGCATCTCAGTGCCTCATGGGCCTTGTAGTCCAATGAGGGCAAATAATCTGAAATTAATGATGAAAAAGCAATGGGGGGTCACACTGATCACTCAGACAGATGCAGAGTTTTAGAGTGACTTGCTCCAACCAAACATTTTCCTTTTCATTCAATACAATTATTGAAAAATTTTCTCCCAAAAGTCCAGACTATGATGGGACTGAGTTTTCTGGTGTTAAAATTCTACAGGTTTTGTGTTTAATGTTGAAGATTCTTATAGCTTTGCTCTGCACTTACTCAGTTTTCAATGCAGCTTCACCTATCTATTTTGTGTTTGTAGGAGAGAAATAATGTAGTCACTGTGCTGCCAAGTTTTTTCTATCTGGGATGCAGTGAACTCATCTTTCACATTTTGTAACAGATGTGGGTATAGTTTTTGCTTTAAGCCCACTTTAGTCTTGCAACTTGGCTCCCTTTACATCTATGTCAGGTTTACAGAGTATATCAATATCAGCATTTGTACCAGACTTCTAGAGCTATTTAACCATGATGAGCATTGCAAGGGCATGCCTTAACCTTCAGTAACCCAGCTGATATGACTGCAGGAGCAGAGAAGGTTTCGACGTTCTCCCCCACAAGGCATCTTTGGTTTTTTCAGCTCAATCAGTGGGTATAATAAAAAGCCAATTTCTCTCCCTATACAAGGAACATGTATGAGGAAAGCAAGGCTAGTTTGTAGTCCATTCACTGTAATGGCAGATGCCTTCCTGACTTGTTGCAGGCTGTATAGAAAACATGATTATGGAAGTATGAGATTTAGGTTATCCCCTTCTGTTTTCCCAGAACAAAAATGTCATCAACAAAAATAAAATCCTTCTCCAAAGGAGACTATGTTCTCATTTAGTTCCTACACCAATTTTGTCTTGTTTCCAAAAGCAGATCTGTCCTGATTGCTTAAGTTTGTCTCAGCCAGATTTCAGGGCGGATGAGGATATCAAGGTTTCACATTTTCCAGGGCGGCACGTAGCTGAGCAGAGGGTCTGGAGAGCCCAGCCATGGTAAATGCTGAAGAATCTAGGCAGGAGAAAGGCAACTCAAGCGTTGTGAGGTCCCTGTTCCCTGGCAGGCACCTCGGGTGCTCCAGGGGCTGGTTGGAAGCAGGAGGGTCTCCCCTGGGGATGATCACCTTTGACTGCTCTGCAGCTTGCATGAATTGACCTCTGGTGCTTGCAGTGCCTCTGGCATCAGCTGGGCTGAGATGTGTAAATATTAGACAGATAGCGCGCAGAGAGGAAGCTTGCCCTTGCCAACAGAAATCAAGTCAGGCCTGAGCTTTCTGAAGAAGGAAACATTGCTCTCTTGTGTCTTTCACAGAACAGGGCATTTGCCCTGACCCTGGTGGCACTTGTGACCCCTCTCCAGGCCATCGGAATTTGGGCACTGTGCTGTGGCCAAGGCTGAATCATCACTCCTGGCTCTGCTCCTGCATCTTGATGCTCTGCAGTTGCTGTCACATTCTAGGGTACATTTCTTATTCAGAGTTAAAACTCTTGAGTATAAGTGATCAGTTCTTATTGATTTGAAAAGGCTGAACTTTAAATAGCTGTTCTTTAACGTCCTGGAACATTAATATTAGATTAGAAAGATGTCCCTGACTCGTGACCGTGAACATTAGGAAATGTATACGTTGAATGATTCTGCTCTTCCTGGACCATTTTTGACAGTGCTGTCCTGTAATAATGAGTTAACACTTGGGTTAGAGTTCCTTTTGGTGGTCTAGGCAGAGCTAGGGAGAACAATCTGATCATTCATCCCAGTTGCCCTCAATCTCAGGAAACTGTAGCAAAGCCTGAAGTCAGAAGCACCCACAAGAACAAACACCCAGAGTCCCCAGCATAACACACTCAGAAATGTTTGTCAGCATCCCATGACAAGCTTAAGACCTTTCAGAAATATTAGACCAAAACCCTCAAAAAACTCCTTTGTGTCACAGAAGAGGGTATTAAACATCAAAAACTGTTGCTAAAATTTGTTATTTCCCTTCTCTTAGCAGTTTTCTTAAATAAATCTGAAATACATATTTATTATTATTACTGTTTTTCTGGTCCAGGAAGTGCGTGTGTATATACAATATATCTATAATCCATGCATGCACACTGCCTCTGAATGGGGCTGTATATGTGATTTATGTGGATGCGTGCTCTTATCCCTTTTAGGTGCTCTCACTTTTCTGTTAAGACAAGTAATTTTTTTGCCAGCAAACTTTCAGATAGTGGGAATGTGGTTTTTAGGTTTTATTGTGAAATGTTTTTAAATGGTTCCAAATCTCCATTTTCCACAGCATCCCCATTCACATATTCCCTTCTGGCTTGTTCGGCAAGTTACCATTTTCAGAGCAATTTATTATACTACCTTTTAAAGCAGCAGGTACTTGGAATACTGGTTTGGGTTGTGTATTGTTTCTGCACATGGCAAATTTGGTGAAATTAGAGTTACTTCATTGTGTCTGTAGTTAGCTTTCAGGTGCTTGAGGGCTTTAACTGTTGCGAATAAAGATTATATTAATGTGTCATGGATTCAACCCCTTTTGAATTTTTCTCTTTCCATGGCATTTTATTCCACTCACTAGATAGTAACTGTTCCTGTAGTCACCATATCTTACACAAATTATTTCTTTCTAAATGTCATAGGTGGCTGCAATGATCAAGTGAAAGAAAATTGTGCTACAGAAGGACTTAGTAATTAAAAAAGCATGACAACAAACACCTTCCAGCCAAGCAGAACAGCAAACAACTCATTATAATTATTCCAGCCTGTTTGAGCCTGCCTTCCGCTCGTGCACTCAGGCAGAGCTGCAAGGCACTTCTTCTCCATCAGGTCTGAATCAGTCTTTCCCTCAGTTCTTATAACACAGTGTAGATAAGAGCTCTTCAGTGGTAATTTTCTTGAGTTCTTAATAAGGAGAGATTTTAGAAAGCAGAGCCTAGTTCCGGCAATAAGCTAAATGTATCCATACCTGTAAGGGAGCAGATCAGAGAGCTGCTTCTGTCTCCCCTTTTCTGCTTTGTGTTTTAGAAATGGAACCAATTGAAAGGCTGGGGTGCATTTGGTTTTCCTCTTGGCTGTTTAGGCTATGTGTTCCTGCAGTGAGCAAGATGCTCTTCTCCTGGGTGTGACTGTGAGCCAGGTGGCAGAGCAGCAGCTCCAGCTGTGGTGTGTGACACTGTGAGCTGTGCTGGTGTGTGACACTGTGAGCTGTGCAGCTCTGTGACTGACACTGCCCAGACAGAGCCCCCCAAGGGCTCTGCAGTTATCTCAGGATGTTTGGCATGCAGTCTATGTTTGGAGGGTGCACACAGATTGTACTGAGATTTCCTGGGTGATCAACAGCAGCTGCTCCAGTGGGGAGTTCCAGAATGAACTCAAGGATGGAGTAGCTAAAGAGATACTTTGAGGTCAAAGATGATGAGTAAAGCAATACCATGGTCAGCACCACTTCTCATGGCTTAGGAAGGAGTTTATATACCAAGGAACTCACAAAAAAATGAAAGGGGAAGTTTGAGGACATTTTGGCTCCATTGTTGCATTCGCAAAAATTGAGAAATCTGTGATGTTACATCATGATAACAAAATGGGAAGGTGAGCCCAGTGTTGTTGAGGTGTGGTGGGGTCATGTCTGCAGGATGATTTGAAAACAGCAAGAGGCAGTTTGACTGACCTTTATGATAAGTCATAGCCAGGAATGAAAATATTTGGGCCATACTTTCTTAAATGGAGGTTACCTGATTGCAGCAGTTAGGAATGCAGCAGCAGCTCAGCTGCTCTTGAAGTGGTGCCCAGTTTAACAGGGAAAGATTGTTTGGGTTGGGCACATTCATGGTTGGGCTGAGATAATCCAAGGAGGGTGATGGGTTAGTATAGCAATGAACTGTGCAGTGGGTAATGTGCATCCCTTTATTTGGAGACTGTGCATGAAATTACAGTAATTTCATGGCTATAAGGCGCACCCTTTTGACTAAAATTTTGATCAAAACCTGGAAGTGCGCCTTATAATCCGGTGTGCCTTATATATGAACAAAGTTTGGAAATTTGACAACCAGGAAATGCAAGCCGCAGGAGCCGGCAGCTGCAGCAGCCGCGAGAGCCGTGGCAGCCGGCACCGGGGGCGGGTGGGAGTGCCGGGGCCCGCGGCACGGGGAGGGCTCTTGGGGCTGCATTTAAAGGCTTCGCTGATCCGTGAGAAATGTTTGCAAATTGAGCACCTGCCAGTGAACCCCGTGATCACGCGATTCCATTACTAATTCGTTACTTTGTTGCATGCAGATCCGCGCTGCAAAAAAAAAAAGTGCGCCTTATAGTCGGGTGCGCCTTACATATAGAAAAAGTTTGGAGATTTGCTGACAACCCAGAAGTGTGCCTTATAATCCGGTGCGCCTTATAATTATGAAACTGCTGTAATCAAAAGGCCAGATAGGATCTATGTGCCAATTGCATTCCACTCAAACCTTTGTGAACAGGAATGAATTTCACCTTGCCTGACCCACAAAGATATGTGAATATTTATCTTCCTTTCTTTAAGCATTTATTTTTATAGTTTAAATTAGCTAGATTTTTCTTTTTCAGTAGTAACTTTCCTTGATGTACATCTGTCTCCAGCTTAATACTTACCAGTAACTTGAACGGCAGAGATGTCTTTTGTTTCCAGTTTTATATGGAATCAACTGAAACATTTTCATTTATGAAGTGAATCCATTTCTTCTCAAGTCTTCTGCAACATGATAATGTTTGCAAAATGCTTTGAAGATGAAAAGCACTACAGTATATAAATATTAGGTATTATTTTTATATCTTCATTATCTGTGCTTTTAAAATTAATACAAAAAAATCCCGTTAATACCCAAATGCCCAGTAAAGTGCATATCCTTCTTCTAATCTTAATGCTTGATTTTCATCTATGAATCCTCTTAATCTTTGAAATTAATTACCATGATTAAAAATGGGAGATGTTTTCCCAGAACAATCAAATTGTTCTGTAGCGAATTTTCATATTACTTTTGCATAATTATTTTAATTTCTTTTGACATTAAAACACACACACACACACACACACACTGCTGGATGCAGCCTCTGCACTCTCTTTAGAGCATGAGGAAGTCTTGTTTGACTGGTTGCAGTGCAGGGGTGACCTGAGGAGCAGAAGGGGCAGTGCCTTGCCTGCCTTGGGGTCTCCTGTTGGGGCAAAGGCCAGGGCTGTTGGCTTCTCAGCCAGAGCTCAGGACAGCACATTTTATCCAACCTGCAAGAGAACTGACTTACAAAAACGAGACCTTCAACAGTCAGGGCATATTTGCACTGCTGATGAGAACATTCCACTGCCAGTGGAAGGGAATCAGTGCAGTTAAAGCTACCTACAAAAACAGTAATTTCAGCTGAGCCCAAACCCCTTTTTCCTTCAGTCCTTGTGAACCATCTGATTTCTACATCAGTAACAGAGAAGCAAATGTGAGAGAAATTTCATTGTGTTGGGCAAGAAAAATGGAACAAAGATGGATACTTCAGTGCCTGAAGTGGTGAATAGGGCCAGCTCATGTGTTTCCTGGCAATCAAAGCAAGAGAAAATTCTTGTTGCAGTTGGGTTTTGTTCCAGTACTCTCCAGATGTTGGTAATATCTGAATTCAGGCTCGTGTCTTGTTTTTGTTCAGTGCTAAATGCAGATTTGCACACCTGAGCCCTGTTCTTTTTTAACTATTTACAAGGAGAAGAAGGAAAATATCAAACACCTTATATTGTCCAGATTCCCTGATCAGAACCAGTGGGAGAGAAGGGGAGAGGAAACTCTTTTAAAATATTAGTGTCAGTACATTTTGAAGGGCCTCTACATGCAGCACTTACAACCTGTGTCTTAAAGTAAGTCAATTGAATGGTTCCCTAGAAAGATCTGTCTTTGATAACACAGAGTTCCTTTTGTTGCAAAAATGGCAAAAAGAAAGGGGACAAAAATCTGTGAGCTGAACAGGAACAGGAACTGAAATAGAGTCACATCACAAGTACTGAAAATGGATTTTTTTTGTAGATCACAACAATACAGAATTTCTAATACAGAAAGCATTCGAGAATAGAAAAGAATGCATCCAGTGAGCAAGAAAGGCACAAGAAGATATGTCTTTTATTGCCTTTTTATTTTTTTCTGCCCCTCTCATCAGAACAATGAGAAAGGTCATGCATGAGCTGTGGAGATTATTGTGGCAATACAGACACTGTTGTAGTGATATGTGGCAGACAAAGCAGGGAGATCATCCACATGGAGACCTCACAGAGCTAATTGTTGGTCCAGAAAATGGAGAGCTGGCTGTGGGAGAGACAAAGTGAAACTGAGTAACCTGAGCTTTCCACATTTTCCATAGCAGGAACTCCCAGGTTATCACTCAAATTGAAATGACAGAGCAAGTGACTACAAACCTGCATGCTGACCTCCTTCCTCCCCTCTCAGGGCAGAGAGGATTAGCTGTAAGCTCCATCCGTGGCCAGTGCCTGGACTCTGTATTGCTTCCCCTGCTTCTTTCTGTGGCTGTGGAAAGGACAGAAAAGCTCTCATGTAATGAAAGCTAGACCAGGAAAAGGATCTGCTCTGATGAGATTCCCCAGAAGACAATGCTGCCTCTAATTCCTCCAGTTTAACTTTCTACTTCCGGAAGATTTGCCAAGGAAGGAATTTAATTTTTTCCCTAGACGAATGTATCAATATTTAATAAAAAGCAAAGCCAGATGACACTCTTAAAGAAAATAACGAATTTACATAAATCTTTTGCTGTATTTGAACAGAACAAGATAAATTGAAGGAGCTTAACTCAGATTTTTTTGTTCTTTTCTAAAAAACTAATAACTATAAAATACCCAAAAGGCATCAGCTTCAGAAGATGGGTTTTTATGTTACTCCATATCAACATACATGGTCTTAAAGCATGCATTACATCCTCTTTCCCACTGATTTGTCTCCTGATTCTGACTTGTCTGCTTAGCCTGCTTTTGCCCTCAGTACCAGGCACTTACCAAGAAGAAAATACTGAGCCAAACGAAGTTCTTCTACCTCAGGCTCTCTCCTTACATTCTACCTAGGTTACTTAGCCATTTCTCAGCATTTTCACTCATGAATGTTTATTGCTCACCCCCTTTTACAAGAGGCTCTATACAACCTGTGTCATTTTTTGATGTTGTCTGGAGCCTAAAGATTTGGATAGACTATTTTAAGGAAAACCAGGAGCTCACCCCAAGAGAAGCAAAAATGAAACTCTAAACATTTTCTGCTGGTGTGTAGTTCTGCTTGACGCCAAGGTCATTATCCTGTCCTTTAATTTTCCTTCAATAGCCTGCCAATTATGAACTCCCTCTGGATGCTGGGGAGGCATAGATTTCACCTCAGCAATTGACAGGGTTCACAGAACTCAGGGATGCCATCATTGCAGCACCTCCAGCTTGGCACACTGAAGCAAGATTCAACTTTAGAGTGCCCTCACACCAGCTTGTTTCACTGGTTTTCCCTTCACTCTGCTTGCATATATCCCATAGGGGTGAAAGAACCAGTAAAAGACTGTTCAGAAAAAAGAACATTTCCCTCCTTGCTTTCCATTTTGTTTGAAAGACTGCACAGGGACATTTATTAACTCTGTTTTAGAAGGATATGTCAAGTCTCCTACCAGGACCCTGCACAGACTTTTTCAGTATCAATTCACTCTCCATTGCTAAGCTTTTAAACAAAAATAAACCAAGATAATGCCAATAAATCATCTTCCCTCCTTTCCAGCGCAGCACCAGTGGAAGACTGTGGTAAGTTATCATGTTTTTAACTGTGAACCTGTCTGGCTCTTCGTCATTTTTCTTGTGTCTCCCACTCTGGTCTGGCTCAAGGCTGAACATTAGCAAATGATGAATGCAGGGCTGTCTCTCCTGGTTTGTACTGGCATTATTAACCCATATTCTCCTGAATATTTCATACCACATACATTAATCATGAGTTGCTGGAGTCATGGCAATTGACTCTCAGGTTAGTTGCTTGGTGTGTGAGGGCAAGACAGAAATGTTTGCTATTGGGTAATCCCTGTTTTGCATTCTCAAGGATTTTCTTTAAGCCTATGATGCAGATCACTGTAAAGCAAATTGGCTGGTGTAAATTGGCCATTCCACGTGTATTTACACCAATATCTGTCCTAATGGTGTTTTTTCAGGTGGCTATAGTATTATATTTTGATTGTTGTGGGTCTAAGAATGTCAAGACTCAATTGAACTCTGTAGTTGCAACATATAGTCATTTTTTCTGTTGATTCAATAATGATCCATCAACTATTGTCCTCTTTTTCCTTTCTTCCTTATATATCTATTATTTTCTCTTTTTTTTTGATTGTTTTTCAGTTTGAGTTCTGTTTTTCACTTTGATTCATTGCCTCAGAAAACAGTTGCTATACAGAGACAGGAGCAATAGAATAAGACAGATCTTGCATTCCCCTCTGGACATGGCTAAGCTTGTATGAGACAAACCCCTGGAGGCCCAGAGTTCAGTAATTTGGTGGGGAGAATTGGACTGGGAAGGTGTGATGGTTTCTTGTGCATGCAGGAGACAAGGTCTCAAATTCAATCTGGAAGTGAGTAAAGAACTTTGTGTCATACTCTGTTTTACTGTCTGTTTAGGTGTACATCCACAGAGCAATGTTTGGTTCAAGAACTGCAACTTGCATTTTGTTTAAAAAAAAAAAAAAGAAGGTGAACACTTTTGACCCATTTTAGCCAAAGAAATTCTCTAAAACTTGTCCTACTTCCTTCTGAACTTCTCCTATTTCTTCCCTGGGCTTCTGTTCCAATGGCTCTTCTCACCACTGTTGTCAACCTGCAGAGCTGCTCAGTTCTGTGCTCCTGAAAGACAGCTACTGCCAGAGCATCTAAAAACTGAGGGAAGGACATAAACCTGTGCCTTTAGCACCAATATAAGTAGATGAGGCAAAATTGGGAAACATGACTTCTGAGCAATGAAAAGATGTTCCAGCAGCCCCAGCCATGGGCTCCTCCCTCTTGCAGCAGAGGTGTCTGCACTTTTGTCATCAAGGACATACAACCATAAATGGATTATGTTGCCTGTGGCTGTTTGAAAAGGTACAGAGCTCTAACAAAGATAATCTCCAGGAGAACTCAGGGTCATGGATGGAGGAGCTGGGTTTTTCTGCAGAACATCTGCAGATCCCCCTGCAGTGATGATTGCCAAGATATGTGTCATGTAATGAGGGGCTAAATATGGCTGAGACTACAGACACTGTAGGGAGATGGTTAATGAGGTGCTAATTGGGTAAGAGAATAAACGGAAAGAGGAAATGAGTAGGGAGGTTGGTGTATCTGATACGGAAGAGCTCTGGAATGGGGAGTTATACAGGGTATTTTTGGCTCCAGCTCATATTCCTTCATTCTCACCTGTGCAGGAGCTGAATATTTCCCCTGACTAGCTGGAGCCCTTTCTGTTCAGCATGACCACTCTGCTGGTGCCCAGACACGGAGCTCATGTGCCATTTCATGTTGGGGCAGCTCAGCTCTGCCAGCCCTGCCCACACCAAGGGAGGGATGGAGCAGGTGCTGGGCTGAAGGTCTGCCAGGAGCTCCTGAGAGCTCCTCATTGATTCTGTGCTTGAAGTTAACTGCTGTGACTGGCACACTTACAGATATCCAGAGGTCTCAGTGTCCCTCCTGACTTTGGGTTTCAGTGCAGCCTGACATGATGAGAGGGTAGGGCAGGAGCGATGCAGGGTCAGAGCAGAAGCACTGGAGCTGCATAAAAGGCTTCAGAGGTGAGCTAAAATACTTTTGTTCATCTTCCCCTTATCCAGCTGCCAAATGAGCATTGATTCTTGTTAATCACCATTGTGGGGATGACTGCAGACAAGTCTGGGCTCCCAGGGGGAGGCACTGTAGGTCTGAGCCTACGTGCACCTCTGTTCGCTGCCTCCTTTTCTCTGCTGTGCAAGGCTCATGCTGGTTATTACCAATGCTCATTGCAGGAACAGCCACAGGCACTGCTTCTTTCTTCTGACCAAACATGGTCTCCCAAGCACTAAATTGCCCAGCGATTATTGAGGGTCCCCCTGACCATCCCATTGCTTTGTGACAAGCATCTTCCCTCTTCCAGCTCTTGATGTGAAGCATTTGTCTTGCTTCTCTGTCTTCAGCACACCAGGGAATTCTGTACATTTGGAAATACCCACTCATTTCCTTCATGCTACTCTGCCGTGTTGTCATTTGATAATGATCTTTATGAAAACATTTTACTTGAATATCATAAATTTTTATATTAAGACTTTAGGAACCGTATACTAGCAGCCTCAGTTTCTCAATATCATTTAATTAGCTTTGAAATGTTTGATTTTTAAAAGTACAACTGTGGAAAAACCCCTAAAAATTTAGATTTCATTCACAGCATTGATTTAGACTTTTCATGAGCCATAAAAGAGCTCCTGTGGTTTAGGTCTTTGAAGCAGAGTATGTTATACCCCTGGTTGTTGCAGGGTAGGCAGTAAGATTATGGTAATCAGTAATCATTCTTTGATTGAAGGAGCATGCCAGCACACATGCAAAATGCTAGCATTCCATATATTCCTGTGCCTATAATTTTTACCTGTCTTTCAGGCTGAATTGCACTGCATTGCTCAAAACACATTTAGATCCTCTGGGTACAGCAGGATTTTCAAGGTCTACAGCCATGTGCAGTGAAAGATGTGATAAATGCTGAAGTGGTTTCCTAAGTGAAATGAAGAAAACGAAAATGATACCAGTGCTGATGAAGGTGAGCAGCAAGCCTGAGATTTAAAGAGGGAAAATGACAGTATTATCAGTCAGGTATCATGGCAACCAAGGAGCCTAGATCTTGGTGTCAACTTTCCATTCATATTGTCTCTTTACTTGGCACGACAACGTACATTTTCCTTCAGAAAATTTAATCACCTTCACTGGAGGTCATTCCAATGTTTAAGCACGTGTCCTCGCACAGGAACCTGAGGAATTCAAAGGGCCCATGGATACCTTCGTCCACATATTTGTACAGGGAAAAACAATCAAACAACCCCCCACCATCCTGAACAACCCACCAGACAAATCTGTGAAGTCCAGACAGAAAAATCACAGTTGTATAAGACACCCTGTTTTTCATTACAACATCTTAGTTTATAGGAATTTTATGCTCAGTGTTATCCAGTGGCTGGAATTAAAATAATGTAAATCCAGGTCTTTTCCAGAGACAGCACAGGCCACTTTTTGCACAGTGAGCTGAACCATGTATGATAGCAAGGCCAGAGGTCTACCTTGAAAACTCATCTTTGAGTGATGTACTTGTCTTTTTGTAGACACACACACATATACATATACAGATACATATATATGTATATAGATATATATATGCTCATGTTTGAGTCTGGAATGAGGATGCTGCAGAAGGCTTTAAAAGGAAGGACTTAGTCAGGAAAATCTTGCATTTGAGGCACAGAAATGAGATTGCTATGTAAAATAAATCAATGGCAGAATCAGAATGCAGAAAGTCTGAGATCTGGAATGCTTAACCCTTGACCTGTTCCTCAAATGATGCCAAGAGCAATCAGGTTACACAGGAATCCTCTTACTGGGGGTAATGCATTACTAAGTTATGAACACATAATGTATTCCTAAGTTATGAACTGCAGAGGATTTATTCAGACCTGATTTTCTTGGCTATCTAAGGTAGGGCCTGAAAACAACACCTGCAAGATATAAATGTAAGAAAATGGTTGATGCCGGTGAGAGTATGACATATTCCTAACACCGTTTCCTTCAAATCGTGAATGCATGCAGGTTTTTTTATTAAATAAGTATCAGTAACAAACCACACTATGACAAAAATGTTCTTCAGCAATCTAGTGCTATATAAAACAAGAATGTGATGCTGTGCTCCTGCTTTTATGCAAAGCTTTTAAGATTAACTGTATGGTCTATGCACAACCTTCAGTGTTTCATCTCTGCACTGAATTTAAATCAGATTGGAAAGCCTCAGCATTTTATTCAGTTTCTTGCTTGCTTTTAAGTCCACATAGAGGGTGGATTAAACACTACTTAAAAACAACAACAAAGCCCAAACAAAACTAAACATGTTTGATGTATTGTTATTCAGAAAGTTTCACCAGGTTTAAAACCATGTTGCTACTGGACACATTACTTGTCCAGTGGGAATCAACCAAATTTCTCACACTGACACTAAAATTCACTCAATATGAGGGTCACCAAATATCATTCAACCAGTGCCATGCTGGGCTTTTTGTTTTTTCAGCAAGGTAGAGGCCTGGGACAGGATTTAAGGGCTAATTGCATGTCAGCATGAGTGGTGTCTTGTGGAAGCTCTCCAAAAGCCAAGCTCTGATGAGCGAAGTCGCAGGACGCTTGGAGCAGCGGAACTGTTAAGATTACTGCAGTGTTGTTATCTGTGCCTGGAACCTGGAAATGCTCATCACAGCATCATTTCTCTTTCCACAGCCCCTCAGGGTTATAGTTTTCGGACGCAGGATTCAAGCTCCAGTTCAAGCAGAGTGGTTTTGCTGCTGTTGGATTTCAGTGCCAGGGACCTGTGTGTAACCTGTGCTCAGCTGATTCTTGGTTTGGAAGTCACCCAACATCACTGCATCTATCCAGCTTCAGGTGCCTCTGAGTCTGGTTCTGGGTATGGCTAGATGTACTTTACTGTGGAAAACTATATTTAGTATTTAATCTTCCTAAACATACATCTGCACAGTATGATTTGAGACTTTAAAGATGGTTTGTGGTCCAAGGACAGGAAGGCAACAGCTGGAGGAGCTTGTTTATGTTATGTGTGTGGCAGAAAGGCTGTGCTGGGAATGATGCTGGTTGGGAAGGAGAGAGGCACGAGTGGTCACAGACGTAACAGTCCCTCAGGGCTATTTTAACCAGTGCAGAGTGTCTCAGAACCTTGCATCTCTTGAAGTGCCACTTCTTCCTCCACAGCTGCACTTGGGAGAGGGGTGTGTTTAGGGAAGAGGAAATTGGGAGCTTTGCTGGTTGTCTTCTGCATGAGGGAAATACAAACCTACTATTCATTGGCATTTAGAAGTCCCCTTAGGGCTGTTACAGTGACACAAATGGGATTTATGGAGATGAGCATATTTTGGTCCTTTTTGGTCCCATAGAGACTGTGTGAATCTGGCCCCTGGGTGTTATATCCTTCCAGAAAGAAGTTTTCCCTTAGTCTGCATTTGACTTTTTGTACTCATCTTTATTCCAGGTTCTTTTGTTGTAAAATATGTTTATTGCTAGAAGTTATATAAAGGTCGGTAAACACCTTTACACATTAAACATAATTACCTCAAAGTCAAAAGTAAGAACAAACCTGCTGCCTCCTATAAATGTGTTGTAAATTGTGCTAAAAGTTGAAATTAAATAGTTGAAATTAAATAAGTGTCTTGTAAATTTGCTGTTTCACATGCAAATTTTACATTTTCTCTCCAAAACGTAAAGGCAAGCTACCTCTTCTCCCTGCCATATCCTCACTTCAAAATTCTTCCCAAACTGCAGTCTGTTCAATGCCACAACACTTGGCTAAGAGGGATTAGTCAGGTCCATACCTGAGTGAAACAAATTAAGAGCAGAGGAGTCTTCTTGAAGGTATGAGAATTGTTGGGCTGAAATAATGTAACAGCAGACATTATGGAAGTAATTCAGCATCTCCTGTTTTTTTGGCTGGCAGAAAGCTGACAGTTGCCAGTCATGGAAATTTTTTTTCAAATGTGATTGCTCTGAACTACCCTGCAGTAGAGAGGGCTTCTTTATTTTATTTTATTTTTTCCCCCAAACAGAAGTGCTTTACTACACTAGAAGATAAGATGTGCAGGAAAGTCTTTGCCCTAAGTTTGTCTGGAGTGGTTGCTTTCTCTTGTGACTGACATTAACTGCATCAGTGAAGGATCATGTTTATGCAGTTCAAGAAATCAGGCTGAGTCTGTTAGTGAGGGAGAAGGAGGATGGGTCCTCCTTTGTTGAATATTTGACTGCACCACAGCCTTCATATATTTGTAAACAGGGAATGAAGGAGTGTGTTGGAAACCTCTGCATTTCTTGCAGGGAGGTAAGCAGAAGGTATTTTAGCAGAAATTTTTCAGCTGCATTTTTCATTTGAGCTCTTAAGAATCTCATACCACAATTATTGTATTATACTGTAACTACTGCTGCTGGCACATGGTAATTTCTAGGATATCTACTCATGGATGACAATCTTAACGTGCCAACCTTAACAGCAGTCATCACTAGATAGAGTTATAATTAAATATATTCCCACAAATCAGAAAATATAACCTGAAGGGTTTTAAACCATACCATGAGTCTAACTCAGTGGTCTGAAGGAGCTGAGAGCAGGTGATGCAGAGGGGTTGTGCAGCTGAAGGAGTGGCTGCTGAGCTGCAGGTGCATCCATCCCCCACTGAGACGTGTCAAACTCCATCACACTGGTGGAAATTGAATCATGTCAGCTCGAAGACAAGGAGGTTGGTGTGCCTATTGCTGTCTCTATCTAGCTTCAGTTTCCATTTTAACTTCAGTCTTGCTGTCTGCATTAAGTAGAAGGCAGTAATTTATCTCCTTTGTGACTAGAAATTCACCTGCAGAGTTGTTCTCACACTTGTTCTCCATCTCCTTTTCATTTTCCTTCTATTACTGCAGTCCTCCTTCCTTCATCCCACCCTGATGCATCCCATGATTGCCGTTGAAGGAAGACAAATTGATGTGATATTGCATAGATGGGCTCTGAGAACTACTGCCGGCACTTGCCTCAGTGTGTGATTCTCCTGCTTGGGATGGTTCTCCTCCTTTCCTTCTCCTGCACTGGGGAGAAGCCAGGGAGGCTGTAGCAAGCAGAAGGGTTTTGTTTTGAGCTGCAGTTGTTTAAAAACACTTGGCATGTCTAGCCAGCAGTGACTGCAGGTGTGCCATGTGAAATCCTTCCAAAATCCTGCTGAAATGCTGGAGCCTCTCCCCTCCCCTAACAGCATGTGTGCTGTGCTGGGGTCCCTGTAGGAAAGGTGTGGGGATTTTGCTGCTGTCATTATAACCAGGGCTTGATGGGCATTGGCTGTCACTAATGCCAATGCTGCAAAGGCTGGTGTTTCAGCTCTGGCTCTGACTGTAATCAGGTTGGATGGAGGGAGATTCTGCTGCCTCTTTCAGGATGGGATTGGGATGAGGATGAGTCAGCCTCCTTCTCTGTTGAATTTCTAAGAAGTCTGTAAACTAGCTTGAAAAGGGTTCTTAAATTCAGAGTTCACATAAGCTGAGCAGCAACACTCTTTGGGGAGAACCTCACTAAAGTACAGGCTGCTAATTTCCAAGGAAGTATCTATGAACAGTCTCCCCTAAGGTCCCTGCTTCTTTGTAAGCAAGCATCAGAAGCTTGTAGTGAAGCCTTGTATAACTAAGATTTCATTACTTATACTAAATACACTCCAGAGCATTTATTAGTGTACTGTAAAGCAAAAGGAAAAATTAAAAATAAACTATGCTTGTCAAAGAAATAAAGTGCCTCTTGCACTGCATGATCCTAGCTTTTTTTCTTGATAATTGCTTGTGTTCATTTGCCATTAATTCAGTGAAGGAAAGAATTACAGTAAGGTCTGCAAGACGTTAGAAGAGTTCAATGATGCTTTTCTTTAAGGAACAAAGAACAGCACCTTCATTTACTGTAAATGGAGAGCCAAGGACAGAAGCCCTCAAGCCTTTTACATCAGGATTTCAATAGCATAGGTGATTTCAAGAAAAGATTGTAAATGCTCTGTCCACTACACACTCGTCCACCTATTTGAATTAGAAGCAGTCCTCAGAAATTAGAAGCAGTCCTCAGAAATTTCAGTGACCTCTCTCCAGGTCCAACAGATGTGTTCTCTGATTGGTTAACCTGTTTTTGATTCTGAAATGGAAGCTTCCAAAATTGCAACTTGTAGCCCAATTTTCAGGTTCCTTCTTGGTAAAATATCTCTTCTCTCATTCTGTCAAGAAAGAAACCAGAAGAAAATAAGGATAATTTCAAACCTAACAGCTGGAGAGCGTATTCAGACATGACTGTCTGCTTCCCTAATATAATATCTTTAGATTTGAGCCTGTACAGAAACAAGAAATGCATTTTAAATTTAATCAAGCTATTATTGTCTCAAACTGTGGAACAGAACAGCACTTGCTTATCTTTCCCTCAGTATCTCTATCAGATAGGAATGTAGGAAGAATTGCTTCCAATCTCATTAATGCACTAAGGCCCATTCAGTTGTATTGTTTTCCCAAAGGAAAATTAGGAAAATTAAAAAAAAAAAAAAGTTATTATGGGAATGCTGCCAATACATGCAGATAGAATTCAAACAAAAAGCCTCATTCCTACATAGTAGCTGTTGGTTTTCTTTTCCTTTTGTTCAAAACAGACTTGCTTCTCATTTCTGTACTCCAGGGAAAGAGGCACTTGCAACTAACGATGTTTGCAAGTAGAAGAATAATTAGGAAGAACAACAGCATATATGTCAGAACTAGTATTACATTTTAAGCTTTTTCTCTGTGGTTTTGTGGTTTTGTCCTGACCTAATGGGATGCGTTTCTCAGATGTCAATGATATGAAACAGAGGTTGTTTATGGAGAAATTGCTTTTCAGAAGATGTTTGCATGCCAAAATGCTACTCCACTGGTTGACTTTAAACCAATAAGAAAAATAATAACTTATCCTATTCATAAAGATAAGTATGAATGAAAATGTCTGATTCAAATATACTGTCAGCTCTTTTTTTTTTTCTGACAGTTGAACTTGTGTTGAAGTGAAAATGGTGTTTTATCCTGATGTTACAAGGGTATCACTGGATGAACTTGGGGAAATATTCATCCCTAATTTCTCAGCCTACATAAGACCGTCCTCCATTTTTGAACTCTTCCAGTCCTTTAAAAACATGTTTTCAAGAACAGTGCTACCTGTATGTCTTACAGAACAATTTTCATCAGTAGTCATGAATGTGCTTAAGTAAGAGGGGAAAAAAATACGGAGGAAAGCTGATGTGGAGAAGGAATCTCCAGGTGATGCCAAGGCCAGAGACAGAAAATGAGCACATGTCCAAAAGGAGACAGCCTTGGTCCAGTAAACTGCCCTGCTGAGGTACAGCTTGATTTCTTTCTGACCAAGGAAAAAGTTACCCCCATGCAGGCCCCTTCAGTTTTCCCACAAGGCGTAGGACTGTTATTCCCAGTGCTCTGATATCCCTGAATTGACAGAGAAGAGAAATCTGTCAAGTGCCTCTCACCCTTGCCTTGTCCGACTGAAAGAGGAAGAATGCTCTCATATTTTGGTCCTCAGGAATCTTGGAGACAGTGCTGAAGATTCCTGTTTGCTGGAAATTTCTGTTTTGACATCTAACCACCCTTCCCCATGTCTCAGTTTCCCTCTTATTTTCCTCCTTCAACACTTTGCCTTTTGGAGTCTGCTTTAACATAATTCATTCTAGCAGAAAGCTGCTCCATGTTTTTTACACTGCACCTCATATAGTGAGATCCTGAGGCAACTGCAGCTGATAAAAATAATAAAAGCCTTTGAGAAAGGGTAGCAAATTTGTTTCCATGCTACCAAGATGCTTCTTGTTAAACCTTGAAATCTTTCTACCTATGGGCATGAGCGAGGTTCGGTATTTCTAGTCACAGTTCTCTTGGGAGGAATATGGGAAATATCTGTTGTAAAACACTGGTACCTCAACAACAGAGTAAGCTCAGTCCCTTTCCAGCCTTCTGTGTTTTTTTTTTAAAAATTAGAGTTCTGAGAGGTTAAGAGAGACTTTTATTTTCCCTCACAGAATTTCTTATGCATTCATTCTATGATCTGACACTCCAGATGGGAACAGAGAGAATAGTAGGTCAGACAATCATGCTTGTATGTTTAAGACAAAGTAATAGAATTTTAAAATGTTTTCTTTTCTGGTAAATCAAATACATTCATTTTGTTTTATTTTTCTAATTATGTTTTCTAGTCCAGCTGGAGAAAGAGGCCTGCACTGGTTTACAATGCAGACAAAATAAACAGCTTTCCTACAGTGTGTATACAAATACAATATTCCTGCCCCAAAGAGGGAAAGAACTCTAAACCAAGGGAGGAAATATGAACAATTAGACTTGATTAAGAAGAAATAGATTTTTTTTCTTTTCTTTATTTGAACTTGGGACCCAATTAAAACCAGATTAATTTTGGGATGAGTTAAAAAGTTCCCACTGCTTCATGCTTCATGCCCAGGTGCCACTGGAATGAGGTAACTTGGTTTCCAGGGAATTGGCTTTTTTTTTTTTTTTTTTTATGGGTGCAAAACTGACCCAGTCCACACAGAGGATATTGAGAAGGAAGAAAGCAAGCACATGCTATGTTCAGCTATTCACCTTAAGTGATTGATGGTCCCAGCTTGCTCACCTATCTCCAGAAAGGAAAGGTTCTTTTTTTGCCCCATTTGCAAAATTTTGCTCTCTTGTTTTTTGTTCAGGAAACATAATCCTAAATTCACCCCTCAATTGCTGGGGTAGGTTCAAGACAGGACACAGAAAGAGAGGAGCAGTGTAGCCTGTAGGCTGCTCCTGGTTTGTGTGCCACTTGAGAAGTAAGTCGTTACTGATACAAGTTTCATACAGCAGTCACAGCTGTGTGGTGCACCTTTCCTTCCATTTATCATGGATGTGAACTCAGAGATGAAAATACCTGAGCAGCTGCCAGTCCCATTCCCAGACCACCTGAGATGTGTCAAGAGGCAGAGTGTTCCCAGTCCCTGGGATTGCAGGACAGGGTTGCCATAGCCAAGCTTTCCACAAGAGCAGTGTCTCCTTACTGGGAGGAGTGTCTGAGCATGATGGTTTTATCTGGGGGTGTTGAGGAAGCTGTGGAGGGCAGGAGGGAAGCTCTGTCACTTGTGGCACATGGAACACTGGTCCAAGCGTTGTGAGGAGGACTCTGTAACTATTTTCCACCCCAGGCTGGGAGCAGACCAGCTCTGCAGCTGGCTGATGTCCCACAGCCCTCCTGCAGCACTGGAAGCTGTGCCCCATGGGGACATTGTCCCCATGTATCCACTGTATCACTGTATCACTAGGGTGATCACATTGCAAAACCCAGGAACAAGAGTGGAAAGGATGGATTCTCACTGTGGGAAGTGGCTTCCTGCAGTGTCTGCCGTTTGCTCTAGGCAAGGAAAGGCTTTGCTTGTCAAATTTACCCTAATCTCATGTTACCACAACTTGCACAAAATCTTGCTTCACATGAGTCTTTCTGGAAGAGCTTTATGATTTATAAAGTTAATTTGTGGTTGGCAATTTAATAGTCTCACATAACTGCAAGCATATGCTTGTTTTTCCTGCCTTAGAGTCAGCTTATGACTTTCCCTACCTAAAGCAGAGCCAAAACTGTATGTCTTATGGTTTTTTGGTGTTGGATGCTGCTGAGACACATATTTCCAAACTGATCTAGATCACATTTTTTCTTTTCAGACCAAATAATTTCTCCCCATGTCCTTGGAACCAGCCAGCAATATAGAACCCAACACAAAAAAGGTCTGAAACCAACGCCACCCATTTGCACTGTGCCAATAAATCAGGCAAGCTGAAGCCATTTGTCAAAAAGATATTTGCTTGAATCAAATTTACTTTGTGTGCAGGGGGTGGTTGGGAGTTTAGTACTTGCTAAATGATTAATAAGCCCATAGTTTTTTAAAAACACAAAGGAAAAACAACAAGCACAAAATGAGGCGTTCAGCTAACATGGCTTTAGCATTTGAAGAACATTTAATTATGTCATCCTTTGATCAACACATGCAGCTTTTAAATATAGACAGAGAGTTTCAGTGGGGTGGTTAATAACCTCCTCATCTACTGATACACATTATTAAAAGAGGAAAAACCATGCAAATTTCTGGCTTATTCTTCTCAAAATGGAAAACACTGTAATTTCTTTGACTCTTAAATCCTTTAATGGTTCCAAGTAATTCTTGTGGGTCTGTAAAGCTGTGAGAAAACCAAAAGTGAGTGCAGTTTTGGTTCTGACAGAACCACTAGCACCTACCATCCTGCTGAGTGGCAGAAGCAGCCTCTGGGAGATCTGGCAGAGAGCATCTGGAATAACCATATCTTCCTTCTGGGAAGCTTTGGGTGTTCCCTGGTCCCCTGTGTTATCTACTTTGTCTAGAGGTACAGTTTCCACAGAGCAAACTGGATCACTGGAAAACTCAATGTTATTTCCAGATTCAAAGTACAGTAATTTCACAACTATAAGGTGCACCGGAGTATAAGGCGCACTTCTGGGTTGTTGGCAATTTTCCCATACTGATTTACCAAAATATGAGTATTGGTCCAACACCAATACTCAACTGTGATGGACAAAAGACTCTCTAACAGTTTAAAGTTAGAAAGGGTATGTTTATTCAGTGCTGGGCAGCAGCGTGGGGTAGCCCCCTAATACACACTGCAAAATTACAGGTGGTCACAGAGTCTATTTATTGACAAAAGGTTCAAACAAATACATATTCATAATACCAGCCCCTCCCATCCCCTGCTTCCTATGGTAATTAGCTTGAATAGCTATTAAGCATGCATGATTGGCTTCTTAAATTAAGTCTGGGGTCGTTTTTATGGGGAAGGGTCTTTAAAGGAGGAGGTAAGGCGAGTCTTCCTCGCCCTGACCTTTTCTGTTAATGACAATACAAATGGCTTTTGAGGCAACTCGAGTTCTGCAAAGAATGATTTTCTGGTTGTAATTGTCCGTGTTCGTTGGACCTACCTACTAGTTTCATCCTTTCCCATTGCAAGCACAGCTGAGCAAACATAAATTGACAGGCAATCAATTATTTAAGTTTCAGGTAACTATCTCAAGACAAGTTTCTTCTAACTTTAAACTAAAATCCTAATTTCTTTAAGATTAGAGTTTCAGTACTTTGTCCATATGTAAGATGCACCGGACTATAAGGTGCACTTTTTTTCCCCCAGTGAGGATCCGCGTGCAGCAAAGTGACGAATTAGTAACGGATCATGGGGCAGGTGCTCAATTTGCAAACAGTTTTCACATATCGGCATAGCCTTTAAACGCAGCCCCAGGCACCCTCCCTGTGCCGTGGGCCCCAGCATTCCCTCCTGTCCCCGGCTGCCCCGGCTCTCGTGGTGTGTGGCCTGGCCACCGGCGCTGCCCCCATGTGGCTTGGCCGCTCACACTCGTGGCTCGCACTTCCAGGTTGGCAAATTTCTGAACTTTGTCCGTATATAAGGCTCACCAACCTATAAGGTGCACCTCTGGATTTCGATCAAAATTTCAGTCAAAAGGGTGTGCCTTATATGCATGAAAGTACTGTACTTCTCCCAAGGCTGACCCTCCTCTCAAAACAACAGTTATTCTTTTAAGAAATAGCAGGGAATCCATTTTTATTGCATCCATGGAGGCCACATCTGCACCTATTTTCTGGGTAAACAGTGACACTTCCTGGTGCAGGCAAATACCAATGTGAGACACAATTACAAGTAAGGTGATGCTTGTATTTATCCTTTTTATCAAATTTGAAGGAGATCTGTGCATTCTCCCAGCCTTGTGGAGGTAGGGGATGAGTCCCTGCAGGAGTGCCATTTGTTACCCCCACAAATGACTCAGTGCTTATTAAACATAAGGGCCTTGTCAGTGTCCCAATAATTCTGCATCCCACTGGTCTTACTTCTTACAGGATCTCTTTGCTTACCCTATGTGTCACATTCAGTTCTCTGACAGAATTGACAACAAGAAGATTGCAACACTTTAAATTCAGTCCACAAGTATTTGGAGACTTGAGGCTGACAATGTTACAGGTAAGATTCATGGTTTTCTAGAAAGAACTCACCTGAGAAATGAAAATGGATGTATCTCACCTTGTCATCAGTTGGAAGAGAATGTGTCTCAGACTTGCAATATGTGGTTACATTTTCAGTCTTTTTTTATTGTTGTTGTTTCAAGACACTTTTCAATCTGAACCTTCTTTGAAGGGTTACAAGCAAAATTTAGATAATTACTTTTTATGGACAGTTCACTGGTGTTGAAAATGGCACAAGATCTTTCACCATTTAAGAACACAAACCAGGGAGGTGCCCATGGGAACCTGGGTGGGATCTGAAACAGTCTCAAATTTCAATATTTGCCATTTTTTATGGTATTTAGTTCACAGAGAACATTATAAACACTTGCTATATCCAGAACCAATTCAGGACTTAGATGAAAAAATTCCTATGTCCATTTCATAGGAAGATAAAGTGAGCTTTAAAGAGGTTAAATAATCTGCCCAGAGCTTGAGAATAAATCAAGGGCAGAAGCTGAGAGGAGACCCTGGGGTGCTGACACCTATTCTCAAAAGACAAACATGCATTAAAAATAAGGAGCAGTAAATCAGGCAATGCTTCCTAGTTCTCTTGATTAAGGAAACGATTTGTACAAACCATCTTCTAGGAATTTATGGCTGATTCCTGCTTCCCCTAATGTGCATGGAAAAGCGAGTTCCACTCTTAGTGGAAATTAAATGGCATGAAACATCAAAGTGTAAAAAGTCGGAGAGAATGCTTGATTTGATAAAAACCCCATGACTTATTGGTATAATTAAGAATGTCATGAAGAGTATTCACTTGTGTATTGATTTTCTTTTTTTAATTTTCAGAAGTATATTTTCATAAGCCCTTTGAGCTGCTCAGCATGCTGCGATTTTTGTTAATTTCCTCTTTACCAGGTTTATCAGCCTTAATTATAGCTGAAAGCGATCTTTGTCTCAAGAAGATGAAAACCCTTTGTGAAAATGCACTCATGCAGTTTGTTTCCAAACCCAGATATATTTCCTAATTAGTTCCTTGTTGTAATAGGTCGCATAATTAATGAAAACACAGGGAAATATTCAAAGTAATAATTTTCTTTGAACAAATGTATATAAAAAGGAGAAAACCAAGCTATTACTCTAAGTAACCTGCTTTGGAAGGCACTGTCGATATCGAGCTGAATGTTAGCCCTTTTATATCTTACCTGTTAATCTGTTTAGCCTAAAGACCTGGCACCTCCCTCTTATTTCATGAAGCTAAGCAGGGTCAGGCTTAATTAACACTGTACTTGGGTGGGAAATCTTCATGGGAAATCCCACATTTGTGTTTGTTCTGATATCGCTTCTGTGATGCCTGTTTCACCACTGGCTGTGATGACATGGGCTTGTGCCAATGGATCCACAGCTCCAGTGACACCTTTCCCTCTTCCCCTGCAGCTGTCCTGGGTGCCAGCTCAGCAATCTGGCAGGAGACTGGCAGTGGAGAAAGTAAGAAATAAATCCATCACCTGGGTGTGTCTGTGCGCTGGTGGAGGTGACTGCAGTGATGGGGCTGGTCTCTTGTCATGTCACCCATGGGACCACCTCTGCTCATCCTGGGCCACCCTCCAGGTGGGAGGTGGCATCCAGTTTGTCCCCTGAGACTGACTGATGCTCTGTAGCACTGTGGGACAGAACAGGGATGTGTGCTGATGTGCTGATGGGATGACTGCTCCTTTCTTGGTCAAGCTTCAACTCAGTTCCAAGATCTTCCCTTGTTTGGAATCTTTCCTGGATGGTATTGTTCCATTTCTCTCCAGTTTTTCAGATCTGCTGAGGCAAAATTCCTGTACTTCAAGATTTACTGCTGTCCATAGAACACATGTTGTTTCAGGATTCATATTGAGACTGTGGTTAAAGCAAGCTTGGGGCTTTCAGCCCTCTTGTCTGCCAGGGATGTGCTTGAACTGAGGACCACTCCATTTCTTAGTCCCTTTTCTAGCATGTGCTCCGAAAACATCAGCCGGATTCTCAGGGCTCCTCCTAGGCACTGCTGTTTCTTATTGCAAAATGTCACAAGACTGACAAAAAACCATGTCCAGCAAAAGCAGCTGAGTGACTTAAAGAGCTAAAACACAGCATCTGCAGACTCCTTCCTCCCTTTTGCGGCAAGCACAAGCTTCTCACTGCTCAAGGGGGCAGCTGGGTGGGTCGTTGGGAGAGAGGTGCTGTTGCCCCAGCTTGAGGGAAATCCTGAAGCTTCCTTGAGACCCAGCAAGGTCAAGCCCCTTGTACCTCACGGTGTGCAAACATACTGGAAGTATCATGAGCTGTTCTTGGATGTGGTGTAGGGAATCTCCTGGGGAAAAAGAACATCTGTGACTCCTTGCTCTTGACTCTCTGACCTCCAATGGTCAGAGCTGACATTTGATTTAATGCCATGCCTTTGTAGTGCCTCTATTACATTTATATCACTGAGGCACCATTTGTGGGACAACAGGCACACACATTAGCCAAGGTCTGGGAGTGGCAGATAAATCTGTTCTGCTTTCAGATAATGGAGTACTCCCTTGGTTTTGCACAAATGAGAAAAGGGAAAGGAATGGCACTGCATATTTTGTCCTGGCCTGTTGTATAAAGCAGGCCTGCTCTCTGCCACATAAACATAAATGACATTTAAAATAGAAGGCAAAATCTAGCCAGCAGCCTCCTTCCTTCCTCCATTACAAAAGACTTTTCCCTTCCCCAAAACCAGTACACAATTCTTGACTGATGACTAAATAAAGGAAGACTTGATGGGAAGTGACTTAAAGGTAGTCAACTTACTTGGAAGGTTTTGTACGGTAAGAATTTATGAGCAGTGGAAGGGAACAGTCACATTTAGGTTCTGAATTCCCCATTGCTATGCTGACATTAAATTTTCAGAATGCTTTTGCATAAAACACAACCGCTGTCCTATGGGAGGTATAATTACAATTAAAAAAAAGGAAGGAAAATAAGCTGTGAGCATACAATCAACTCTTGAGGGAGACAGCCAATATCTCAGGCAAATTACAGAATCAAAGCTGCCTGAAATCTTTTAAGGCACAGCTTAGCAAGCAGTTAGGGAGGAAAGGACAGAGCAGAAGTTTCCAAAACTAAAATGCTAGGAAGAAAAAGTAGTAGTAGAAGTGGTTATAAATATCCAGAAAGGACAGAGAGGGATCTAGTGTTCACCCTCTACTTTGAAAGGGGCCAAAGACTGGAAGCCCAAGCTCCCCATAGCAGGTGCAGCCAGATTTAAAATGAGCAGGAGGAGATGGCTCTTCACAGAAATTGTGGTAGACCTGTACAATTCATTTCCTGGGGATGGTCTGGATCCAGACATACACAGGTTCAAAGAAAGACTAAGAAATATTTGGAACAAGGAAATCTTTGGACTTCTTAAACAGATAGGCCACAGGAGGCTTAGAGAAAGTATCATACATAATTGTTTTATTTTTCCCTAAGGACTTGTGTGTTCAGTAGTGTCAGATAATGTGGCCATTCCTGTGGTTTTTTGCTAAAGTTGATTGACCTTTAGCAGAATAAGAATTTGGAATTTGTGTTCATTGCCATTGTAGAGAAAAAACACCTGTTCAAGTATCAGCCCTTCCCATCTTCCCAATGTTCCCAGTGTTAATAACATGGCACATACTGTCTCCATTTTTGAAACTTTTAAAACTGATAGAATCAGATAAAAAGACATTTTTCCTTTCCCTTTTCTTCTCCCTCTTTCGGTAAAATTGTCAAATCCTCTGAAAGGTCACACTTAGATGTGACTAGCACAGCACAAAACAGATAATGTGCTTTTCCTAGGTGCTAGAACTGAAACAAAGGAGGAGAAGGGCTGCAGGCAAGGCTGCAAGACAGGAGACAGGTATAATGGCTCTCAGTTCTCCATTCCCATATGGGATTAGGATATACACCTTGAATGAGCATCTGAAATTCCCAAATTAGGAGTCTGGTGTTTGGATATCATTTTTTGTGTCCTTCACAATCCTGAACAGACTTACACACAGACAAAGAAAAAACCACTCAACCCACTTGGAGCATCCCAAATTCATCAGGAAGAACTAGACAGCACACATTAAAGCCCCAGTAAAGGCCACTCTGCTGTCTGAGCAGCATTCACTTGCTTTGAGATTGTGTGATTTGTCTGCTCCTGACCAGGGATCATCCCCTCTGTGCTGTGGTTCCCATTCTCCAGCCAGCCCTACAGAGGCAGGACAAGATAGCAGGATGGGTGCATCCTGACCCCTGGAAATCCAAAGAAAAGGAGGCTTTGGCCTGTAGGTCCCTGAGCAGCAGACACTCTTAGGTGGCTCTGCAAAGATCAAATTCTGTCCATCCAAATTTGTTATTGTATTGGGCCCCTTCCTCCCCAAGTCCACCCATCCAGTGCCTGTTGGAAAGTGAAGGTCTGGTGAATCTTCAGGGAAAGGACTTTAATGAAGCCAGGATCCAGGCATATCACACTGACTGGCACCAGAGAGGATATCCACTGGACTTTTCCCTCCCCTCCAGCCTGCTTCTGTCACCTGAAATTACAAATAATTCTCAGCAGAGACCATGGCTGGGCCGTGTGTTTGTGGATTGCCTGACTCAACAGGGCCCTCCTCCTGATGCATTCTTTCAGAGCAAGAAACAATAACGGGGGCTTTGTTCTGGTATTTAATAAAATGATGTTGTCCTATCCTTATTGCAACCTCCAGCTGTGTAGAGCATGGATTCAGAAGAGATGATTAGATTATCTGGGTTAACCACCCATAAAACACCGGACACAGAATTTCATTCACCATCACAGTGCAAATAATAAATATAATAGTCCAAGACAAATTCTAATATCCAATTTTTAATATCAACTACAATATGCATGTAGAGGGAGACATTAAACAAACCCCAGTGTCTACCAATCTACAACCCCCCTGGCAGCACTTGCATATTTCTTATTGCTCACTAGCTTATTTACTGCAAAGGAACAAAGCTCTGAAGCATTTCTAATGTGAACCAATTTTGCCCTGAGGTTTCATAATGAGCTCCACCCTTCATCCACCTCCGCTCCCCCTTCTTTCTACTTTCCCTTATTTAATTTAAAAATAAAGTGAAAATAGGCCCCGTCTACGAAGCAAAATTCAGATTAATTTCCTCTAAGTGCTGTTTTGTGCCCAGGGTAGTAGCTTGAAGCCAGCCCTGTGAATCACAGGTTTGATTACTCTGATAGGGCAGGAAAGTGTCTTAAGTGATAGGAATGAAAAAATATGATAGCAGGATTTTTTTTTTTTTTTTCAGGAAGAATTAGAAAGATGGAGCTTTATGGGAAAACTCTATTAAAGTCATCAACTTTCCTTTGCTTAAGGTCAAAAATTGTACAATACCACTGGAATAATATAATTTCAGAAAATTTCTTTTTGGCCTTTCTGTTTTTCTTTTCTTCTCTTTTTTCTCTTGTCATGTTTATGCCTGGGGGCTTTTTATTTGATCACTGTTCCATTAATGCCTTGAATCAATGAATGAGCAACTATCTACAAAGTAAAACTAGCAAAAAAGGTGGGGACCAGGAGAAAATAGATGATGTGGACAAACCATGTACTGTGGGGAGTCATACTGACTTATCTGTGGGCCCTGGTGACAGCTTGGCAAGGGACAAGTGCAGAAATTACTGGGAATAGGGTAAGGCACGAGGGGAGATGGCATGTGGAGCTATGTAGAAAAATTGAATCTGTCCTTCCCTTTTCCCAACATATTTTATAGCTCTAATGTGTCATTTGCTGCCTGCAGATAATAAATGCAAAGTGCTTTACCCTAAGGTTGGGATTTGGTGACAAGTGTCACATTTTGCCAATCAGGACTGGAGAAACCTGGGTGTGCTCGGGGCCTGAGAGCAGCCCACCATGGGCACTGTGAGGTATCTGAGCTCGTTAGCTGTAGGACTAATGAGCCAGAGAGAATAAATTCATATGCAAAAGAATTAAGTTAGTCATTACACTTACTACAGTGAGTTTAAAAATTTGTCCCTGGTCTGTCATTCACAGCAGCCCTCTAATTCTTGTATTCACATTGCTTTTCAGCTATGTCTCCTCCTGTATCTCAGGGAAACTCATTTCACATCCATTTCTCAGCTTTTCAGTCTGTAAAATGGGAGGCAGTGCTTATCTTGTTGCAGCTAAAAATTATAATTAGCACCTTAAAAGCCCTATGGAGGGTCTATGTGTGATTTATTTTCAATGAAGGCTAATACAAAATGAGTTAGGGCTTGGTCTGCAATAGCCTTCCATTTTAAGCAATTTCATGTGGAATTGTATCATTCCACACCAGTAGAATGAGACACTTCACATTCTACATGTGTGAATTTATATTTGCTTAAAAAATGAAGTTTTTTTAAAAACGTCAAATCTTAGGGGATTAAGCAGGATTAGGCTTCCCTTTTGCTAGGTGTTAAACAAGCACATAGCAGCGACCTCTTTTTGCTGGAGTTTACAATTTTGAACTTTGATCCCAGCAATTTTAGAAGTGCAGAGATAAGAATTAGTTTAAATACTTTCAATGCCACCATATTCAGGGAAACAACCACAGACTTATCTTCCCAGTAGTTATATAATCACAGAGTAATTTTTGCTGTCACAAAAAGCAGTTTCAGAGTCTCCTTCAGGGAATGAGGGTAGAAATAACTAGAAAAAACCTTGCCCATAATGTGAAGTTGGGAGTAAAAACCAAACTTCCAGCTGACCTGTGCTGATGGAGCTGATGAGTGGTGACCTTTTGACTTCTGTGTTGGGATGGTCATGTCCCTACTTGCATGACCTTGGGACAAGTTGACATGTACTAAAACCCTCAATCTGTTTCAGGATGTTTTCACCACTTGCTTCATTGCAGAGACAGCTTAAAAGTCACAGAAAAGTGCTGTCTTTGTTGTGAGAAGGAACAACAGGAGGAGAAGAATTTCCCCAAACAGAGCTGGATTTGCTGCAAGTAAATTCAGTGTTTTGAGTAGTTCAGTGAAAAAGAAAGGTAAAAAATTGGTTCATCTATTTTTTGAGCTTTCTGGTTGTAAAGCAAACACTTGCAGAGCCTGAATGAGGAAAAAAACAAACCCACATAACTTGTTAATACAGAAAAAAATCCCATTTCTTTCAAATCACATGCATACAATTTAGAATTTTCCACTACAGCTTCAGGATTAGCATCGATTACGATGCAACCAAGTCAGGACAATCAAGTCATTTAGGATTGTATCCTCAGGGGTACTCAGACCTGTGTGATTCAACTTCTGCTCTTTACCTTTCCCCTCAGTATTCTCCTTTGTTTTAAAGCGGTTTTCTTGTTTTGAAATCAAATTCAACACCAGGAACATGTAACACAGAGGAGCCATGGCTCTGCACCCTTGGACCAGTGGGTGCTGCCTCTGCAGCTGCCGATGCTCATGCCTGGCACCTGGGATCCTGGGTGCTCACACCAGCTTGCTTAGCTGAAAAGAGGAGCTTTTCTAGGCTGGGGTGCACTAAGTCCTGCTCTTCCATGGGGACAGATTATCCACTTTTTCTGGGAATAAAACGAATGCAAGAGACTACTTTTATAGGTACAGTACTCTCACTTTTCACGGGGAGAGAAACACAAAAGTGATTTAAAAAGGGACAAAAATGATAAAAGTTAAATTTGGGGTAGAAAAGAGAAAGGAACCCTTTTAGCCACAGGAGGTTACATTGTAGTGGGTTGGGGACCACCTCCATCACCTGTCAGGAAGAGCTTCTGGGTTTGGATATTAGTGGAAAGAGAAAGTTATCTGCGGAACACCAGGTCTTAAATTGCTAGCACAGTCCCTTGCCTTTCCCCTTTGCTCTTTCCCCAGCAGCACACTGCAAGATGCTCTTCTCCCACCTCTCTCACAGTGCTGATCCCTGCCTGCCTTCAACACCCTCAACTCAATGCAATCACAACCTTTGGAAGCTGCATTCTTGGAAAGAACAGACGGGAAACTCGGGGACGACAGTCTCCCAGAGTCCCCTGTCAAGGTCTGTGCAAAGTCCTTGTAGCTCCTTCTTTAAATAGATGCTGGCAAATTACAGCAGTGTCATTTGGTCTTCTGCTTAAAGCTGCGTTCACCGTTTCTTACTGTCAGCTCTATTTTCCCAGGGTTTGTCAGTTGTCAGATATCTGCCAAAAGGAGCAGATGAAATCTCAGCCCTCAGGGGAGACGTTGCTCCCTCACTTCCCTTGAAATCCTTTCCCCCACTCGGTTCTCTTTTTGGCCACTCTTTATTTATAAATCAAATTCATCTGAAATTGGGTTTGAGGAATTGGCCTTTTTCTTTGCACTGGTTATGAATAAAGCACAGCACGGGCCTTTTGGTTTTAGATGCCTCTCATTTTTTTTTTCTGTCACATAAAAAATGACTCCAAACTGGATTTAAAAGGAAAGGTCACTGATAAGTCAGTGCTGGATAAGTGGCAGTAGTTATGGCTCTATTGATAAATGGTAATACACCAGCAGGCTGGCAAACACAGGGTTAAAACACATCAGCTTGCTTAAGTATCATTATTATTTCATAAGATGCTCTGATTATCGAGACTGAGGTAATTAATAGGCCAAGCAGAGCCTGCAGAGTCGAGCCTGATGGATGGAACATGCAGGATACATCTGAAAGCTTCTTCAGCCCCTAAATCCCTCTCAGGATTAGGGCAATTGCAAGCAGTAACTTTTTGATCTAGAATTTCTATAAATACAGGTTAATAAGATCTTCTCTTCCCCTGGAGGAGAGATTTTGAATCTTTAAATAAATTAAAAGAAGGATATTTAATATCTCAAACTATTCTTAAGCATCAAAATTCGTAAGTGACAGAAAATTAAGTATTATTAATTTAGATGAATTTGGACTGGTTTAGCTTATATTCACAGTTTGTTTAAAAACTGTAGAATCTACAATATTTTCTTTGGAATCTGATACTCTCTTTTCTGTGATTAGAGCAAAATATATTCTTGTAATGAAAGAGATATCAAGGACTGAGGACATAGGTTATGACACAATGGTGAGAGAGTCAGAGTTAACCGGGATATGGCCTGAAGAAGAGTCACTATTTTGACATAAGTCTCTGTAAGATGGAAAATATGGAGGGAAGGTTAACATTCCTGTGGAGAATGACATGTAGGAAATGGAAATTATTGCATCTGAGGTGGTAGAAAGAATTCAGAACTCAGTATGATTGAGCTTTGGGACATCTGGCACTCTCTCTCTTGGAGAAAAGAGGTTTTGGCACAGGAAATGCACTCATGGACTTGTAAAGGAAGAGAGGGCTCCAGTGCCAAGCAGGCAGCTACTGACACACATGGTGCCCAGAGGAGGGTGGGAGGGAGAGGGAAGGGAGCAGGCACAGGGACTTAGTCCAGCCTTGAAGATATGGAAAGCATTAGGGCAAATCTGAAGGAAAGAATGATTAAAAGATGTGGAGGTAAATGTGAAAATGTTACAAAAAGGTAGCAGGGTTTACTGGAGGTGAATGTTGCAGAGCAGTGGGATCTATCTGTCCAGCCTACTTTGGGACTAAACCAGAGAAATTCAGTGGAACTAATCTACCTAAATTGCAGGAAAATGCTGGGTTCAAGGCTGTGTGGGATATGAGGGGGTAAGCCAGAGAGGATGAATAGGTGAATTACAGGTGGATAAAGTAACTGATGAGACAAATCGTGCTGGAAGAGGAGCTAATTGAGTTGGAATGAAGATTTTTAAAGGATTGTTCTGGGGACTGAACACATTTGATATTTTCTATAATGACCTTGGCATGAAGAGTGGATCTTTGCTGGTGAAACACAGATGAAAAGCTTTGCCAGTGTGGAGGAAGCCTGAATTGGTACTTAGGAACAATCAGACTAGAATAATATAATGGGATGAAATGTAATTGCCCAGATTGCCAGGGCATGTGTACAGGGACTATTGAAAGGTATTTCTTCTTTGGATGGACTCATTGGGGAGGACACCAGCTGGAAATGAGAGGGAAAGAAAGGCCTGGCTGTCCTAATTGCAGGATCTCTACAAGCCAGCAATGAGATGTGCCTATAAAAATGCAAATACAATCCTATCAGGCAAGATTTTCCAAAAATCTTTTCCAATTTTTATTGTTTTTGAGGCAATTAGCAGACACCCCAATGAAGACCCTTATCTAGAGCATCCCAGGTGCTAAGGAGGAGAGCAGAACTCAAAGAGATGAGGTCTGCACAGGTGACCACAGTCTGTTTTACAAGAGGAAAAGGAAGATTCTTGTGGTCGCTTCAGAAAGTGAAAGATGTAGGATGTGACTCACTGCAGTTGTGATTTAAAAATATCCCACTCACATGAGCAGTTCAAGTAATTTTCTATAAAATAAAATCACCACAGTAAAAAGAATTGTCATATAACAGACATTGTCCAAATTAAGTGAACAGTGAGGTCTATGTGTGTTAGAATAACACGCAGCCAGTGCCCAGAACTGAACTGTGAGGAAAATGTTAATGAACATGGGAGGTACCTGCTGTCTTTCCTTCAGCTAACTCAATCACAGTGATGAGAAAAACCCCTTGGTTGTTTCTGTTACAAATGCAGCAGAATAAAGTGTGTGTATGGTTTGAGATCGGTGAGGGAGATGCTTGCTGGAATTCTGGCTCTATCTCTTCTCCCAGGAGTCTGACTCTTGGAAAAATTTCAAAACAAGACAGCAAAAAGCTTACCAGAATCAATACATTCTTGGCCTCAGAAGACTGTGTTCAATCTCTGGTTAAATAGTATAAAAAAGAAGTATGTCAGCCTCTTTTTTAATGCACAAATCACAACCTAACCACGGTTCTGGAACTGCAGCTGATGCCACCACTTATCAGGAAAACCACATACAATTTTCAAGTCCGATCTAGCAAATCATAACTCCAAACGAGACCTAATTCCTGGCTTGTTCCCAGGTCTGTTTGTGAGGCAGCCAGGTGTTCAGGTTCTCATTGGCCACTGCAAACTTTGTCTCCTGGGAAGGTGAATTGGAGTGGGAGACAGATGTAATCTACTGCAGGGCACCTCTCCCGGTATTTTGTGGGCCTTTCACAATTTTGTCCCACAGTAATTCCCAAGGCAGTACAAAGCAAAAATAAAATAAAGTTCTCCCAACCAAAATGGATCATTTGGGCCCAAAGAGTACCATGAGCAGTAGCTTAGTGTACATAGGCATATGAAAAAAGAGATCATGACTGCACTGTTATTAATGTGAATCATTTGGTAGAGCTAGGAAGAGTGAATTGAAGTGAATGTTCTATTTAAACCAGAGGAAACTTCTTGCCACTGACTGGTTTCACAATGTACAAACCAAGTAGATTTTTAGAGTGTTCAGAATCTCTTTCCATGAAAAGAAACACCTAGTCTGTACCCAAACCTTGCCATCACTGTAGAAATACTAATGTGTCTCTGTGTATCCCCAGGGACAAATCCTATCTGGCTCCCCCAAGTACACTCATCTATGGACTATCAAATGTGTTTTTGTTAAGCTTTCAAAGTGAATGAGAGAAAATTAATGAAGAAAACATCTGAAGTTGTTTCCACTCAGAGCACATCTTCCACCTCCATGCCGTTCTTACCCACAGTATTTTACACCTCCTGCAGAAATTGGTTTCAGGTCTATCTTTTACCTTGTACCTCATGCTGGGGCCCTGGTAAAGAGCAAAGTGGAACCCAAGATTGCCTTTCAAGTAATATAATCACTCCAAATCATGTGTGGGAACAAGGACCCAAAGAGGGATCCATCAAATCCTTAGTCTCAGCCTCTGCTATTGTAAATCTGTCCTCTTATTTTGCTTTCCCATCATTCTTATGGGTGAGTGCACTAGACCGCAAGGATTTTTTCCTTAACAACACATTTATTACTTTAAGTTAATTCATATTCTCCTCCTCTTTACTTTTACTGTTAGCATTACTTTTTAAAGTAAGCACCTATCTTACTCATTGTAGATCTATTTCCAGTAGCAGAGACACAGCCAGCATTACTTTAGGTGCAATATTTTCAGTGCATCCCAGTGCAAGGATGTTACTAAAGTCCCCATTTCATACTTCAGCTATTCTAGTCCTTCCTAGTCACTTCACTTCCATTTTGTTTCCACCCAGTCTTTCTCCTTGAAACACTCTAGGTTTTGCAGTGCTGGATATATGTACACATACATATATATATATATATAAACTCATCCCAGTTACAAATAGACCACTTAAAATCTTTGACTTATTTCACATCTTCTTTTCCAGCTGCCTGAGAACTAGCACTGAAGATATATTCTTGACAGCCCTGGGTTTTGAACTTTTATCAGAGATGTGTTTTGTATCTGCAGATACTTCTGAAAGTTTTTCAGTCTTTGCTGGGTACACACAGAATAAACATATTTTCCAACATAATTTAGGAAGTACAATACGTGGTAAATTACCTGTTGGACACCTAAACTGGATGTTTAGGTGAAGAGATACAGAATATAAGATCCTGGTGCTCCTGAGAGCAGAGATCTGCACACTGCTGAATTGCATCTTACTCATTCAATATGCTTTCATCTACTACCTACCATTTCAGTTCCCTTTTAAATTAGCTTATAATGTAGTCTCTCACTCTATTCTTGGGTGTGGTTCTCAGGAATTTTCAGTCTTTGATTCATGTCTGCATGTTGGAATAATTTTATTGGTGGGGGAGATTTCCCTGAAGAATCTTGGGCAGACAGACATAAAGGATATGGTGGAAATGAGAGGCACAATCCACTGGTGGTTGCTTCCACCAGCTGCAGTGATGGAGGTTCTCCCCCAGCTCAGTCAGTCTATCCCCACAATATACATTTGCTGTGATTTTCTCTGGTATCACTCTAAAAAGTCCCAAACAGTGTGTCTGCCTCTAATTGAAATTCTACAGTAATTTCCTTTGCAAGGTTGATGGACAGGGTGAAAAACGGATCAGTCCTCTTTTTAAGTCCCAGAACTAAAGAATAATGGTTCATTTGATTAAATTAATGACTTGCAGGTTTCAAAGAATTAAAAAGTACTCAAGCTGTGAAATTCACTTCCCTAAGAGAGTCACTGAGTCAAATGCTGTTAGGTTTTAGAAGGGATGGAGATAGTGTTAGTCCCATTAGAAACACTCTGGTAAGGTTTACTTGGCAAGAATTATCAAATCAAATTTTGTTTTAAATGGTGAAATTCTCTTCTGCTGAGAGCCTGTTTATTTTCCTCTCGCCTTTCACCTTCTGTGTCATTTACTGTGATATTTGTCGGTCAAAATCTCTCACTTCTTACAAAATAGACTTTGCATAGGTCTCACTAACATGGCTCTCACTTGTGCCCTGACCCAGCCACTTCAAGCAGAGCAGATACATGGCCATAATAACATGGCAGCAACCCTTGGATTGTTTAAACATCTGGTAAGGGCTAAGCTACTCTCCTAGATAATGCCAGGAGCAAATAAATCAGTTCCTGGTAGCACAGGCAATAATGGCAGCTCCCGTCACCTTGTTTTGTGTTCACCTTCCAGATGCTGAAGGCTGTCCTGGTGAGACAAGGCGAGCATCCTACATGTCTTTCCCAAATGCTTCTTATGGACAGATTATTCTATTTTCTTCTTCCCATGACTACTTAGGGACATTATGACTGCTCCCCTGATCTCAACTCTAGTGGACATTTTGTGTGGACTCAGCCCCACTGCAGATGACACCTTCACGGCAGAATCTCCCAGCCCCTCTGGGACACACTTGCACAAGGTGGAAAGGCATCCACAACCCGTGGAGCTGTGGCCCCATCTTGTCCTGACCATATTCCAGCCAACAAACAACCTCATGTCCCATAGAAATGTCTTGCAACTTGGATAAAAAACTATGAAATGATGTCACCTTAAACCATTTCAATACTAAATCTGTGTCATCCTCCTCTGTTTATCCTTTGAGATTTGACTTTTTCTTATATAACAGATAGGATTTTTTGATATATGGCCTTCAGATTAACTCAAAGGCAAAATAAATAATCTTTAGGCCAGAGAGAAAATAAGCATCTGCTTCATTGCAGCAAATGCATTCAGTGAGCTCAATAGAAATATCCCATGGAGATGTTTGAAATGACAGGGAAATCAGCTCTGCAAATCAATATGTTTGGTGAAAAAAAAAGGCTCAGTCACATCTTGTTGGGAATAATGGAAATTGATTGTCAGTTATCTATTAGCGATAATTTCTGTTTGATGACTTGCCATATGCTATCAAGCTCAAAATCAGAACGGAGCGGTTTAAATGAATAGATTCTGTCATGAAAAAGCATAAGGCACCAGCAGCACAGCAGAGGATATGTAACATGCACAGCATCTTTCTAAGAGAAATGAATTCTTTAATCTACCTTAATTTTAAATATTTAGGGTCTGTGTAGACTGGCAGATTTACAGATTAGGGATTTGAAGGGACACTTTCACTCAAATCTTTTACTTGCTGCCTTTCAGTGACAGACAATCAGTGAAATGTCTACAGACCTTTCAAACCAGCTTTCTTTTAAGATTCAATAGGACTTTACATCTACTGAGGCAAACCCATTAAAGGAGACTTTGTGATACAGTCCAGAGCTCTGCCTAAGTGCTGCAAACTACACTGAGCTCAGTTCTATTTGTGGAAATGTCACTTGGGGAGGAGGGTCATCTGTAAAGCAGTTCCCCCTGCCAATTATAATTACAGTGAGTTGAAGAACAGACTCTGAAACTCAGCATAAGAAGTTATGAACCTCCAGTCAAGTAAAATACTGACATTCTGCTGAAGCCTCATTAATCCAATGTACCAATGCAGGCATGGAGCATGAATTCAGTAGTGTGAAAGCTGCCTTATTTCATCTTCAGGAGCTACCTCTGATTGTGTTAAAATTTTGCTTCATTCTTCAGAGAAAAATACTGTCCTGATTGCACAAAAGATGCTGTGCAATGCTTGTGAGCAAACACATCTTAAGGGAGCTCATTTCAGTGAGTGCTGACAGAAGTTTTAATGCTATTTGGGAAAGTCTAAGTACCTGAATTATCCAGCTACCTGAATTTCTCAGCCACTTGATGCTTTCTTGTGGTAGGAAGGAGACTATATGATGCTGAGAGAGATATACAGTAATTTCACAATTATAAGCTGCACCTGATTATAAGCTGCACATC
>VRYO01001366.1:1119809-1136981 GCA_009812075.1 Sialia sialis
AAAATCATTATATGGCTGTGGGGGGAAAAAGTAGTCTCAGTACCCATGCCTGCTTTTAATGATCCTCATGCCTTTTACTGAACAGACACCACCATTTATTTTTTTATTTCTTTTGCAGCTCATAGATTTCCCTCCAGTATCCTGAGCACCAGGAGAGCAGAAGGGACCAAAGAGGAACTTTCTAAAGGGTATAAGGGAGAAGTGCAGAGTGAGTACCAGTGTTCATGGGATTGTGTGGTGTGGTACAGTACTCCCCATCCAACACCTCTCCTGTTTGGTGTGGGTCTGATATCATCTCTTTCAATTTAAAGCTCCTGAAACAGTGTTCTCCTGACTGATGTTGAGTACTTCAAAACATCTTGTGTCAGGAGCTCAGGCTAGGAAAATACTGTTCATCTCAGCAGAGGCATCTTAATTTGTTTTTAGGAAAACGTATTTCTCACTTTGCTTGCTTTTGCTCCCGCCCAAGGGCTGAGAGGGGGTGAAAGTGTCTCTGAGCCCCTGACACCCATTTGACTATTTGTATACTCAAACTGGGAGGTCAGTTCAGCACTTCAGGACTTGGAAAGTCAACTTCTCAACTCAGTTTAGTCAGTAGATCTGCTGGAAGGGATATTGTGGTGACTTGACCAGCAGATATGATGGCAAGAATATTGTGGAGATTTGACCCTGGCTGGATGTATTCCAGAACTCCTTTCATATAATTAACAATTCCAGCTTTGATTGTGAACTAAAAATAACAGTAAAACACATGGGTAAAGTGAATAAATCTCAGGTAATCAACTGGACAGCACTCCATACAGAGGTGGGAAAGAGAGGATTACTATGCAGTTTTATAGTTTCTATATAATAAAAGCATAAATAAACCTTGACATGTTTTACTTGTGCATTCATGTCCATTAGAGATACAGGAAATAATGTAATTTTCACTGTTAAGTACAGCTTTCCTGTCTGTTTGGGACAGTAGAAATTATTTTTAAACTGTTGACAACAGAAGCACTGTCTAACTTGTCAAACTTTTTTTCTGTGTTTCCTGCTATGTGTTTGATCAGTAACTGCTCTGATGGAAGTGGATTACACAGGCCCAGCCACACGGTAGGTGTTAGAGCCAACACTTTGTTCCACTGCCTTGCTGCTTGGATGCATTTATGGGCTCAACAGGCTGGCTGTGAATCATTTTATCTCTTGATCCCTTACCACATTACAAACAACTTCTCTGTGTTAGGATAGTGAGAAAAAATAACTACTCAGGGGGTTTGCAAAGAAATCCATGCTCCAATTGTGCTGCAGGGACTGCAGATGATCATTAGCACTGCCTAGTGTGGCCTGTGGTCTCAGACAGGTGGAATCAGGTTGTCTTTTCTTCATAATGCAGCCTGGCCAGATCCAGCCTCAAACTGTACACCTAGAATTCATGGGGTAATCCAATTGCCACTAAATACCTCTGCAGGATTCCAGTAGCCTGTGATTTTTTCTGACACACTAATCTGATAGTGAGTGAATAATGTGGGTTATCATTGAATGGAAAAGAGTGGGACAGCCTTAACCCATCAGTTTAAGCCATGGGGGTAACTCTGAAAACTCTTCTGGAGAAGCCAGGTGAAGGCAGTGCTGAAATGATGGTGGAAAATGTACTAAAGATAGAGAAAAGGTGTGAGGTTTGTTTTAGCAGTGGGAAAATCCACTGAAGGAATATTTCCAGGGTGTGATAAATACTCCTGGAGTTCAGTTCATCATTAATTCATCATAGTCTTGAGGCAAATTCCTACTCAGAAAGTCTTGAAACTGAGGATTGCCACAAAAAGGTTCTTAGGAAATGAAACCTTTTAACTTGTTTGATGTACCAGTTCCCTAAATGTCTGCTACTGGCCAAGATCCAAGGCAGGTTACTGGCCTGGGACATAGCCCTTGTTTCTCTGTTGGGGGCCCAGTGCCCACTGGACACACATCCCACAAATGAGGCAGGGATTATCATGTACAGTAATTTCACACCTATAAGGTGCACACTTTTGACTAAAATTTTGATCAAAACCCAGAACTGCAGTTTATAATCCGGTGCGCCTTATATATGGACTAAGTTCGGAAATTTGCCAATCCAGAAGTGTGAGCTGTGACGAGCCGCGAGAGCCGCACCAGCCAGTGCTGGGGGTGGGTGGGAGTGCCGGGGCCCATGGCACGGGGAGGGCTCCTGGGATGCTTTCAAAGGCTGCGCCGATCCGTGGAAAATGTTTGCAAATTGAGCACCTGCCAGGTAACCCTGCGATCACGCAATTCCGTTACTAATTCGTTACTTTGTTGTGCACAGATCCTTGCTGCAAAAGAAAAAAAAGTGCGCCTTATAGTCCAGTGTGCCTTATATATGGACAAAGTTCGGAAATTTGCCGACAACCCGGAAGTGCGCCTTATAATGCGGTGTGTCTTATAGTTGTGAAATTACTGTAATTGGGTTCTCTGGGTCCTGATGCTGCAATTAGCACTTCTGGCTGACTGAGGCAGGTGAAGAGGAGATTCACACAGTCACCCACAGCTTCCCTGACAAAAATCAGGCCAGCAGCCCCAAGCTCTGTTGAGTGTTCTGCTGGTGCCATAGAAGCCTTCGCAGCAGGGGAAGATCTCTGGCTGGCAGCAGAGACACACACAGCTTCAATGTGTCCAGGTGTAAGGATAGAAATAAAATGATTCCATTCCTCTTCTTCCCTTTACACATTTCTGTTTCAACTCAGCATTGTCTCTGCTCAATAGCAAACAGCGTTTTTGCAGATTTTAAAACACTAATCATAGGCAATTATTTCTAAAAAGATTTGCTTGCAGCAGGCAGACTTTTCTCTTAACTTGAAAGCCTTGCTTTCCTATTCTTCCTTGTGTTAAAAATTATAATCATTTTCTGCCTTGTGTTCTCTACCAGCTGAAATACCTCATCTTCTGACATAGTTTGAATCTAACTAATCTTCAATTGGGAGAGTTTTTTTTAAGAAAAAGAATCTATAGCAATAAAAGCTTTGCCAGCACACGCAGCAAAGTAAGCAGCCAAAGCTGTTTATGTCTATATCTTAAAATATAATTTTGGCCTTTACAAGTCAGCAGTCTTTATTTTCTAAGGTGGTCTTATAAAATGAAATTAATTTTCCACTCTTAGAATTTCAGAACAAACCACAGAATGCAGATTTCATGGCACAGACATAAAGGACAAATTTATGTTCCTTTCCCACAGCTGTTTATGATTAGATAAAACCCCAAGAATCCTGAAACCCATTAAAATCAATACTTTCTTTCCAACACTTTTACATGAGATATTTCAAATTTTTGTACAGTACTTATTTATTTTCCTATTTTCCTTTAAATTATCAACACTGAAATTCAATATTTATCAGCCCAGGATGAATGGTTTAATTATGCCTTAAATAAAATGATTCTACAGCTTTCAAAATTGTTCATTGATTTAAAATTCAATTTTTGGTCCACTTCTAAACAGAATGTCAAAGTCCATTTCCCACCCTAACATTGTTTTTGTATAAGCCTGACTCTAGTTTCTCTGTGTTTCATCTACTGAATGTTCATCACGTTCCTAGAGTTGTTATCTGCTTTCCTTTCTAGGTATTTCTCATAATATATCATGATTTTTAGATCATAATATTTTGGAAGCTGGCACTGACTCACTCCATGAGCATGGATGACACCTCTTTTTAGAGGATCACAACATCCAGCCATGACGTATCCTATGGCACACATGAAGTGATGGGATCAGGATGCATTCTTTTCTGCAGCTTGGTGAGCAGGGAAGCATTTGGTTTTGTGGTGATTAAAGCAGGCATTACCTGTGTGCAAACTGGGGTTTAAACATACATTTTCGGATCTTCAACTCCTATTGATCAGCTTGTCATATCCTGCCTGCTTCTCAGCTGATGTGTAATCAACCTAACAATTATTTCAGAAATGTGTGAGTCACTTACTACACCATCTTTGTTGGGTGAGTGTATGGATTATTGCAATTTAAAATGTTGATTGTGTTTAAATGGCACCATTTTCCATCAGATAGGCATATTTTAGTTGATCAGTGCAATTTGAGATGCCTTTGGGTATTTTGCCTAACCCCAGTAGGTCTGGGTATCCTGTAGGCAGGTGTAACTTCTCAGCCTTTCCACATATCTTGGGTATCCAGGGGAGAGAATATTGCAGTATTTAGGAGGGCAGTCCTGGAGTGTCAGGGCATACCTGGGGATTTCTGGCAAAGCAGCCAATACTGCATCTTGCTTTCCTTCTTCTGTGCTGAAGCTACAGGACTGATCCCTGCCTCTGGACCTGAAGTGCTCCAGATTAACCCAGGGAAAGGCAAGCCTGGTACTCCACACTCCAGAATCACACCCCACAGTCTAAATGACCCCATTAGTAATGCAGCAGTTTTCCTCAGATGTTCCAGATCTGAACAAAGGATTTGATTTGGATTGAAATTCTTGTCAGGTATTGACCACACATTGGTTCTTGGACATCCCCTTACAAGCAGCATTGGCAAAAAGGGGAATTTGCTGCCTTCTGCCAGGCTGGGTCCTCAATGCTCACTTTTTCTCTGTCATCAGAGTGCCAAGAGGATGTGCTGCTCTGAAGCACCCACAGGCTGGAGCACTAAATGAAGTACTGTGGCTTCTCTTTACAGGGAAGTTCAATAGAGATGAGGTACATATGTGAAAAGGGTTCCTCCATACCCTTTTTTAGCTCTTTTTATATTCTTTCCTTAGCAGCACATTCCCTCTTCTGAGTGTGGAATAAAGTCCTATCTTCTGCATACATTAAATTGCAGCTTCTTCTTTTAACTTGATTGCTCTCAATGTAAACCAGATTCTTAATGAGACCTGCATATTTTTCTTTTTTTTATTTTATTTTATTTTTTTTGTTTTGTTTTGTTTTGTTTGGTTTTTTTTTTGTTTTGCCCCCAACAATAAACTTCCAGTGAAACAATTACTGCTGTCATGAACTGAAAATTCATCTGTAGAATCTGCTTCTGGGGATGCTTTCGGGGGAAATCTTTCCCTCAATGTTCTCAATTTCCCAAGGAAGATAAATAACCACATCTTGCAGCTACAGTTTTTGACTGAGTGACAGGTTAAAAGAAGTTCCCTGTCAGCATTCATAACAGAAGGAGAAATTGTTCCAACAATTCTTAGCAAAACGAACAATCCCTTTTTATACAAAACTATTTTGCTGTCCTACTGAGGCCCTGCAGGTTGGTTTGTTACCACAAAAGAAAAGGAGTGACCTGGAGCCAGGGCTTCACACATGAAGTGTCAGCTTCCCTTGTTTTACCTGGAATAATTTTTAAGTCACAAATGCAAATTGAATCCAAAAAGCTGGCAGGTATAATCTTTCTTCTAGAGATCTCAGTTCCTCAGTTTCTGTATCTGAGGAACAGCCTTTACACCATGTACAAAACTGTACTTAGAGAAAGGAAGTTAAAGAGAAAATGTTTGCTGATCTCAACAGCCACTATCCAAAATCTGTGCATCAAAGAAAGCACTGAAACGGCAAACTCTTCTGTGGACACTACTGAGATGAAAAGCAAAGGTTGCCTGCTGAGTATTCAGCGGTTTCTGGGCTGAGCCGTGTCTCAGCTGCTACCTGAGAAGGACTCAAAGTGCTTTGGTATTAGGTGAGAAGCTCTGTCCCCCTTTCAGAGCCATGCAGGCAAGGTGGGAATGGAGAGCTTCTCATACTCTTCCAGCAGCTGTCAGTAGAAGGTTTGTGCAGATTGCATCCTTCTGATGCTTGTTGTGACACAATATTCAGAGGGTGGCACAGGCACAAGGGTGAGAACTGACTCCGGAGAACACAGGGATTTTGAGACTTTACCTTAGCCTTTCCCAAGTTTGGCTGGTGGTGAATTGTACCCCCCAACTGCCCCACATTGCTCACAAATGCCTGTGTCCTGTGACACTCCTGTGTTACTGAGCACCGCAGGAAATAGAGGAGCATAATGTGCTGGTGTGGGACTGGTTACAGGGGATGGTGAAGTTCTGCCTGAATAAGAACAAACAGAACTAAAGCTTGAATGAGGATTTGAGGTTTATTTCTATAAACAATTCTGATTAATACTGCTTCTGTAGGTATCAGCAACTTACATCAAAAGGGAACTGCTCAACAAAATGGAACTTTCACTGTTCAGGCTTGATTTTCTTCCTTGAAGACATGAAATTGCAAGGGGAGAAAAATGACAACAGAAAATGTGCTTTGGGTGTGATACAAGCAAGATCAACAACAAAACATGCTGAAATACTTCTTGTTTTGGTGATCCTGATAAAATTTTTGCTGGTGCCTGTTCAGGCTTAAGAAAACCAAGGATGTGGCCAGAATAAAAGATGGCATTGGTGATTCCAGGAGAGACTTCACACTTTTTCTTTCTGTATGAACTCCAAACTGGTTTAGCTACAAAACCTTTTTTCAAGTATTGTCTGCTGCTTCAAGGGTGATGGGGATCAAATACTCTGCTCTGCTAGCACTGCCCTGCTTTACAAGGGAAGCTCAGCACCTGAGAGGAAGGCAGCTTGGAAATGCGGCAGTAGCTGGAAAGGAGGTCACAGAGATCCTTTCTTGAGGATCCAGAAAACTTTTAGTTTTCCAGAAATTCCTCTGGACTATCACCTGTAAGAGACTCTTGAGAAGGAAACTAAATTGATGAATAGTTGTGTGGGTGAGAGAGCAGGATGAAGTGATGAGGAGAGGCAGTGGCTGCTACAGTCCAATTACAGAGATAAGAAACTTGTAAATTGGTCCTTGTAAAGGTGGTCAGAGTGGTCAGAGTGGAGATGGAACAAAGCTAGGTCTGAATGCTTCCAAGGGTCCAAGTTTCTTAACTTTGCTGCTTTACTCCCAGGGAGAAGTGCAACTGAAAACCAAGAAGTCCCAGGGAAGCCAGCTGCAGAGCCAGGCTTGACCTCCAGCCAGCCAGAGAGGGGACAGCAAGAGGGAGCGTAAGTAGAGAGAATCAAGGCAGGCTAACAGAGGCACTTCTACCTTTCTTTGGAGCTTTGAGAATCTCCCAGGCTAATTATTTGCCTCCTGTGGTAATGTCCCATGGGTGTTCTCAGCTCTGGGAGGAGTGATGCCATGCTTCAGACTGAGGATGCCAGTCAATGCTGAGAGACGATAATTACAGTTATGATTAGTTTTGAATTTCTCATCGAATGCTTGGAGACATATAGCTAATGGAAAGCTAAAGCAGTGCTTTTCTCTCCTGAGGTAGTAGATCTTTTTCTTTCTGAAATCTGTTGGCATTTAAGTGCACTGGAGACACTGCTTACAAAGGAATCACTGACACCCTTTTTCCTCCATAGATCTAGGCATGTCCATCCTTGCATCCATTCATAGTCTTCAATGTATTCAGATACTCAGAAATGTATTCAATTAAAGAACACAGCTAAAAAAAATAAAAAAAATAAAGAGAGAGAGATAAATGCAGACAGTAAACACCGCTGCTCTTGCAGAATAATCGAATGATTGCATGGTGAATTTTTCAAAAGAGTTACCTGCTCTTTCTCTCCTGCTGAGCACCAGCCATGGTGCTAAGAAAAGTCTATATTCATTCCAGCAGGCATGAAGATAACAGGTTGGATTTGGCAACAAAGCTTGTTTTGGCAGTACTCTGAGTTCTATTGTCCATCTCAAAATGAGGCTGCTCAGATTTTATCAGACAAAAAGAAAGTGAGAATAAGCACCAAAAACTGAAGTGGCACAGATCCAAACTGAAGTCCTGTTCCCTGCTTCTTGCTTCTGCTCACAGCCCTTTTTCTGTGCATATAGTCAGGGTCGGGAGGACAATGTCCAGCCACTTTCATGCTGCTTCAGCAGCATCTTTATGCTGAGAAGATGTGTGGTGGGTTAGACCAGAGAAGATTCTGTTTGGCAGTGGTAATAGATGTAAGACAGCTGTTTCTCAAAGAATTTTGGTCACCAGGTTTTAGAAATCACCTGATCCAGATCTGTATTACTTGTAGCAACAAGTACTACAAATATTACCTGAGCTTACACACAACACCTTATGAGACCAAACACGAGGAAAGAGAATGGGAGAGTTTTCTACTTAATGTTTGTATTTGAAGATGTTATCCAACCTGGATACCCAAGACCTCCTCTTTGAAGAACAAAAGGTCTGCTTTATTTTTACCAGCCATGGAAACTTGCAGAAGTTAATGCTCATCCATGTAACCGAGGAGGACAACTGAGGTCAATCAATCCATTATGATGGGATTCAAGAAAGCACACAACCCCTATTTCATACAAGGCTGCAGCTGTTCCTGACATCTTAGAAACAAAATTTAGACAATATAAAAGGCAATAAGTCACAGACTGATGCTCAGGCTTCTCCAGGATTTTTCCTTTGTGATGCCAGGGTTAAGTTTCTGTTATACAGCTTGTCTCTGATCTGAGGAAGTTTTATCAGAGGTTGTAAAGGTGGATGTTGTCCAAACTTTGTTTTGGTAGCTGGATGTTCCTCTTGTCTGATAGCAAGAGGAGTTGTAGAAAGTTATTTGCATAAATGCAAAAATGTAGAAAATAAGGGAACTTACTGACTGAAATAGACTGAGATATCCCTAAATTTGTTTTGTATAAAGGGTATTTTTAATTTTGAAATCCATAACTGAAGAATAGTTGCTGCTATAAATGGCAATGTGTCAAAACAAAACCCACCAACCAACCAAATTCCAAGCCCTTGGATGTTCATTCAATTGCTTAAGTTATCTATAAAAATTAAAACAATATAGAATATATCTTTTTTCTTCAGGTAGTTTTTGAAGCAGTTCTGGGGTGGAGCAAATGGATGTTATGCATATTGTTCACTTTTTCTGAAAGGTTATGTAAACAGGATTTTTTTAAAATCACCAAAGTCACCTGGAAATATTTAGGCTCCAGGCTTCTTTTTGAACACAACTTTATCGGTTTTTTCTGTAGTGTGAAACAGTAGAGCAAAATTCTCATGTTATCTGCCTCCAACAGATTTACAATATTGCAAGATTAATTATATTAGCTGCATTTCACGACTCAGTGCATTTGTATTACCATTTCAAAAGCACAATCATTTATCAACAGCAAACTTCGGGGCATTTACTTTCCATGCCCTGGCATTGCAAACTTCAAAGTATGTGAGCTTACCTATGAGATGTGTGTGAATGTGTGTTCCCTTTCCCAAAGCAGCTTCAATGATTTCAACCTCCTTCATGGGTTTGCACGTTATTTTCCTAATTTGAATGTGGTTGGTTGGGTCAGATTCTTTTCCACTCAGCTTTTGATATTTCAAATTTTAAGTAATTATAATAAATTAATATGAAATACAAAATCAATAATGACTGGTTAGATGTGATTTCTGGCTTCTTGTGGAGGTTGTCCTGAGTCACTTCATCTATTCCCCTCTCAAGACTGCTTTCTGTGGTCTGTTCTCTACATCTTAGCTCTAATCAGCTCCCAAATAATCCTTCCTGCAATGAGCATCACCTAAATTTTAGCCTGTTTGAAATATACTACCCGCACTTCAACATATTGTACATTCCTCTTTCAAATTCAGACATTTTCTTCTTTCAGACTTGATCTCTTTCTGCACTCTGGACATACCAGCGTTAGTTTCCAAGGTGCCAGAAGCATGTACACAGATAGTGCTGTGATTTTACAGTAAGCTGCTGCTGAGCTCTGGACTGTCACTGTTACAGATGGCCAGTAATTAAAGTTACCTCAGGTATGTCCACATTACAAGGATCCTTACTGTGGTTGCAGCTAACCATGCCCTGAATTTTATCCAGTTTTCTCCTTAGCTGCTCCCACTTTAAAACCTTTAAAAATTTCCAGTCCTTTCCTCAGGGCAGGGGGACGAGGGTGCTGTGTGTGCACAGTGCTGGCTGACCACCAGGAATGCGAGATGACAAATTGCACGTTGTGTTTCTGTGTGACTGGGTCTGGCAGGGTTTGTTGTGTCAATGGCAGTGCTGTGTAAATAACAACCTGGCTCCTGAACACCTGTGTGGGAATAAGAAACCTCAAAGCGGAGATCTGCTGTGGGAATTGCTAGAAAGCCCAATTCACTTCCCTGGTTCCTCTGATCTCTTTGAGTCCTGTGGGAGTTAAAGCTGCCCTGTGGCTCTTTTTAGTAAGCGATGATTCCCTTTCAGTTGTCACCTCCTTTTCTGGAGAAGGAATTATTCGAAGAGCAGGCAGACATACACTGCTTACCTTTGGATACAAACACATGGATTGCCCATCTGCCCACCAAGCAGTCACATGCTCAGCAATTTAAATAAAAGCCACCTGGTACTGCATAAAGTGACAATTCAATTCAACTGATAGTGGGCATAAAAAGTACTGCCTTCCCGTCTATTTTCTATTACATTATGGTTTGCAAATTCCCATCATTCTGAACAATTCAACAACAACAAAAAGGAAGATCTCAGGCTGAAGAGGGCTGCATGCTTCAAAAAACACATAAATTACTTCATGTTCATTTTGACAAAGAAGGTGGTTTGGGACTGCAGCGAGTCATTTCTGTTGATGAAATTGGCTCACAAGAACCTCAGGCGTGTCATTTTACCTTGTAGAGCATCAGATTTCATTGTAAATAATCACAGTTTCATAGCACTTAACTCCTGAGGATAATGATACTAATTTAATGGAAAATAATTTTGAAACCCTGGTGGGGAACATGCACTCTATAAATATATATTGAAGGAAGAAGAAAGCTCAGGCCTGATCTCCTTTAATAGGCATGACACCACAACTCCAATTTTACTTCAATTTACACAGATGTTGACTATGTTATGAATACAGTTTTCCATATTTAATTTTCGCACACATACATTAAGAGAAATGTGTTTTGCCTATGAATGTCATCTTGGTGTCCCATCCCAAATTACATAACAGCTCCACAGCTGTGAGTGGTGCTACATTGCTCAAGAACAGACCCACCTCAGAACACAAATTTTACCTGTAATAATTCATTAGGTTGAGGTGGTCAAGAAAGGTCCTGGCCTGCACATTGGTGCGCTCTGTTTCTTATATAGAAATTCAGTTCAGATTCTGAGAAAAGCAGCAAGATGCTGGTAGATGTTATCATCATGTCTAAGGAACTAGAGATATGAGATTCCAGCTGTTCATCCCTCTTATTATTGCAGGAAAAGCAGCTTGGATGACACACTTGAAGGGTGCAGAATCAAAATAAAAAAGGTGTATAAGGTTAACAATGTGTTCTGTTTAGCAAGTGTCTGTGTTCTGTTTAGCAAGCATCTACTTGGATAGGGCAACTTCATATAAAGGAGGCATTGGAAAGTCCACTGAAATGTTTTCTATATTAGCCTTTCTCTCTCTACTTGTTTTTTTTTTTTTTTTTTTTTTTTTTTTTTTTTTTTTTTTTTTTTTTTGTCTATGATGTGTGAGTGCCAACATAAGGGAGCACTATAAATCAGAGTAAGAAATAAATACTCCAATTTAATCTTGCAGGGGGATATTAAGCTTTCACAACCCCTAAATTCCTATTATTCCTTCACAGACCCATTGAATACTTCACTAGCTTAATGCTGTGCAGGACTAAAACTGGAACTTAACTCACAGCAGATGAGGCTCAGAAAAGCAGACCCTGATGTCTATTTTCTATTTTCCACTTTCAGTCACTCGCCCATCTGACTTTTACCAAGTCTTTCTAACACTAATGAAAAATTGTGTGACAGTTCAAGTGTGATATGTTTCACTTCTGAGATCATCAGATAAAAGAATGTATGTGCCATTGCAAAAAGGATCTTTGTGCCCATCACTTGGAGGCAGCACACAGGAGCCTGTGCCATATGTTGGGCAAGGGCAATCACAGAAGATTTCAAATGTACCTGCCAGTCTTCCCTCTTACACACCTTTCTGACTCTCCTCTTTTCATACTACATTTCCTTTTGGGCAGAGGTTAAAACCAAAGTCAATCTCTCTGTTTTCAAGAAGCTCAAATCATGAATTTTTTGGACAGTGTAAGAGCAGGAGAGAGCACCCCAGGCTTCCTGTACTCCCCAAGGTTGGTTGGAAGAGCATGCTACCTCCTTCAGTCTTCCTTTTAAGGACTCAGGCTGGGGATGTTGAGAAAACAGTGAATAAAATTATTTTTACCTTTCTTTTCTCCTTTTCTTCCCCCCCAAACAGTGATCAGCTCAACACTGAAATTGGGCTTTTTAAAAGCAGAACATTTTCATAAACTGTACCTGAATTTGGACACATGACCATACCTTGCACCCATGAAGTTATGCTGAGACAAGTCAGGTTTTAGGGAAAAAAAAACCTGTTTTATTTTATTTTCCACTGTCTTTATTCTCTTGCATGACCCATTACTGTGAGTGATTAATAAACTGTTGTTTATTAAGAACAGTTAATAAAGGGTTCTCTAGTGTCCTTGCTGTTCTCTTTAGATAACATCTAGGAGAACTAATCAAGAAATTAGCCAGTTAATGTGCCATGTGTCAGTGCTTCAGATGGATGGTTGATTGTGCTCTTCCTTGCCCTGAATCACACTGGAGCCATTTCACTTACCAAGGGAGCAGAATTGTTCCCAGGAACAGCATCCTCATTCCTTATTTATACACAGAGCATGCTGCTATGTTACCGCAGGATCTGTCTAGATCCATTGTGTGTTATGGTGCCATCTCCTTGCTGGGAGGACACAACAGTTTGATAGACAGGACAGTGGCTCTGGCAGCCCCAGGAGCAGTGAGAACTTCAGACTCTCGGAGGAGAGAGGCTTTTGTCCCCTTATAATGCAGAAGTTCCCCTGAGTGGGAAAAAGCAATTTAATAGTTTACCCAGTCTGAATAGAAATCACAGCTTGCCTGTAGCTTGTACATGCAAAGTTCACATCCTTGGAAGCTCAGAGGCATGCAGGAGGTGCATTAGGTACAGGGTTAAAACAATATAATAACTGGAGGTTGGAAGGAGAGGGTAAGGTTTTGGAGGGGAGGGGTGATGAGAGGAGGTGACCAGTGAAGCTCTGAAAGGACTAGCACCTTCTTGGAGCCCCTGGCCTTCTCCAGAATGCCTGGCAATTCAGCTAACACAATCCCTTCATTTCATGCTCGGCGCTGTCCCCATTAGAGCATTCCCCAAATGGTGCTGGAGACAGCCACAAAGGGCAGCATTATCTCTGGGAAGTAACTGGTGAGTGGCTGGGTCCAGCTGAAAGGGAAAGGCAAGCAAAAGTATTCCCAGGGACAATGAGAGCCCTTGTGTCTCAGGAAACTTCCCAGTCCATTAGCATCTGTGGAGGACAATGGCCTTGTGTGGTGGAGAGGAGGAGAACGAGGTCTTGCTGCTGGCCCTGTCCATCACTGGGGAGGGCACTGCTCTGCCAGGATGGATCCTGAGCAGGCTGATCTAGGGACAAACAGCAAGGACAGACCATGGCAGGGGCTGGCTCTGCTGGGCTGGTGCAGGGTACTGAGCAGCTTTCTGACGTCTGAAGTCTGTCCTTTCTGCTGGCAGGCAAAGGAGGAAAGGCTTCTGCAAGAATGGTGGGAGTCCCCTCTGCAGCCTCAGTCCTGGTGCTCTCATCCTCAGCCAGGACTGGTATCACCTTCATGGGCAGCTCCTGGGGAGGGTCAGCAGGCACCTTTCTCCTGCACAGCTTTGTACACAGCCTCCAACAGACCTGAGTAAAAATAAGTGGACTTTTTGGAAAAGAAAGTGCTAGTGTTTGCTGAACAAGAGTGGTATACACTTGGAAAGCATTGGTATTTTTCCTCCATTTGTGACAGTTTCAGCCAGCTTGCTCATTCTGAAAGGTACTGAAAAATCTTGATTATGCTTTTAACAAAATAGATGTTTGGTCCATTTTAAGACACACAGGAGTTCTCCCTTTTGAAAGAAATTTAATGCACTTTACTCTAAAATCCTTCAGAGATTATTCAAAATTCCACATTGCAGTACAATGTAAAGTTTGTTTTCTACTCCATGAAACAGCTCCTCTGATCAAAAAAATTTGTTTCCTCTTTTCAAATGGCCGATTTATTTTGTGAAATCACCACCACCACTGCATAGGACCAAAGGCTTCCAGCTTCTCACAGGAGAGAGCTTTCTTTGGTAGAGCTCGTATTCTGTGGCCTTTTCTAAGCAGAACCCATGAAATACGCTTTGAAGTTGAAGAGGTTTCGTAGAACAATACAAAATCCTTGTCAGAAACATGGAACAGATATGCCCAAGACCCAAAACCTTAAGTTTTTCTTTAGTTCTCCTTCACAAGCACTTGAAAATAAGGATGGACTTTAGTTTTATCAGGAAAATCTCCTTTTGAGAGATAAATGGATTTGTGAACCCAAATGGCCTTTACCATTTACACGAGATGAAAAGAAGTGTGCTTTGTTAAGAAAACATGAAGTCATGTTTACGTTGCATCAGTAGGGGATCCACTGAGCGACACCAAGGAGCTGAAATACACACTAGCCCTGCCTCAGGTTCTGTGCAGGGAGAGCCCATTTGGGATTGGGGTACAGCAGGTGCATTTTCCAGTTTTGCTTTCTGTGGAAGAAGTCCAGAGAAGCAGAACAAATGAGTTCAGTTTGCCTTCACACATCAGTTCTGATATGACCAAATGCAGAAGTTTAGCTGTGCCTGATCATAAAACACATCCATGCCCACATGCTCACTGTCTTGGACTCTAAGGTGTTTTGTGGGGAAATAGAAATATCTCATTCTTGGAGCCAGAGGGAGCAAAACCATCTACTCTCACCATCAACATGTTTTCTTAACTTTAAATAAGGTTAAGAAAGGGAGTAATTCAACCATGGCAACTCTAATTGGCTACAAGTATAATCCAATAACCTAATTTCACCCATATTGTTAGTTGAGTTAATTGGACCTGCACAGCCACCAGCTAAATATATTGGTCTATGCAAATGGTGAAACTAATTTCCTTCATAAACCTTTCTTCTGCCAAAGTAGAAATTAGGTAGAAGGGGTGGGGGGGAAAGAAGTCTATGCTGACGTTGTTACTTCAAAAGATCAATTCTCTTCCAATTATTTGCTCTCTTTAGATAGGCAGGACAGAAAACATCATTAATTCTCTTAAATAGAGAGGGGGATGGGAAGTAATTTCATTTCCACTTGAAGAGACTGCAGAGCAGAAGTGATTGAGCCTTTAGCTTCTCAAATCCAAATGGAGCTCCACAGCCACTGGGTCAGGCAGCCCCATTTTCTTTGCAATATTTGGAATGAGGGAACCTACACCAAAATGAGTTCCTGGGAATCGCAAGGACTTGCATTTCTTGGAGGAGGAAGGGCAAGCTGATCTTCACTCAAACATTGCTTTCAGCAGGATCTTTTGCAGTAGAGGCTTTGTAATTTGTAGCATGCTGTGTATCAGCCAAATCCATGTCCACTGTTAGCTTGAGAGCCTCCCAAAACACCTCCTGGAGATGATGAGGAGGACTAACAACCCAACTGTCCACGTGTAGAGTAATGAGCAACCTGATCTGGCTGAAGATGTCCCTGCTCATTGCTAGGGGTTGGACTAGATGACCTTTAAAGGTCCCTTCCAGCCCAAACCATTCTACAATTCTATGATAATTTCTTTTTTTTGCCAGCAAAACAGGGGATAATGAAAGACTATTATGAAGCCCAGTTACTCCAGAAAGCAAGGACCTGATGGCAGCAAGGTTCAATAACTTCAGAGCAAAGCTGACATTGTGGAGGTGAGGAACAGCATCCACATAAATTTTATCTTAAAAACATTGGCTTAAATCTGTTGTTATTCAGCTGATGCTTTGCATTTTCTTTCTGCTGCTTTTCAGGATTCATGACTGTGTCTTTTAAGCACATCAGGTCCATGTACCCTCTCCATTACGCTTGGCTATTACATTTTTTTCTCTTGCAGATTGGAGGAGTTGAGGGTGGATCACCTCTGATGCTTCTGTCCTTGCCTCATGCCTCCCCCCACAAATTTGGCTGCAGCCATGAGCGTGATAGCAGCAGCAGCATGTATTAATCTCAGTTCCATCTCTCATAGGCAGTCCCAAATGAGAGGATGTGCACATCCTTGGGTGTCTTTCAACTGACTTTGGAGCAGGCCTGCTGTGAATTGGGACTTGCACAGTGTGGGGGAAGGAAGAGATGCTGCTTGTGATTGCTATTTGAACTTGATAAGGGGATGAGAAGGAAAAGGAAAAAGGAGTTTTGAGGCAGTTAATGCTTTCCACAGTTACACTTGAATTTCAGCCCCTGCTAATATTCCCAGGCAAATCACAGTTCACATGCATACACACACTCAGAGGTTTAATTTCAGCAGCAAATGAAGTCATAATGCAAACAGAAAGCTAACAGCAGGGAAGGCTATGCTTGGCCAGGTCTGCTCGTACTACAAGTAATACATATGCACCAGTGCAAAAACTGGCCCCAGAGAGCAGTTAAGTCTTTCTAGCAGAAACACACACTGAGAAGGCAACCTTTACTTTTAACTACAGCTTCCTACAATAGAAAGTGCTGTGGTCTTCTTTCGTATTGGAAAGGGAAGGGATGAGGGAGGGCCAAGACCTACAGAAATCAGGTTGCAAACCTGCCTGCTTTTTGGGACAGATGCACCGGGGCAAGAAGACATTTACAATGAAAATGTTAGATTTACCTAGTCTGAATTTTGGATATGTTCATACCTGAATGCTGGAAATGGGGAAACTACTGCAGAGTGTTCAGCAGAGGGCTGGGTATGGAAAGTCACAGCTGAGGAGGTCATGGCATCACCTCTGCCTGTGGAAGCTCTTGTTGAGCTGACACCTGGGAGTTGCCAGCTGAAGGAAAGTGTTCATGGATTGGCATGGTCTACCATGGGCTGGGCCAGCTCTTACCCTGGAGAAGCAACAGTGCTCCTGTGCTGCACACAACAAGCTTAGGCTTGGTTTTGCTTTGCGAGCTGTGCAATTCAGTCATGCCCTACATGGGAACCATGTGTAACTGGTAATATGAGTGAGGCAGAGTGTGAGTGGAGCATAACCTGCTCCCTGTGAGCACAGAGCTGCCCTGAGGTTTGCTCAGCTGTGCTGCAGGGCTGCCAGCGTGCCCCAGCCACAGGGCAGGGCATCGCACAGCCACACTCCTTTAGCACATGGCCCAGGGTCCTGCCAAAACTGATGCTGGGTTGGGCTGTGGTTCTGAAAGCTGGGCTTGTGCTTTCCAAGCAGTCCAGGCTGTGCA
>VRYO01001366.1:1137981-1160797 GCA_009812075.1 Sialia sialis
TTCTTCAGTGAACTAGGTGCGGCTTATCAGTGTGAAATTACTGTAATTTTCTTCACTGTGACTGATATGGGGATGTGTTTTGGATTTTAGACATGTGGTTGATAATATAGAGATATTTTTGTTATTGCCAAGCTGTGCTTGCACAGACTCAAAGCCTTTTTTTGCGTTTTGTATTGGCATACCACTGTCACTTCTTTAAAAATAAGGCTAAATTCTGAAAATAAAGAAGGTATGAAGTCAGGGTGTATGAAAAATTCTGAATTTTATGAAAGAGTTTACTTTTCCCTCCACAAGAACCTAACACTTGAAATCCATCTACCAGGATGGGAAACATTAAAAAAAAATTCCAGTGACAAATCATTATTCATTTACAACAATTACACATCAGGACAGATTTAAAATTTTATTTTTCTTTCTTTCAACTTTTCTTACTCCAGTAGGAGAGCAAGCTTTCTTGTTGCTTAACAAGTCTTAAGCAAACACTGTAAATATTTGGAGACCCAAATGACTAGATTTGCAGTGATGCCATCATTAGCAGCAGTGACAAGAAAGTGTCAGGGTTGCAATTTTAATGTTTTTTAATTGGCCCTACATTTCTATTGTTAAAGCATTTACCCAAGGGTGTGATTAATAATAATAGGTGATAGCTCCAATTACCCTCCAACTTATTAGAAAATATCAGCACTCAGATATAATCTTTAAAAGAACAGCTTAAGCTGCATTTACAAGTTTACTGTGATGAGAATAAGTAGAAAGATAAAAATTTGAATTAAAAATCCTGCTTATTTTAATTAGGGTTTGTTTGTTTTCATCTTTAAGCTTCATGAAGCCAAAATGTTTATGTATACACCAATACTCATCTGAGAATCACCAAACATTTTGCCTGCAGTTTTAGTGAGTTCTCTAAATCAGTCCCTGACATAGTCATGACATTGAGAAGCAAAGTCATCTGATGCTGTCTTAGTCATATGCAGCCCATTAGAGTTTTTGAAGGATAAAAATAAAACTGTACAACCCCTAAATAAAATTGAGTTAAAACACGATCTATCTTACACATCTGAGTCAGAGGCTTTCCTTTGCAGTCAAATAAAAACAAGCTTTGTGTCTCCATATGTTCCATTTTCTTCCATCTTTTCTCATGTGATGCGTGGTGGTGCATTTATCTTTTTTCTATTTTTTGTTTGCTATCAGTTCCACCTTCTCTCCTCCAAAGGAAAAACAGCTGTTCATGCCCCAGGAAGAGGTGAGTTTAGTGCCTTTGGGATTGGCTTAGGAAAGGATTTAGGAGAATTTTTGTCTCATCATTGACAAACCTTGTAGCACTATGTGGTGCAGGACATGTAGTGAAGGTATCAATGGCTACAAGAAACTTTCCAGAGCCAATTCCTCATCTTTCTCCACAACATTTTCTTAGTTCTTTGCAGATCAAGAATCCATGTCTCCACCTGTCTTCCCTTGAAAAATTTTAAACACTGCAATGACATTATGAAAACAACCTTAGGGTTGTTCAACTTTTAAAACTTTTTAAAAACCTTGGTCTCAATCCTATCATTTGAACCAAGGAGCAACATACATTTTGAAGTGATAATGACTAAACCAGGGAGAAAAAACTCCATAGTTTTTAGGCCCTAAAAAATTAAAAAAATCAGTTCTCACACACCCAGAATATTGCTGTGACAGGTGTGTTGTTGGCAAGAAGAACAAGGCTTTGTTTGATCCATAAATTATTGAAAAGATTCCAGATCCAAGTGCTCCATCTGTGTTATTTTTAATTGGGATATCTCACAGGAATAGTGACCATGCAAAAGTCATGAGCTTCCTTAAAAAAAGACAGCTGAAATCTCCATACTTTAAGGGCCCTTGGGCAGCATTTCACTTAAACATGTATCTATCATTGACTGAGTGACAAGTCAGTGCTGACATACAGGAGATTCCTAAGATACTAAGGGTTGGGCAAGTGTGGAAGTTTTTTTGCCAGTTTAAGAGTTGGGTCATTAAAAATATCTGAGCAATATGATTTGAGCTGATTTTATTGGGCATTTATTTTGTGTGTGTGTTGGATATTTTTTTTGTGTGCATGTGGGTTTTTTCTTTTAGTCTTTTAAATTAAGAACCAGAGCTTCTCTAGAGGGAGGGATGGAGGGAGGGAGGGAGGGAGGGAGGGAGGAAGGAGGGAAGGAAGGAAGGAAGGAAGGAAGGAAGGAAGGAAGGAAGGAAGGAAGGAAGGAAGGAAGGAAGGAAGGAAGGAAGGAAGGAAGGAAGGAAGGAAGGAAGGAAGGAAGGGAGAGATACATGGAGTGGTGAGGGGTCTTGAAAGGACTCTGAGTCCTAAAGTACTGCATCTACCATCCTTCTGCTGCTTATTCTGCACTTTGATTATGTGAACATCCTGTTCCCCTTTCTAATCCCACTAAGCTGTGCATCTCATTGATTTCCCATACAGTAAAGTCAATATATCCTGCTTAAAGACTTACTCCCTTTTATATATTGTTTTAATTTTGCTGCCAGTCATTTTCATTGACCATTGCTTTTGGATCATAAGGCTGAAAGATGCAAGGCATGCAGTCTTCTGTGTTGTAAATCACTTATATATTTACTAATCCCTCTCTTTTCTGTGGCTTCTTAATTTTCTTTTTTTTTTTTTTTTAAATATGCCTACAAGTGAAAGCTAATGAGACTTTGAATACATGGTTGCCATCCCCCTCTGTTGGGACAACACAGCTGACATACTGCAGTGGCACTGCAGCTCACAGAGCTCCTCAGGGTGAAGTCCTCCACTTGCTCCACCAACCTCCCTGTGGGTGGGAAGCAGTGACCTGGCTGCAGCAGAACAGGCACCGTATCACATCCCAGTCATATAAATCCAATGGGTAAATGTTGTTAGCTTAAAGATATTGTTTCAGGAGATGAATAGCTGAAAGATTAAAAAAAGCATCAAGATGCAAAAGGTGAAAATGAACTTTTGGATATTACAGAAATTAGGAAGGAAGAATAAGAATCTCTCTAGCTGAGAAGCTTGGATGAGAATCTATCAGGCAGCTGCATTATCAATCTTATTATATTAAGCATAAGTGTAAACACTGAAAAATTCATGAAGCAGAATGAAACAGTAAAGCCTAGTTAAAACCCAGAGCTCTACTTTGATATATGCGGTGCTGACAGGATAAAGTGAAAGGAAAGGAGGAGAATGAGCAAGGGCAGTTTTACATGCTCTTTCCTTCTCAGAATTTTCTGAGATTTGCATTCATGCAGTTCAAGTGCTGTGAAGTCAATCGGTGCATACTGCATAGCGCACATCTCACTGATTCACCCTGGAAGTTCCTGTCCCTCCTCTTTTGGCTGCAGGGCGTGTTCCCTGTGGTCAGACTGCTCAGAAGTACAGCCCTGGACAGTATAGATGAAGGCTAGACTTACCAAAAGCTGAAAGCATGAGGAGAGAATTTGCACATTAGATGAGGGAGTCAGATTTGTTTGGGAACTCTTGGGAATGAGGCCATGACCGTGTCACAGTGCTGGGAATTGAACTCCTGTTGCAATGGGCTCTACTGGACACATGAAGGGATTTCCAGCTCAGTATTGGCAGAAATTCCATGCTCTGTATGTTAATGTATATATTGTATCTACCTGTGATGAGCATCATGTGGATATTGCAGCATGAGGAGTATTCCAGTCCATGGGATCTTGGATGTGCTACCCATGGCATGATGACACCTCTGCAGGTCTAGGGGTGTGTGTTTGTGTGTGTGGGCACATCCATGGGCAAGAAGATTCATTTCCAGTTTCACTCAGTGCATTTGCTACTGGGATTAGATAACAAAGGCTGATCAACACTTCCCCCTCTCTGTGGCTATGCAGAAAATACCAATAACAAGAAGAGGGATCTGAACTTTGACTCCATATGCACAATGAAAGCTTTTTAGTATTGAGGCTTTAAAGGACGACCCTGCATACAAAAAGGAGAGGGAAGTAGAAAGAGAGAACCAGCAAAACAGATTGTGTGGAATATGACAACACAACGATGAAAATTTATGGAAACCCCAGTGAACAAACCACTTGGATATTATATATACAGAGAAAGAGGACAAATGCAAGTTATTGGTGCCAAAGAAGAGCTGAGTGTTTTGCTAATGAAGATACATATGAGGTGAAAGGAATTACTTCCTGTAATACAGGGGTGATTTCCTTGAGTTTGGAGTGTCCAAAGAACCAGATTTTTTCTTTTTATGTGTCTCATTTTCTTTTGTCTAATTTGGGCTGTTCTCTGCTATTGCCCTTGAGGCCCCAATGGACACAGCCCAGGAACAAGTTCTTTCTCCTTCAGATGGAGAGAAGGAGCCTCTGGAGGACTTTTGCCTGCCCTCTTCTCCTATCCCATCAGACAGGGCTCAGTCTAGGCTGCATGAATATGGGCAGAGAGACATCCTCACGCCAGGGCTTTCTTTAGGCCACTAAATACTGGAATGAGGAGATTTGGGGAAATCGAATCCTCAGGAATCTACTGAGGCATTGCCCTCTCATTGTCCAAATCCTCCATTAACCTGTAGTACTAGGAGCAATTTACCTCCTCAAGCACTATGACATTTGCTTCCTTCCTTCCCCATAAGGCACTGTCATCCCCAACTCTGCTGGCCAAAACAAACCTTCTGCACTCAAATCAATATGCCTTCCTTCTCTTTAACTACAGGACTAGGAGATGAGGTACAGAATATAGTCCTGCATTCAGGGAAACATAAAGGATTTTTTTGCCTGGAGATGGAGACAAAGAATATTTTTTTCTTTCTTCTCAGAAAAGATACAGTGCAAGGGTTAGGAGTCCGTATTTAAGTTCCTTAGTGGTGTGGGTGTTGACATGGGATTTGTGGCATTTATTTTCTAATCGCTGGGTCCGACCTACGTAAGACACTGAGGCCTGAAAAATCATCTTTGTCACCTATCCTAAATGAAAATTTTGGATTGCAAGGTGGAGGAAACTTGATGAGGCAGGCAGGCAGTGAGTCAATCAATCAATTAATCAATCAATCAATCAATCAATCAATCAGAGTACCTGTTTTTTAAGAATGTTTCTTTTGATTTATATAGAACTGAAGTTGATCCAAACCCAAAGGCAACCACGTATCAAGGCTCAAGAACAGAGTAAAAACTAGAAAAAATTCTAAAAACTAAGTAAAGAACCAAACTAATTATCTTCAGATGACGGAATTTTAATAGGTATATATGTGTGATAAACATTGACATACGTGGACAGACACACAGTCGTGCACAATTTGTTCGAATAAACTGATTTATTCCCCTTAACTACTTATCCCATAGATAATGTTAACAACTAGCCAAAGCTGACTAAGTCCCTGGCAGATACCCCTTAGTTTAAAACTGATATTGATGCATTTTGATAATTTGTCTTTATAAGTGGCATAATAAAGTAATGGAACTGTTCAGAGGGTTCATCTGTTTTCCACCAGGTGGACTTTTGCTGCATGGCTAAACCCTAAATTCATCTACATAGTGAGAAGTAGCTCTAGCTTGTAGAGACTAAATAAGCAGGAGTTGAGCTTCATTACCTGAACTTAATCTGGAATTAAAAGTTAGCAATAATGGTACCATTTTATTATAAACAAGAGGACTTCCACTCTACATGTAGCTCTGCTTAGCAGTCTGTACCAGCTCTGAAAATTCTGTGCATGATTTTCAAGTAAAACATGAAATCTATTTACATGCTATGACATCTTTATTTGCAACTCATCAAGAAACCCACTTATTTTAAGGCTGCAAGCGTGAAATAATTGTCTCCTTAGCACAGCTGACATTTATAGACCTTTCTCAGCTTTCATTTGGCTGAGGGATAATGCCATTTTATAGGGTGAAAAACCTAATTTGATCCCTTTTGAACTTCTTTCAAGTAGTAGGACCTTCTTTGATGAAATTTTTTAGTAATTACATTGAATACATGATGTACATACCGCCTCCAGTGACACTGTAGGCAGGAGCATCTCTGTTTTTCTCTTTTTTCTGTCCTTTGTCTAGAATTTTCCACTTCATGTCAATTGTTTGGGTTGTTAAAGGGACAGCCACTGACATTATATCAAGGCATTTTGATAGCTTCACCATGGGAGCTTTCATCTTTACTCTCATTCTTTAAAAACAACTCATTGTGGAGGAAGCCCCATGGTGAGAAAAGTGTTATTTAATGCTGAATAATTGCCCACAGTTTTCTGTCCACATTTTCACACACTAACCTAGTCCTTGCACACACACATGCACTCACAGGTAACAACATTTACTAAGTGTTTTCAGACATCTGTAAATAAATCAGAGACAACTTTTCAGGCTGCTTGACATTCATGAGAGGCAGTGGAAATGTGTTCAGCCATCTCTCCGGCTGCAAAGATGAGTGAATCAAGACTGATCCAAGCTCCATCCAGCTATGGGGAGAGGCAGCGCATCTCTGATCTGCTTCAAGGAAGAAGAATATATGCCAATGAACTATGCTCCTTATGAGAGACATTCTAAATTCTCATACTGTCTTCAAATGAGATTTAAAAGAGGAGAATCCATAACTTTAGTAATCTCCAGGTTATTTTAAATTTAACAGTTCTCTGGAATTCTTTCATTTTTGCTAGCATGAATAACTTTTAACTAACCTTTCCCTAAGAAATTGCCTTACAGCTCCAAAATCCTTGAGAATATATATGTTCTGGAAATACTGCCATGCTCTGTCTCCAGGCTCAGGAGTTTTGCAGTATGCACAGCAATATGTGGGGTAATTGATATTTTTCCCAAGTGATGTGATGAGTCACTGCCATCCCAGGGATTTCTGCATCCAGGCTTGGCACAGCAAGCAACTTAAATTGAAGTTACCAACAAGAAAACATGCTGCACAGTTTTGTTACATCCCTTACTTCTATACAATCTTAGGAAAAAAATCTCCAATATTTCTTTTGTCCTCATGTGACTTATTAAACATTTGATAATTGCAAACTCCCCTTCTCCCAAAAATAGATGTAAAAGATGACTTATATTTGGGATAAGAAATTTTGATGCTATTATAAACAGTAACAAAGCAAATCCTTCAGTCCTGCCAAATTCCAAGTCATCTTATCAGTTCTGGTTTTACTCAGGCTAGTTCACCAATCATTGGGAGATAATGTGAAAGAAATTACATCGCTACTGGCCCTGGTTTTCCATTAGTCTGAAAATTGCAAACATTCTGATTTAGTAGCAGTTTATATTCACTTTGTAGGGGTGTAACTTTGCAGTCTCACTAGCTGGAAAGGAGATTAATTCATACCAGCCAAGAATCTGGCCCTTAATGTACTTAGATGTACTTTTGGTAATGAGCAAATTGATTCTGATAATAGCAGAATCAACCCAAATAGCACAGGAAGCTCTTAAGGCCAAGTCCAGAAAGAAGGATTGGACATTTAGGTGGATAATAAGTTTATATGGAGTCAGTCTGTCTGTTAACCTCCACTATGCCAGACTGACCCTCCTGTAGATTTTTGAGGGTTTTTCCTAACCCCGTTTTCCATTAAAAGTAGCTGCTGGTATGAGATAGTAAGAAATATGATTTGGACCCCTTACACTTTGAGCACCATTCCAAGTGGATAAGGTGTGTTTTGATGGCTTTGAACATGAAAAAGTCACCAAGCACAGCCCTTGTACTAGAGATCACCAGCTCAGGTGGTGAACAGCCACCTCTGTGCCCCAGGCCTCTCTCAGTGTGGGTAAGTGCATTTTTTCCACTGGATCTGACAGATATTTCTCACTCTGGATAGGAATTTGTTCCAAGGTGCTGCTGTTTCAAGAAGAGCTCTGTGTTTTCCTTGGTACTGGGAGCCAGTAGTTTCCTGGAGACACTCCACCTACCATAGGATGGCGTTCCAAGTCACTCAGGTGTGACTGCACTGAGGCAAAGCTGCACTAGAGAAAGCCAGAAAAAGGCAAATCTTGCATGTAGTATAAAGACAGGACAAAATGTGGTGCACTAGAAGGTGACACACTCTGTGAGGTGCCCATGGAATCTGATTTTATACTGGGCTACATTCCATTCTGTTACAACCTTCTCGTTTGAGCATGCATAAATTCCTTGCAAAGTCATTTTGATTTTTGCATCTGACAAATTACTCCTGTATATCTGCTATTTTTCTGTTTCCATCCATATTTTTCTTACAACGATGTCTGTCCTTTTATGATCATGCTGACAACTGCCAGTGCTTAAGCTGAGACAGAAATTACAACTGAACACAGCAATCCACCCTTCCATTTCAACCAGGATCTGGGAGTACGAGATTGCAGCCGGACCTTAATTTCCCTTGTTAGAGCTGCAGCATTTGGGGCTGATGAAGTTTGCAGTAAACCCGTCACAAATGAACCTTACCCAATATATTATCTATCAAGGCACCATAATGAACATCTGGTGGGGATTGTGATCTGTAGGCAGTGAGGCAGCAGCTATTAACTCTGCTGAGCTGATGTGCATTGATGTTCACTGCGAGTGCAGCCACGGGAAAGTAGAATCAGGCTTTTGCTGAGTTTTTCCACACTTTCATCCAGGACACAGACCCAGGCTGCTTGTGGGCACTTTGGGCTCTGCAGGGTGCACTGAGAAAAGGACACCTCAACCTGCCAGCTGCCAGTACACCCTGTGCTGAATCTCTTGGAAAATAAAGGTCTGTGATGGAGTAAGATTACAAACAGGATTCACTTTTACACTCTGCCATGACAACCGACAGCTAACTAGAGGAAAGCTGTTTCTTTCTGACTCCAAAACATGTGGCACCATTGACAGGTGAGGCTGGATTCAGAGATGTGTAGTGTTTTGCCACCCTCTGCTACACTGTCCGTGACAGAGGATCTGCAGGGTACATAAGGCCTTCAGCTGGAGATGTACAGCTGCTCTGGATTCCTGACAGCTTGAAAACACATAGATAATTTATTAACAACTTCAGAATGCGAAAATGTCTGCACTGGGTTAAAACAGAACAAGTGCTTTTAGCATGAAATGTTGTAAGAATAGCGAAAGCTTTGCATGAGGGATTGGTCACTGTCACCTCTTTCTGAAAGACTTTCAAGAAAGGAGCAGAGTGAATATCTTTCAAAGCAGACTTAGGATAATTAGTCTCTCTCTCTTAAGTGACTGAAAGAATGGAAAGGAGTCAGTGATCACCAGCCCATGACTGTGGTCTGTACAGATTATGGCACTGAAAAGAAATGCATCCTGCTACAATGAAAAAGGAATGCAAACAGACAGGGCAGCTACTCTGAATTCAAATAGACAACCAGACTCAGTCTTACAAACTGTGTGTGAGAGTTGCATGTTTGTCTGTCTTGATTTTCAATTCATGATAGCAATGACCCAGACCTCAGCATTACCCAGACATCATGCAATACAAGCAAATGTTGTAATATGGATAGACAGGGTCTCTTGGCTTTTTATTTCCTTGGCTGCAAAGCATCTGAATAGCAGCATGAGCAACTTGGCTGATAGGCTCACAGAGAAGAAGAAGTTCATGCACTTGATGAACAAGTTCACGAGGTATCAATCCCTCTGTCCCCTTGCCAGGGATCATGTTTTTCTTTAGTATTCAGTCTGATCTTACACAGATTCCTGCATTTCCTTTCCAAGACACATCCATGAACCTTTCTGTCAAAGATCAGACATGTGGAGCTTTAAAACCTGGGTTTTAAGGACTTTGTTTTCTTGAACTGAATAGGTTTAGGGATTTTCATAAGAACTGGAGAACTGAAACTGCCTCTGTAATGGGGATCACAGAGTCCAAAGATCTGTCAAAGCCAGACCTGGAAATATGATCTGTTCTTGATTAACAGAAGGGTGGAGGGAGTTGATTTCCAGCTTTTCTCCTTTGTATTGCATCTTACTGCTGTCATTTAAAGGTATGAGGCACATTGCCAAATACATGGGGATCGAAAGGAAGGAGTCTGAGGTTTCCTTTAATTTGCTAAAGTCTGTCTACTCCTAATCTAATAGAAAACTGATATGCGATGGGATTTATACAGCTCCAATTTGTCTGATTTGCAGACAAAGCAGGAAACAGCTGGGATGAAAATGAGCTGTAGGGAATTGTGAATTCCGCAGGGAGGATGCCTGGAGCAGAGTTTATCTTCAGGTGGAGGGAGGTTATCAGAAAGAGACTTTATCCCCAAAGATGAGGCAGGAAAGAGTTCCCCTCTTACTCCAGGGCTTGAGGCTAGCTTCTAGATCAGAAACCATTCACTGGGTTAAGGGAGGCTGACAGTGCTTGTTGGACCATTGCACAAAACCTCAGAAAATGGGACCATTACCATCAGTGCCACCAATGGGCAGCACTGCTCCAACGACCTTTCCCACACAGTTTTCCCTGCTGAAACACCACTTCCCAGCAGCTGCTGAGTCATCAGCTCTGGTTTACTAGAAAAGCTGTTTGCTTAGCAGAAGGAGCCCCATGGCAATTTAAGTTCATGTCCTGAAAGGAGTTTTTATTCCCCCTTTTTCTCAGTTTTTTAAATAGACAGTGTTATGTCTCACATTTAAATTCTGGTAAACTGAGAGGTGGAATGGGTTTAAATGTGGGTTTATGCACAAATCTGGATGAGACAGAACAACTCTCTCCATTATGCCAAGCATATGTGCGACCAAACTCTATCTCATCCAAAGACATTTCCTAGATGCAGGAAATTCCAGAGGCTGATTCACAACAGCCCTTCAGAAGAAAGATTTCTCCCCAAACCATACCTCCATTCAATCCATGGCTGCATAAATGCACATCTTATTCTGAGTGCAGCCTGTATTTCCTTATGACACAAAGGAATTTATCCTGTTTACAGTCAGGCAAATATAGGGGAAAATAAAACTTAATTGTTCCAGAGTGCATATCTGCCTCTGGTATTCAGCTGCAAGATTAGAGATAATATAATTAATGTAGGCAATGGATGGATATGGAAAACAGAAGGCTCTACAGACAAATTGTGTTGGTGGTCACTAACCAGCATTGCAGATTATTTGTCTCCAAAGTATCTCTCTCTCAATGAATGGCTCACTGAGGACCACTCTTCACTACAGAGTCAGAGTAGTGTATTTACAGTGGAAAAGTTCTGGTGGTGGAGATAGAACTTGTGCAGCCCAAATAATTATTTTCCTGGTAGTAAAACTCACTTCCCTAATTGACATAAGATCTACTGACAAAAGGGCTCTTTTGTGATAATGAGTTGCATCTGCACAGGGAGTTCTGACATTCAGACTGTACAAAGTTGAGTCATCCTGTTTTGACTATGAATGAATGGGGCACCTCTCAATGTCAGTGCAGGGGAATCCCAGTGGTACTTGTAATGCAGGAAATTTCAACTGTGAAGTTAAAGTGTCATTTTAAAAATCTCCTTTATCTGAGTGGAAATGTAATGATCCCTCCTTTCATGACTTTCCCTTCCCCTTAAGGTATGTTTAGGGACCAGTATGAAGTGAGTTTCACTATCTCAACCCTCTGCTCCTTTTTGACTGAACCAGTGCATCACTACAGTGGTAGCAGTGTCCTTTGGCCCACAGCTGGCATCACCTGCTGATTGCCTCTGGTCTACTCTGTGCTGCCTGTGCAAGTCCCTCAAGAGTGTAAAAAGGAGATTCTGCTCCTGAATTTGAGGGAATTAAGGAACAAAACAGTTTGATGGATCCCTCTGATATGGTTCATTATTTCCTTTCAGATGCTTGATTCCATTTTCACAGAATCATAGAAGATTCTGAGAACTGAGATCTTGGAATTTTTCTGGCCATGCAGAAGTTTGAAGAAATTCTGCTAATTTATGTCTTTGTCTGTGAATCCTATCAGTGTAGAGCTCACAGCTGCATGGTGTCAGAATGACTGAAGTAGATCCACTTCCAGGTCTTAAACAGAGTTCATGCCTTGAATTAAGCTTGAACCAAACCACACTCTAGTTGCCAAGTTCTAAAGGCATGATCTTTTGGCTGGTGAGACCAAAGGAGGCCAGCTGGGATACTCCTGTCCCTGATTAAAGATGTGGCTGCTTCTTATCACCGTGGAAGAACAAAAGTCATGTAAACTTGGCTCTGAGGCAGCCACAGAGGCAGCAGTTACAGACCTGGTGGGACTGCCAAGATGCTGGAGTGGCTGGGAACTGATCCAAGCTCTGCTGAGCCAGAGACCAAAACATGCTCCTTTCCACCAGTCTTAACACCTGCAAATATCACAACAGCTGCTGGATGAGGCACCTTGTCCAGAAAACAAGTTAATTGTATGTAGCCAATGAAGAGGTGTTACTGGCAAAGTTGGTCCTTCATGTTTTATAATATTCACACCACAGTAAATTTGGGTTATTATTTCTATATTAAAGCCTTTCTTAACATTGTAGCTGTGTTACACCAGCACTGTGCTTTCTGCAGGTGTAACACAAGGACTCCAGGATATTTATACCTACAGTACTTCGAGGCAGTGGAGTATATTAAATTCCAACTCAGTGGAGATTTATTGTGTTCAAATGAGCATTGCCTACAGTACAATAACTCACAGAGATATGAGGAAACATGCTACAAGAATTTGCATTTCATAGTTTAGGATTGTAACTGATATAGAAGGTGGTAAAAACCAGAGGCTTAGCTCTGGGACTCTGCTGAAGGTCATTTCTGCTTTTGGATGATATTGCCTGGATTGGGGAATAGCAGGTCCAAGCTGATGACGTCTGACTCAAAAGAAATGCAGATAGTTCAACTGTTTTCACAGTAAATATTTGCTAGAATGCAAAACCTGAAATTTTGTCTTGTTCATGCTTATTTTTATTTGCTTTCTAGAAAATGACTTTGAGATGAGAACATGTATAAAATTAATGAATTTTAAACAGAGACCGAATAATACATGTCCCTTAACACCTTACTTTAAAATACAAAGAATGGAAGCCTGGGAGGGATATTTTTAGACCCAGAGAATAGTGACAACTCCATGCAATTTGTCACAAAGCGTACAAAGCAGGTCTCTGAGTGTCAAAGGATGCAGCCTATTAAGATAGCAAAGCAAATATCTCTTCCTCTTCAGTCAAAGGTTACATAAAGACAACCTCCCTCTTCGTGTTAAGACATTGCCCCCTTCTTGAGTCTTTAAATAAGTAAAACACAAAGTAAGGAGAGATAGACCTCAGAGCCAAGAATGTCCATGACTTCTAGATGAAGTGAATTTTCTTTTTTTATTGAGAAACAAAATCACTGACCATTTCTGTGCCTTGATCATCTCTGTCTGGATCCCCAACATCAGACAAAAGCTGTCCTTCATTTTTCTAGTGCTAATGTCAGTGGTGAAGCTCCCACCGGCTTGAATCATCATTTGGGCCTTTGCAAATCAATTTGCAAGGGACTGTGCTGCATTCTAACTAGTTAGACTCATTTGTATTTATACATATTTGTTACATGGGAAGATCTCCTTCAAAGCAGGTCATTGAAAGAGGCAGGTGCTCATCTCACTGCAAATCCTCCTATGACTCTTACCCATGCAGAAACACTCAGCAAAAAGCACCAGTTTATTGGGAAAACCTCATCCCCCACCTCCTCACCAGCCTCTGCTGTAGGGAGAGTGAAATAAAGAGTAGCAGACTTTGAGTAAGATTGAAAAAGAGGAAAAAATATGCTCCCGGCAGGCAAAACACTGATGACATTCTTAATAATAATGAAACGTAAGATCACAGTAGGGCAAAACTGAAATTCATTTTGCATGTCAAAGAATTGGTAGCATTTAATTTGTTTGGGATATTTTACTAGGCTTCTATTTCTTACAGAGTAAGTTCAAGGTTATGAAAAGTTTTGCTAGGACTAAATACTCATAAGACTTTAAGACAAAAGAGAATAAAGCAGAGGAAGGTCTTCCAATTCAGTGTTGATTGATGAAGTCTTTTGTGAAAAATCCTCTTTTTCCTGCTTGGTTTTGCTTTGAATTCATATTTCAGAGACTAAGAAGGGGCAGTATGAAAAGTGACACTGTGACAACTATGTTTTCTTTTTAGAGTTCTCACTCACTTTTATTCTGAATGTCTTCAATTTGTCTAAATGGTTCCCAAATGCTACAGCAGGTCTCAAAATATCTGCAGTCTTGAGCTGAATTTGACTTTGCTTCTTGCTTAATTATTGCCTTGTAAGATTTAAACCACCTGATTTTGGTCAAATCTGTAAAAGAGCAGCTTCATCTGGACTCCTGATATGAAAAAACACTAACAGGGGAACTTCAGAAGTTTCTGAAAGGCCATGATAAACCTCTGAGTGTTGGGATGTTTATTAACAGCTTCATGCAGGTCCTCAAGATGTGTCCATAGCTTGGAGGAATAAACGAGCCCTGGCAAAGGGGCACAGAGCTGTGTCCAGGCACGGCGCTCACTGTCCTGTGTACCCAGGTGTCCTGATGTGCCTTGGGCAGGCTCCCAGCCCCATGGCAGTGAGGGTGTGGCTGACTGGGGAACCACCACGGCTCTGGCCATGACCTGTCCCAGTTTGGCCCCCAGAATCTCCCGGATCTGCAGTTTTCGTTGGATGTCTCTGAGCCTCCAGCTGCAGCTGAGAAAGCCTTGCCAACAACCCTTTCCCCTCAGTTTTCAAGGAAAACAAGTTCAAAACACTGCTCCTATTTTGGTGCAACTCTGGACTGATAATGAAGACTGGTGTGGTGAAAATCACCTCCCCGCTTTCCAGAATTTCAAAGAAAAAACTAAAATATATTCCTCCCTCCACCCCAAAACTTCAGAATGGCTGACTGGCAATTGCCTTAGCTTTTGCTCAGAAAAAAAAACTAAAGCCAAATTATTTCAGTTTTCTGAAGCGTTAAGAGAATGTTTCATGATGGGAAATTTCAAACAAAATGGTTTATATGACCCAGTATTCCTCTATCCTCATTTTCTTTACCTTTGTAGAATTTAAAAATAAAGCAAAGCAATCAACCTCCTGCTTTTCTGAAGCTAACCAAGCAGCAAAATGAACAAGAACCAAAATCCTGGCAGTTTGAAACACATGTTGAAATGCATGTGTTCCACATGCAGGAGCCACAGGATTATCTGCCTGTAAATACAGCGGCCAGATTGCCATCAGGATGCTTTGCTTCTCTCTGCCCGTTGTCCCATGGAAAACCAGAGGTTAATCACAGCTCATAGGAGTGGGATCATCCCCAGGCTAAAGAAATTCAAACAAGTTTAGACTATTTTAGGTTTCTAAACCCATGCTTAGTCAGTGTACATTCAGCAGAAATTTATATAGTTTTTATTTTCAAATGAGATAGGAGTGTAAAATTTACACTGGTATAACTCTAGGAACATTAATCAAGGAAGAAATTAATCTTCTGATTTTTTTTTGTATTTCTAATAGAAAGAAAATTAATGCAGGTGGATTTGGTGATTTGTAAACATCTGTCTTTACATTTTAAACTGCATTCACACAACAGATACTGAAATGTTTGGAGGGGTTTTTGTTCATTGTTTATTTTTTTATTATTTAAAAAGCCTTACTGCATTGTGGTGATCTTTTAAAAAGCAGAAATAACCAATTTCATGAAAACTGTAAGTGTGAAAAACCAATGAACTGCAAAGTGCAATAAATCACTTCTCCAAGGACTATCACCTATCTCCATTTTGCTTTCTCTTATGCTGGCTGCAATGCTGTGTGTAACTACTGAGCAACAAAGTTATTTCATAGATTCTTTTATTAACAAGAGCAGAATATGACCCACTAGCTAAACAGAAAAGTATTGACATTTCTTTTCTTATCCAAGGGAAATAATTTGAAAAATATAGTTCATGACAGAGGTTATTTTTACATAAAGGTCAGAAATGCACTTAATGAAATTCTCAGCTACTAAAACTTCTGAAGTAATGCAACTATAATATCTTCTTTTTGAAAATAGAATCTGTGATTAAAAAGGAAGCATTTTGGAAAATTAACTCTTAAAGTGTGAGGGATGGTGGAAGAGATTTCCTGGCTTTACCAAAGAGCTGAGTGATTAATGAAACAAAATAAATCTCTTGTTAATCAGCATGAGAACTAAAAAGGGATTGCCCAGATTAACTCACAACTCATTTTAAGCGTTGAAAATCTGTAGAGATGCTAGTCTGAGAGTAGGTATTTAGAGGAGAGAATTAATCTCTGCTCAAATCAATAACAGTTTTGTCTTATCAAAGGCAGGAAGAACATTTTAATGTTAATTAAGTAAAGAAGACACACACCCCCCACAAGTTCCAGAGGTGGAATTATATGCAGAAAATAACTAGCAAGTGATTTTGAAAAATGAATGCATTCAAGAAACTGATGATGTTACATGAAAATAAGATTTCAACCATGGCATTCATGGATATATTGGTGACATCAACATGTGGAGATCAATTTATGTTATTTGAATTTATTAGCCACTACCTTCATCGCATATTTCTTTTAGGAAAGATGCTAAAAAACAATGATTGAGAATTTTAGTAAAAGAGGAAAAAAAAAATCCAAAAGTGTGTGCAATTCTCACTCAAGTATTTTGTTTTTATTGGAGTTTTATTGAAGTCCATAAAAAATAAGTGGTTTAAGAAATTTATTTAAATTAAGAAAACTGAGTGCTTAATAAGGTGCAGCTCAGTTTTAAGTTGTCTATTAGAAATGGCAGTGAAAGATTCATATCAAACAGTGCTGTATGTCACTAAGCAGAGTAGAACCAGCATGAATCTTCTGATGTTCACACAGTATTTTATGACACATAGTTTTCTTTAGTGAATCTTTAGTAATCATCTCTTGGTACAACCTGTAGGCACAAACACTTCCCAGATGCTTTCTGCCCCCATATCCAGACTCTGAGATGAGGAGAACATGGGTTTGTCCCAGAGTAAGTAATATCCATGGGATCCCCTCAGCAGAAGACTCATCTCTGCTTGGTGAGAGAAACACTGTGCCTTCACCTGGGAGCTGCACAGGACACCACGCCAGGACATCATCTGACAAATAAATCAGTGTGAGCTTACAAACCTCCGGTGCTCTTGACACACCCTTCGTGTTAGGTTGTCTTAAATGATTAAAGCAGCGAATAGTTGTTAAAAGGCTTTTTATTACAAAGCACATCAGTCTTAAAAGCAAAGTCACAGTCATCAAAGTCCATGCTAAGTTTTGTTAACACTAGAGTCCCGAATAGAAGCAGAAGCTGCTCCTGTCAGGGTCCTGGGAAGCTGATGTTGCTGTGGCAGCTCCTCTCTTCTCGGGTGATGAAGATGCCAGCAAACAAAGCCATAGCAAAATAGGAACAATGGCAAAGTGATGGCAAAAAGCAAAAGCAAGAGCAATGGCATAAAGCAATAGCATAAAGCAAAAACTCTGCCTAATATACAGTCTTATACAGGATTTTTCCAACAAGCTAACACGTAAAATTGATCCACTACCTCTTAACCTATTAGAATTCTAATTTCTTAACACACCAGGATACACATGAACCACGTATAAGATCTGTCTTGTTCTATCTGAAAAATGTATGCAGTATTCTCACTGGAGTTCTATTTTATCTAAGCATGGTCTTGCTACAAGGTTCTGGAGCCTGCACTGAAAACACTAGTATGTTTTTCAATCTTCACTAGAACTTGCTCTTCTACTCTGGTATTTGGACCTTTTACTTACTAAAAACACTACAGCTCACACTAAGGCTTACTTACTGACTTACTTACTTACAGACTGACAGACTTACTTTTTTATGCTAAAACGCAAACTTGCATTTAAACTTATACTCAAATCGTGCTTATTCTTTTACCTAAACTCCCATTTTATGTGTAGGTGGCTTAACATGTTTCTATCCATCCAAGGGCTTTAATTCAATCCCTGCACTCTGATTTCTCTCTGAAGAATTCAAAGAGAGACCTGGCTCACTGACTCCAACAAGTCAGAACCATTTTCTAATGTCATAGCTGTTGCAAGGAGCCAAGTGATTTTACTCAGTGTTTAACCACACTGGATGGAGGTGACTCGTTGGACTGGAAGCAGAGCAGAGCTCTTGGCCCCTTACACCCACAGGAGCCAACAGAATGTAGAAGCAACAATAATACTTGCAAAGAGACACACAGATAGAGCTGCAAAGAAAATCCAGCTTCACCAGGTAAAAGGAAAATCATTAGCTGGACCATTTGAAGGGGAAGGAATAGAAAGAAGTTTGAGAAGGAAAATTGAGAGCTTTTTTAATTTTAGGAACCAACAAATCAGGAAAAACAATGACTTTGGCTAAAACCTCATTCTAGTTTAATGTGCAAGGGAGGCAGTTAACTTTTTTTTTCAAAGCAATTTATAGTTAACATTGAAAAAGGGAAACAGATGGCAATCAATAACCCTAGGAAATTGTGATGTGCAAAAAAAAGTAACAGGAGGCTACAAATATTAGAGAAAAATCCATGCTTGTAAGTCTTACAGAATATTTCTTTGTCAGTTATATTAGGTATAAAAATCCCTGCAAAATATATTACTCTTCTTGGTAGAGAGAGAAATGTTTTTTGGTGCAGAGGAAGCCAAATTTTTTCTAAGACAACTTTTATCTGGTGGCTGGGAAAATGCAAGTGATGAGATTATCACACAAGATGAAGAACTTTCCAATCCATGAATAAAATGAGGATGTTAGGCAATTCCTTTTAGAGAATGTTTTCTGTCTGATAACAGCATCTAGGAGTTGAAAAATAAGAAAAAAATATTAGAGGACAATCATCTGTCTACCCAATCTTAGTGTGTAATTAACTTTAGCTGGCTAGGGAAACTGCAGAAGGGAAAGACAGTGGTAATGTTGGACTGATATTAAAAAACAAAACAAAACTACCAAATATGATGAGCTGGTAGCTGAAATGAAATAGCAGCTGAAGTTGAAGTTAAAGTCTGCTTAACTAACCCCATCTAGCTCACAGGTACACTGGTGGGAGGGCTATGCTCCATTTTCAGGCAATAAATACTGAAAAAGCAGGAATATAATAGCCCACAATTAAACTAGATTTTTGCTGAACCTTAGGGAGTTCATGATGGCATGATAAGAAATCACTTTGAAGTGAAAGAATCAGGGAATAAAGTCTAGCATTCTCTTTTTGAGTGCCATGAATAGAAATACTTGCAAGTGGATGAGAAGTCTGATAACAAAGATGTTGCTTCATCACCCCAGACAAAGGTTAAGCAAGAACCAACATTGGAAAGTTTGAAGAAAACTTTAGAGAATGCAAACCATATTTTATTTAGACAAGAATATTGTTGGTTTTGAATACTGAAAGTTATGATTGGTGCATCAGGATCTCTACTTGGAATGTGCAGTGAATTGTTTTATTAAAAAAGAGCAGAAAATCTCTTGTGCTGCATGAATTTCAGCAAGATGGATACAAGCTGCAGCTGATTAAAAGCTTTATCTGATCGCTTCCCTGTGTTCCTGAGTAGGTGGAAATTTTTTGTGCTTTTTACAAACTGTATTCATATGGAGAAAAAAATAGGAGATATTAAGAATCTCTTTTGCCTGAAGGAGAGATGCACCACAAGAAGCAAAGGCTGAAGTTGAATTAAGACTCAAAAGAAGCTTTTCAGAATGCATGGTAATGGTGATTAACTACTGGAACAAAGTACAAGGAAAGGGATAGAGACAAAGTCTCTTAGATTTTACAGCAAAGTCGGAGAGCTTTTATAGCAGACAAGCTTTAATCAGAGACAAAGAATGCTTTAGTTAAACACAAGTTATTGGACTCAGGGCTGGATAATTGGGTGGCCTGAGATATTTCAATAAGAAAACAGAGATCTCCTTTGATCTTATTCTTGAGAATCTGCAAGTTGGGTTCTGTGTAACTCCTATTGCAGAATGTCACCAATTTACGGCTATACTGAGACTCGTAAGACATTTTTCTAAGAATTAATTTTCAGTCAAGAGTTATTTTTTTTATTTAGGAAAACTTCATAAAATACAAACTAGTTAGGAACTTGCTTTTTCTAGAATTTTTCAGCTTATTGCAAACTTCTTGTCAGCAGTCCTTGTTAGACTGTCCTCTGGCATGTAAAAAATGTCTTTATTATCCAGAAATACTCTTTGTGCTTCTCTAGAAGTATTTTGTCACTCTTACACTTCCCGTGTTCACAATTCTGGTGCATATTAATGAACATTCAAGTTAAAAAATAGAACTTCTTAATTGGAGCAGGTATTTTATCAGAGTATAGGTAGCAAAAATAATTTAAAGAGATGCAGACTGGGACTGAAGACAAGGTGAAGGATGTAAGCTTATTCCTGTATTGAAAGCTTTGCATAATGGAAAAATTCCTATTGTTTAGCAAAAAAAAGATGAAGGCTTTGAAATGTGTTAATTCCATCCCCACTGAGAGATGCAGCAGGGCTCCCATGTAAATGAAAGGGGCAGTGCTGGAGCGGGACTCATCACTTTGTATTCCAAACTGAAATTTATCCTTCTTTTTTCACTTGCTTGGTGTCTTGTGTTCTCATTTACAGCAATGCAGAATGCAGCGTAGGTACAAAACAACATTAGGTCAGATTTTTCCACTCTTTTATATTAGCTTTAGCATCTGGCAACCTATTTATATTAGCTCTACATAGCACAAATGAGTGTGTTTATGCAACAGTAACTGCAGAGGTGGTCCCAGTAAGCTTTTATTTCTTCAGAAAAAATCATAGAATTTTCCTTAATATTATCCAGGTATGTTGAATTACCCCCTTAATGTGTTTTGTTTCAGAAAATATACAATGCAGTGGTTTATATTATCTGTTGATGTAAAACAAAGTGATTGACTTTGCATCCTAACTCAATACTGTGAATATTCAAATAGAGCTCATCTTTATCTCTTGTGACTTCACCTCTATAGACTTTAGTGGATCCAGAAGCAGCTTGATCTGGTCCTGTTCTTGGATCTAGGTTCCTTATGGCCTCAGATATTCGGTATATTTACAGTTGTAAATATTTCTATATTCCAGACATTTAGTATATATTTAAAAGATAATGAGGCAAAACAATTGTGCAATGTGCTATCACGAAGCACCCCCTTCACTCTCACAGCCCACCCATCAGCTTGCTGTAAGCTTGATCAGTTCCTTAAGAATGATGAATAGTGTTAAAATTTGCCATATTCCTTTCTGCCTGATGCTCTGAAAAGCCTGTTAAAAGTCTATAAAACAAGCAAAATAAGTTCAGTTACGCTCTGCACTTTTTGAGCACTGCTGCTAGCACAAAAATTGATTGATTGTGCTTTGTGCTGGTCTAAATCTAGCCTGTTCACCTGCAAAACACTGCTCTTGTTTTTTGTTACCCTCAGCAACATTCTCACAAAAATCAGGGAAAGCTTTTCCTGGTACGGGGATTTCTCTGTAAGTCTGCTCCTTGCTTGCCTCTTTTCTCCTCTGCGTGCTGATCCCATTAAAAGATTCCCTCCTTGCCTTAGCAGCATGTCCCCCAGCCGCTGGCCAGCGTCTTGCTGCTCCTCTGCTGCTTTCCTGAACAAAGCTGGAACTTGTCACCTCCCTCCTGGCACAGGGATGTGCCTGTGGAGATTGGGGTTTGATGGTTCCCTTGAATTTACCAGGAATGCTCGCTGGCTGCATCAATGCACGGTGTTCAGGGCAGTGATTTCGGAAAATACAAGGGAAAGCTTAGAGCACAGGAACAGCCTAATCTTGGGAAATCAAAGTCTTGCCGTGGTGGTTGGTAGAAAAATGAAGCAGCTGTGGATTTATTTTCTTTGGCAAGAAGGAATGTAAAGATTGCATTTGTCTCAGCTGTAATTGCTACAACATGTAAGGCCTGTAAGCGTGTTGAAAATTTTGAGGACAAATGATTTTCAGGAAACAAGTAATACAGAATCCTTAAACCCAAAAGTTGTTTGGGCTAATGTGAAGCTAATAGGAAACCAAAGGTGGATCCTGCCACAGATCTGTAGACATTATGGAAACAAGATTTTTTCATCACTGCTGAATAAGAAATGAATATTCAAGATATTTGGAGAAAAAGTGAAAGAGAGGTTATGGTACAGTTGGAGTCCTGGCCACCAGCCACAATGAGAAAACCAAGGTGAAGGACAACAGTCTAACTTCTGGTGAATGAGAGGAATGGAAGCTGGGGATAAGGAATTCGTGTAGTCTAATAACAGGCAATTGAACAAAGGAAAGAGAATGGAGAGGATTGAATTAGGGTAAGAAATGTAAAGCATTAGAAGAACACAAAAATAAATTTAAATAAATTTAAATTACTGTAAGAAAGCTGGTGGGAGTGTTCAAATGCAAGATGTTGATAGTGAAAAAGTGCAGGCAAACAGCTGAGTCCCAGCAAGCAAAGCTGCAGGTTTGGACAGAAATGTTGTTCTGAAGAGCTTGCGAGGGACTGAGTGGTCCTGGGGAAGCAGAGGAGAGAAGTGTGCCAGGTGCAAGAGAGCAAACTTTAAAATTTAAAAGGTAATAAATAGCCTTTGGAAAAGAGGAAGGGCAATAGAGATTATGAAGAGCCACAGAGCTTCTGCAAGCAGACTGTGAGCATATGGTGAACACATAAACAAGGTACTGAGCAAGATTAACCAACAAACATGAGCAAGTATTGCTTCCAAGAGACATGTCACATTCCTTGGAGTAGAAAACCCTGGAGGTGTTTTGCATGTCTGGGAAAATGTCTTGTGTGTGCCTGGCTGTCCAAATATTAATTCAGCAAAATCACAGAATATTTGGGTTGGAAGGGACCTTTAACCATCCAGTCCAACCCCCTGCACTAAGCAGAGACATCTTCAGTCACATCAGGCTGCTCAGGTTTGGTGTCTCCACCTCAGCCACCACAGCCAAACCCATTTCTCTTTTTCACAGCCCAATCCCAAGAGTTCATGGTGATGTCTGTG